>JAAMXJ010000028.1:285419-301518 GCA_019693375.1 Asterochloris erici | reverse complement strand
TGCTGACCATCTGAGTGTGCATGCCACATATGATTCCTGGCCATGACATTAGGGATGAAGAGCACCCACAGATGCCCGGGGCTGAGCAGTCCCTGGCAGTGACAACAGGAATGAACAGCAGCCGCAAGTGCTCATGGTTGAGCATTCCTCCGCACTGACAACAGGAAGGAACAGCACCCTGTCTGACTCCCCCAGACCACCAGACTGCCTGTGGATGGTTGAGCAGTCCCTGGCCGCAACTTCACAGGGCTGAGCAGTCCCTGGCACTGACAACAGGCAGGAACACCACCCTGCCTGAATCCCCTAGACCACCAAGCTGCCTGTTCCGCCTCCGGTCCTGCCAGATGTGGAGGTTGGAATTCAGCATCCTCCCGCCTGCCAGCCCCTTTGCAGCACCGGCTCCTGACGGCACGCTGCTGGGCGCCTGTGCAGACTGGTGCGCATTGCAGAGCTGAACACCTGCAAGCACCACTGCTGGATGTTGGGTGCCTGCGGCCCTCCATCAAGCCTACCAGGTTGAGCCCTGAGCCCCAGAGTGCAACAGCAAGCTTTCCCTGAGTTCTGTCACGCCCTGATGTGGGTTCCCAGATGCAGCGGATTGCTTGCACCTGAGACTCTGCGGCAGTGCACTGCCAGACACGCCCACAACAGGCAAGAGGGGCCTGGGCCCAGCGTTTGAGAGCAGCATGCCCTGTGCCCCCGCGCCTTGAACCGAGCAGCAGTGCTGTGCAGAGCAGTGCTGGGAGGACAGGAGCTGGAACACACACACCTGCCCTGCCTGCCTCCTCAAGCTGCCTACAGGGCTGCCATGCCCCTGCTGTCGTTGTCAGCATCCTGCACACAAAGCAGGTTGCAGGAGTGTTGTGGACGTTGCTAGGCTCAGGCAGTCCTCAAGAGTAGGCTCACCTTCTCATGAGAGGCTGGGTTCAAGGCAGGCACTCCTGAGAAGACCTTGAGTACCCCATGAATGTTGACCACTTCAGTGGCACATCCAAAACCCATCACAGGCTCTGCCCCAACAGCTAGCAGAGCATGCCCTTCCAGGAATGCTGTGGATAAAGGCAAGGGAGGAGCTGAGCCAAAACCTCTTTGCCAACCCAGGGGGCGGCCAATGACATGAGGCAGTGCATGAGAGATCTCAGGTCAGGCATTACGCAGACACTTTGCTGCAAGGAGGCCCCTTGAGTGGCAGTCTGCTCTGCTGCAGCGTGCCATGGAGGCGCTGCTCAAGCACAGCGTGTCCAGGACGCGGTCGCTCAGGTCTGGTAGCTGCCAGAAAGGCAGGCGCACATACGCAGTCCCAGCTGTCCTTGAGCTTGTTGCCATGATGCCCTGCTGCATGGCCTGACTGTGGGCCTCATACATCAGGCATCCACCAACATGTAGCACTCTGTCTCTGTCCATGACATTACAGGGGCCGATCTTAACAACATATATTGTTCAGAGCAAGTGCTCCAGCATCAATTGCAGTGTAGATGAGTGTGCCTCTGTTGGGACCCATGCAGCAGGCATCACATGACAGGCAAATGCCTTGCCCCTTAACAAAATTGGCATGCTGCACTCAAAAGCTGTGAGGGAAACGGAGAGCACCACGTTCACGGCTTGAAGTACTTTGCCTCCACAAAAGGCATCTTGGCTGTCTCGATGGTGTTTGTCTTGCCCCGCACTACCGCCCTCAGCTCGGTCCCAGCCTTGCCGTGCCCCTTCTCGACGTAGCCCATGCCGATGTTTTTGCCCAGGCAGGGGCTGAACGCTCCGCTGGTCACAGTGCCAATCTGCACAGTCAACCGAATCTCAACATCTTCAGCACCCAGCAGGTCAAGACGTGATACAAGTGACACGCTCTGCAGTTAGATGCATTCTTTCAGGGCCCGACCTGCTGTGGCAGCAGCGCAGGAAGCAAAGTGGATCTGGTGCAGGCAAACCCACAACGGCACCCAGGCAGCGTCAGGCAGCACCTATTCAAGCCTTCCCCACATCTCATCTCATATAGCAGGGATGGACAAAGGGGGTGGCTTCAGAGGCGTCTGTTGCCCCCAATTTGCTCGGCATGCATGATGCGACCTCAAAGCACTCCAGGGCTCCTCACCTTTGTCCCATCAGGAGCCGGGATTTGCATGAGAACGTGCAGGGATTACCTTCAGAGGCGCTTGCTGCCCCCTGACTGCCTGATTTGCATGAGTATTCCAACCATGTTTGAGCTTCTTCCTGCCGACAGGTCTGCTTTTGTACCATGCAGGGCCTGGATCAAACTTCCTTAAGGGCATAGCCTGCATGTTTGGCATCCTCAAGGCACCCTAGTGCCCCTCACCTGCTGTTCATCAGGAGTCTGCAGCTGCATGGGGGGGCGCAGCACCACCAGCTCTGTCATGAAGCACCCCGCTGCCCTCACCTTTTTTCCGTCGGGAGTCTGGATCTCCGCTCCCTCCCGCGCGGGAGCCCCCTTCTGCCCAAGGAAGCCGACGCGGCGGTGGGTGTGCGACTTGTCGGCATGAAGCTTCTGCAGGACGTCCCCGCCCACAAAATCCCACTTCTCACGACGCCGCTTGCCAATGGTCCACAGCAGCCCAGCCTCGATGGGGTTGATGTCATCCTTGATGTCATGGCCTGCAGCGCAGCACTTCAAGTCGAAGAAGACGCGCCGGCATGCCTGGGGCCCTCTTGCAGCCATGCCTGTGTCACTGTGCCTGTCAGTGTTGTTGGCCAATGTCAGCCCAGCCAGCATGTGATTCGTGTCCTTTCTGGCATTGTGACACGCTGGGGCAGGCCAGCACTTGGTTGCAGACAGGCACTTGGCTGCAGAACCCATCACAGCCTGCTGCATATTAGAGTTCTGCATGATGGCTCCGCCTGCATCACAGTCTGAGTGGCATCAGCAGTGGCGGAGGTGGCAGCCGCAAGACATTCTGAGAGGAAGGGCACGGATGCTTCACTGGCCACAGTCCAGCGATGTCCCTGAGCCTGCAGTACGTCTCGGCATGAAGGAAGGTGCTGCACTTGCCCTAAATCTATCATTTGCATGCCTGAAACACCAGCAGCGAGAGGCGCTGGTGCTGCCCTCCATGCCTTGTGCATCAGAGCATCCACCGCACCAGAAATCTACAGGGTGCACATCAGAAGGCATGGGGGCAGCCTCTGGTTGCAGGAGTGTTGAGGAGCACACCCGGGAACAGCATCCACTTTCGCGCAGTCCATGGTCAAAGCCGCCACAAGTGACCTGAAAGGATGCCGCGGAAGGCGCACAACTGGCATGGGTTCCCTGCTCCTGGCATGAGAGGTGCAACCCAAGCTTGGCAGTCTGCACATCAACCTGCCAGATTCACTGCACGGACAGGGCTCAGCTTTGCCTTGGAGGGAGATGCTGGCGCCAAGCACAGTTTGCGTTTGCCTGAACCTGGTGCAGTCGCCCAGCAAGCCAGCCTCACCGTATAGGCACAGCCCAGCCTCCAGCCGCAGGGAGTCGCGCGCTCCCAACCCAGCCAGCTGCACCCCGTCAATCTCCAGCATCAGCTGGGCCAGCTCCACTGCCTTGGCGTTGGGCACAGAGATCTCAAAGCCGTCTTCGCCGGTGTACCTGCAGGGCCCTGAATCACACTGCAGACAGTTTTGCCCACGTGATGTTCCTTCACTGGTGTTGCTGAGTGCAGCCAATATGACAGGTGATCTGCTGCAACCCTGCAGCCTACAGACTGCAGCAGCCTACAGACTGCAGTGCCACATCCCCAACCTGGAACAAGCCAAGCTCCTCTGCGACACAAGCTGGCTGCCCTGCTGCACGATGCCCTGCCAAGCCACCAACCTAGCACATATGTTCCTCCGCACCTGACACCATCATCACGGAGAGGTCATGCAGCAGACGACTAGGTGCCGGAAGCAGATGCCGCCCTCAGAACCTGCTTCTGTGCCCATGACCACAGCCTTTCCCGAGGGTCAGCAGTCGCGGCACTCACCCCACGCGGGTGACCCAGGCGGGGATGCCCTTGAGCGAAGTGGTGGCGAACTGGCCAAAGTAGAACTTGTCCAAATTGAAGGAGGAGGGCACCAGAGTGCGCAGCGCCTCGTGAGCGGCAGGGCCTTGGAGGGCCAGCAGGGAGCGGTCCCAGTGGGGGATGCGCTCATACTTGGGCTCAGACCCATGCTCCTTCTTGTACTTGGCCTGCACAAGCAACCTCATACTGCTTGGCCTGTGCATATATGTGGAGACTGCTTTTGCTCTGCCTGGGCAGCAGAACCAGCGCGGAGATGGAGCCGCAGGCCGCTGTGATGACACGACCTGCACATGGAGAGCCCTTGTGACAGTGATGAAAGCAGCGATCTGTGACAGTGGCAGAAGGCAGGGCCCGATGACTGTAGCATTCCTTCCTGCAGGCCCTGGAAAAGCTTGGTGGGCTCTGACTCGGCCTGCACTGCCAGGACCTGCCTGCAGCTGTGCTCTGACAGACAAGCACAGCCTGCCTGTGGCACCCCACTGCCACCACCTGCACAGAACATCTTTGGCTGCCTGCACGCTCTCCCCAGCCACCCCCTGCTGTGACAGGCCCTTTTAGGGTTCTGCACTGACAAACCCTGCCCATACCCTGTCTGCCAGGGGGTTCTGCGTGGCTCTGGACAGGCAGGCTGCGCCCCTTCACCAACACCCTCTGCACTGTACAAGCATCAGGCCGGGTCACAGCTGGAAACTGCGCATACCTTGAAGACCTCGTCCTGGCGCTCCATGTGCTCCAGGTCCTTCTCTGCGCAGCCCGCATTGAGCACCATGTACACGTCGTCATCCTGAACCTGCACAGGCAGGCAGGGCAGGGCATCAGGGGCAGCACATTGTCATCCTGAACCTGCACAGGCAGGCAGGGCAGGGCCTGAAGGGGCAGCACGGGACCTGAACCTGCACAGGCAGGCAGGGCATGGCATGAGGGGGCAGCATGGCATGCAGGTCCGGTCAGCAGGGCCAGACCAAGTGGTCATGATAGTGTCTGGCCGGCACTGCTGGCCAGCACTGGGGCTGTGAGAGCGGACTGTAACATGGCAGCAGGGCAGCAGGCTGCATCATGCACTCAGTCAGGCTGAAGCATGTGAGCTGGAGCGCCTGGGGACCTGCAGCACTCACACAATGCTCAGGCATGACCATGGTCTGGCATCCACAGCTGTGGTCGTTGACCCACACCAAGTCGGTGTGCTGGCAGCAGGCCAGGGCTGTCCATCACCTCCTTCTTTACTTCACCATAGCCAAAGCTACAGACATGTGTGACTGTTGTTGGAATCGAGGAGCCCTCTATGTTGGCTGAATGCAATGCTGCTGCTCTCCAGGCCGGAGCAGGGGATAGCCCTGCCCTGCACGACTGCAAGCGCTGTGCAGACTGCAATTCTGTCCAACGTCAGCCGGCCCACAGCGCCAGTCAACTGTAACGTCCACCTGTCCACGGGCCCTTCTGTCATGCGCTCAGGATTCCTTGACACCCTCGCATTGAATCACCCAGGCAGCGGCCATCCCCAGAGAACCCTCTGCTCTGTGCCATGCGCTGAAGACATCTCGACCAGGCCAGGCAGGCCCATGCAGCGGCAAACTGCATCAGCTCACCCGGGTTGTCACGGTATCGTCCACAATGCCCCCCTTGTCATTGGTGATCAGGCTGAGGGTGCCGGTGCCGTTGCGGAGGCCCTGAAAGTCCCCCACAGTGATGTGCTCCACAAAGTCGATGGCCTGGGGGCCCTGCAGACCAGCAACCGCAGCTGGGGCTTCTGCAGCTGTGTGTGTACAAGATTGTGTTGTAAGCATCTGAGCCACTATGCAGGCAACGAATGCCCAGGTGTAGCAGCAGTTGCAGGTGACAGAGCTAGTGTACAAGCAACTTGATGGCCTGGGGCATGTGGATGCTGGGGACACCAACAAGATGCAGTGCACAACCAGGACTGCAGACCCCAAGCTGCTGCTGTGCAGCTGCAGCGGGCCCCTGGCGCCCGGGGACTGCTCAGAAAGTGGGTCAACTGCCTGGCGGCCCTGCAGCCTTGAAGCAGGTTGCAGCTCTGGTGTAGCAGCATCATGCTCCTGTCTGCTGTTCAGGAACAGTGTTCCCAAAGCCAATGGACAAGGTGCCAAAGCAGAGTCAGGAAGGTGTGCAAGCAACCCTGAGTCCCCTGCAGCCACTGAGCACATGGGATTGATGTGTGCTCAGGCCACGGCAGGGAACAGTGGGCCCATGTCGGACCTTGACTGTCACGCCTCGCATGTGGGCCACGTCAAAGAGGGAGGCTTGCTCCCGGCAGTGCTTGGTGGAGGCCATGATGGAGTCCTTGTACTGGACAGGCATGTCCCACCCTTGGAAGTCCACCATCTTGCCTGCAGGCATGGCAAAGAAGTCAGCGTTGCCTTGCACACAGCATACCTGCGGTGTGAAAGGCAGCAAACTTCTTGATCTGGATGAGGTCTGCCCACCTCCATGTTCGATGTGCAACCCGTGCAGGGGAGTCTTTCTGAGCTCGCCAGAAGCAAACCCCCTGTTGCTAGCAGCCCCGGTCGAGATCAGGATGCTTTCCACACTGAGAAGTGGTCCATGGGATCCTGACAAGCTGGGCAGTAGCTTGCTACAACGCTGCAGCGCCCTCTGCATGTTGGGCGAACGAAAGAAAAACTCCTGGCTGAGGATCAGGTCAGCATTTCGACCTATATCAAGCAACATTACACCCTGCACCACAATATGGGGCTTAGAGGCCTGCTTGGCAGCAAAACTTAGCCATGGTGCTCATGCCCACCTTAGGAATATAGGTGCTCCATTAGGAAACAGACTACCTTGAAGTCCAAGGAAGGCAGCGGCAACAGGCTGAACCGCAAAATTGAGATTCATCACCTTTGATGAAGCTCAGTTAGCTGAAGTCGCGCAGCAGAGCTTACTGCCTCTGGAGTACGCCTTTGAACTCAACAAGTATTCAGGCACCTTGCACACAGGCCGAGCAATGACCGCATGAGAGCATTACAGAGCCATAGCACTACCAATTGATCGCAGTACCCCACAAATGCCAACAAATACATGCAGGAGACCCCATGAGTCAGTAGCACAAGTGCAACGGGTGCGGCAGAGGTGGCTGCTTGAATGCCACTAGGCCAGGAAAAGAATAAAGGGAGCTGGCTTGCAAAAAATTGAAGGTAGGGACACGGGCCTCTCTACTGCTGCAGGTCACATACAACCTGGGAGGCATGATCTGGTGGGCTGAAGGCGTCACCAGGGTGTCATATGGGGCCTGGCAAAGGTGGACTAGACAGGGAGAGTTGGCGATGGGTTTGGGTGCAAGGCACGTGCATCCTAGCCTGCTGCTGCAACTGGAACTGTGAGGGTTGGTATGTTGCACATGGAGCTGGACATGCCATTGGCTGCCTGGCACCTGGCCTGAACCATGGACATCACAGCGGTGCTGCCGCTGGCAATGGCGAAGGCATAGCTGTGGAGCAGGAGACAAGCACGTCAGACAGTGCTGCAAAGACGTGAGGATCAACTGACGGCCCTTGTTGGTGACAGGCCAGCATATTGCAGGAGCAGCTGCTGAGCTCCCCTGACGCGCCGAGGAGGAGAGGGTGGCTTACCCATCATCAAAGGGCGCCTCAGGTTCAACCTCAGCATCACTCCAGCCCGCAGCAGTCTCAGCAACTGGTGGCACGAGAAGGTCCGAACAAGCCCTTACAATTGTCGCTGGGATCTGCATGACACGTCTGGGGCTGTGTTATGCATGTGCCCACAGTGGCACATCCAGCAGTCCTGTCAAATTGGGCAGCGCCCGTAGCAGGGTGCTTCAACCTGTAGCCACAGCTGTATGCCACGCAACAGCTGTTCAGGGGTAACAGCAGGTAGCAGGGGCATGCCAGGTGATGGAGACTCACTGCTTCGGCGGGCCCAACCGCAGCGTTGTACAGCTCCAGCGTTTGCAGGAAGCCGACACTCTCCTGTACATGAACACCCATTTCAGCAATCATGCAAGCGGCTGGAGCTGCTGTCAGCGCGTGATGAATTGTTCAGTGTTCAGCAAAGATCATGTTCAGCAAAGATCTTGCTGTATTCCAGCCTGCCAACAATTGAAAATCCCATGGCAACCAGCCAATCTACATCAACACTGCAAGCCAGCTGCCACATGTCAAGCCAGCCAGTCTGTTGTTCAGCCCCTACTCCCAGGGTTGTTTGTGCTGCCCAGTCACCCACCATTGCATTGGCAACCATGACATCAGACTGCGTCACAGACCCGTCATGAGCAAGATTGATGGCCTGCGCCGTGTAGTTGCGGGCTACCATCTCCCAGGGGGCACCAGAGAAGTAGAATTGGGCGTCAGCTGCACGCAGATGGAAGCCCTACTTCAGCATCTATCGCAAGACAGATGTGGGAGGCACAAGATTGGAGGCACAAGACTGTGCCGCTTGCTGGCGACAACAGGCTGCCACAGCAGAAACGTCTCTATATCCAGAGCTCTGCTAGAAAATGGCACAATGCAGCATGACGGAGACAACAAGCAGCTCTTGGCAGCTGCTGCTCCCAGGCCCTGCAGCCTGTGGGAAGGGCAGTCTGGGACTTGCAACCGGCAAGCAAGCAACACAAACTTCACCATGAGCACACATGCTGTAGTTGAACGCTGTTGGTGGTGCTGCCAGGTCCAGATCATATTGCATGCCGGTTCCATTGGCTGTGATTGCCCAGTACGCCTGCTCATAGGCAGCTACACTGGCTGGCCTGCAGACAGTGGCAAACCCTAAGCTTGAGGCTTGCTAGTGCACATAGGTGAGTGCGCACACAAACTCGTACGTCATAAGGTGAACACGGCACCTGCCCTAGCAAAAGCAATGCTTCACAGTACACACGTGCGCCATGTCACAGCAGTAATGCTGGTGAGCCACACAAAGACAGTAACGTAGGCCTACTTCATTCTCTCCTAGGAGGGGGACATGCAAGACCAGCACACCTGGCTGCATAAACATTGGCAGGAGCGCTCTCGGCTGCGGCAACGATTTCGTCTGACAGCACTGTGGAGGCTGCAGTGTGGTTGGTAAAGACGCAGTTCCCTGCACCGCCAGACAACATTATCAGCAAGAGCTTGCCTCCGCTGTGAACTCATGCTGGCAGAGTAGATCGCAGCATAGCGGGCTCCTCGATGCACAAGGCTGCATCAGCATCAGCAATGTGATGCATAAGCATGTCAGCAAGTGAAAGCCTTTCTTGATGGTGGCTTTCACTGATGGCCTGGAGTCATGCCCACTTGTGTGATGCTCACCAAACAGATCACTCTCTGTTGGGCCATCGTCTTCAGCTGGGTAGCTGCAAACACAGCAACCAGCATCAGCAGTCGCACATAGCAGAGCAGGTGCAACAAGTCAGCAGCCACACCCCATCACTCTGCATGCAGAAATTGGCAGAATGCAGAGGCAATCCACTCGCAGAAATGTTGATTTGCTCCGCTTACGAGCAGATGTTGGGGTATGCACCGCACTGCTCCTCCCACGATGCCAGCTTGCATGCCCAGTTGATGGCAGTAGGGCTCACGCAGTAGTCGCCAAGGCGGACAATGTCTGCAGAGCGCCAAGTCAGGACTTCAGAAGCAGCAGCACAATGTGGATAAAACAATGGCGGCTCAGCAACCTCCGCAGTTGCGACTGGAGATGGACACAAAACCCTGCTGGCCACCCAGCAGCATGTACATCCAGGCATCTCACCAGGGCTTGGGTTTGCCTCTTCACAACCGCGCTGTGTATCCAGCACCCCGCCCACCTGCGAGCTGCACCCTGCTGTGCCCATGAAGATGATCTCTGATATTTGGCTGCATGGGCAGGGATCATCTACCATTATGACATGTCATGTACAGGCGTCTGCATCAAAGTTGCTTCAGTACACAGTTGGTTGTCCCATTCCCAGTGCAGACTTTGCATGGATAGATGAGGGTTTTCTGCAATTTGTCAGGGCGGCTGGAATCAGGCTGAAGGAGCGCACCCTGGTGACAGGAAAGCTCACAGACTAGTTGCTCATATCGTACCCTCACCTGCCGCATTGCAGGAGCTCTGAGACACAGAGTGCTGCCTTGGTAGGCCCAATGCCAGTGCCAACCTGAAGGCAATGACTACAGAGTGAGTCTGCCTGTAAGCTGCAATGACGTCCATGACCTCTGGGGAGTACCAACATTGAACAGCAAGGAGAGCGTGCCGTGCAAGCTGCAGGCAGACACACCAGGATGGTTGGTTGGCCCATCATGAGGCCAGTCTCGAAGCTGTCACAGTAGATGCTTTGGCCCAGACTTTTAGATGCCTGCAGGTTCTGCCCAAAGAAGGTGCCCTCACCTGTACACATGTGAAGCAGCAGCTGTGCATTGTTGGGAGATGCAGGAGGGGCCATAAAATTTGTGGCCTCTTGATGCAGATGACATGAGTTACCTACGCCGCTTGCAGCGCCAGCATCTGCCACAAGCAGAGCCATGACCTGCAGGTACACAGCAGCAACTGAAACGCCTCCTGGATCAGCTGCAGCAGCCTTCGAAGAATTGTTACCTTTGATGGGAAAGCACTGCAGATGCCTCCCAGCGATGCCTGAGGTGCGGGGGCTTGCCCCTTTGCGCCTAGTACAATGACACTGAGCACTAACAGCTGGACTAGTCTCATTCCCCGGCCTGTTTGACCAGCCATGCTGGCCAGGGTCGGTGAGCCTATATCACTGCGAGCAGGGATGCTGGAGGAAGGGCGATCAAGGTTGGAGATGGGCAAAGCTCGGAGGTTGCATCATCCTCCAAAAAAACTCTAAATCATAACAATGCTTTGGGAGGATCATCATGATTGACGTAAAACATTTCAAGTCCCGAGCCATGAACAGGCCAGAATGGGATCTGGTCCGTGGGCTTGGCTTATTGTATGGGAGCCTAGAGACGCAGCTGCCTTGGGTGCTCATTTAGGTCGAGCCAGTCGCTGCTATCGTGATGACGCAGATTTGCAGAAGGTTCTTCAAGATCTCAGCGGTGCCTTTAGACCTCCGCAGGTGGCATGGCAGCAAGTAGGAAGCAAGGGCCAGCAGCAAGCTTCAAGAATGGCCATGCTGCGGCTGAGCATGCCTTTCATCGTTTGTGTGAAATGCTTCTGGGAAGCTGAGAGCTCCCAGACCTGCAGTTCACAAGGGGGGGAAACGACAAGTACACAGGCGCTCAAGCTGAAAGCTTGACCAAAAGGAGTCCCCCTCATCCTGGGCACTCAGCGCACTGAGGGACTGAGGCGGCAGTGTGACGCCGCAGCTGACTTGTGAAGCCCGAGGCACCCACGGCATGGGGTTGGCTGCTGCTGGCAGCTGAACACCGGAAAGAGGCACCTGAGGCAGCACCACCATTGGGGCGAAAGGCATAGGCATGGCCTCCTTGCTGCTCAGCGGCTTGGAGAAAGCCTGCAACAAGGCAGGGCAGAGGGTCATCCATGACACCTCAAGGCCACAGCGCTCACCCTTGGGTTGGTGAAAGTTTCATGTTTGCCGCCTGAGGCCATTCTCTGCGGCAGATGTGTTTGTCCCAGGTCCCTGCGGCAGCTGCTTGCCTATCAGCACTCTGCAGATGGGCAACTGGCCGCTGGCTGGATGGTGCGCAGCCACTGGCCCCCATATGACTGGATTCTCAAGCTGGCATGCTGCACAAACACTGGCCACAGGTGGTCGCCCACCCGTAAGTGCACCGTCTGAGACCACAATGAGTAGCGTGAGGCAACACAGCACAGCGGCCAGCCGACGCTCCAGCCAGCACTGCACCTCTACCAGCCCTCATCTCCCCTGAGGTCTGGCTTTGTCTTGCTTGCCCTTCACTTTCCCCGAGCCCCTGGCTTGTGTTGGGTTGAGCCGGCCAAGCGCTTGCCCATCTGAGAGTTCAGCAGCCCTCACTCAGATGTTACATGTCCTGGCACGCCTCGCTTGTCCCACATCATGAGTGACCCACTCAGTGCCAGCAGTCTCGTGTTCAAGCCCATACGCTGCCAGCGTTTGGCCGGCTGAACCAACCCAATGGTCCCGGTGTCCTAAATACTGATGGTTGCCGAGAGAAAGTGAAGCTGAAGCCGGGTACATCAATAAAACGTTATACCCGTTTTTACTCACACGTGTCCATTTCGACACTGACCAGCACAGCCAAACTCACATCCTCCTCAGTGCGAAGATGGACAAGGCACCTCCTGGTACGGGGCAAGGCAATTGTGAAGATTGAAGTCATGCTGGCTCTGCAGCCTGCATGCCTAATGAAGCTCCCTGGCATTGCAGGCTACCCTGGCGGCGGTGCACAAGGCTACCCTCAGCAAGGTGGGGTTTGCTTTTGTCATCTCCCTCTGTACTGCACATGCCGCTGTGCCTGTGTCCTGAAGGCTTGCTGACTGTGAGACAGCAGCTTCCAATAGAGTTGTCGTAAGCACATGCTTGTATGCTGCTGGTGACGCACTCCCTCTTACTCCTGCTTCAGGTGGCTACCCTCAGCAGGGGGGCTACCCTCAACAAGGTGAGGCTCTGAGCTGAGCCTTGCCATACAATCCTGCCTGCCACTTGTGGGCTCAGTGCTGGGGCTGAGTGACCTCAGTCAACATCTTGCTCTTCTCTTGCAGGATACCCTCAGCAGGGGTATGGTGGGCCTCCACAAGGATACCAGCAGCAGCAGTATGGACAGGGCTACCCAGGTCTGATGCTGTTGCCATCTTGCTGAGCCAGGGTTGGGTTCGATTCTCACATCTCACCACTTGCCTGGTCACTGCAGGCCAGGGTCCTCCTGTTTACCAACAGCAGGCCGGTGAGTGGCAGTCTGCAGATTAGTTGTTGCTGTGACCCCTAGCTGCTGCTGCCATCAGGGTTGTGTGGGACACCTGCACTTATGCTGCAGGCTACCAGCAGCCTGCCCGCGCTGGCGGCGGTGACGCTGGTTTGTGCATGGGCTGGTGAGTGTGTTTCTCAAGCTCTAGAAACTGCTGCATCGCGAGCTGCTCAGCTGAGCTGCATCTTTATGATGTCTCCCTAACACGCACTCTTGCTGATGCCTGCAGCCTGGCTGCACTGTGCTGCTGCTGCGCTCTGGTGAGTTGCTGCTAGTCTTTGAGGGTTCGCTGTGCCAGTGGGAGAAGAGTTTGCCACATCAACTTGACTACCCCTCTCACAAAGTGCTTGCCGCATTGCAGGATGAGATCTGCTGCCTGTTCTGATGACCCCACAGGAACTACAGCCATGGAACTTCGAGGACTGAAGTCATTTGATTGTCATCCAAGCTCTGGGCGATGAATAGCCTTGTCTGTCCTTACTTAGAGGGTTGATTGCTTGACTTCAGTTAGACAAGGGACCAATTTGTTACAATTATGACTTCATCCATAAGTTGCCGCATGTGCACAATGTCACATCTGCTGGCAATACTGAAGACTGTGCACTAAAACGCACGACGGCAAGGCAAAACTGTCAGTTGAGGTTGCTGCACCGGGCAAGGCTGTGCTCTGTGGCAACAGCTTACCCAGCAGCTAAGAATTGAGACAGGGGTGCAGCAGACAAATGAAGAGGTGAGTCGGTAAAATTTGATGGAGCGGGGGCCATCCTTTGCCTAGAATGGGGTTGCTAGCAACTTCAGCTGCATTCGATGAGGGGGACAAAGGCTGGGGGAGCCCAAGCGAGATGAGGCAAGCGGCCCCCAGCAGCAGAACAGGACAGAGGGCGAGAGTCCTCCAGCCCAGGAAAGAGGCGGCAGCTCCAGCGAGCCATTCGCCAGGCTTCATGGCACACGCGACGTGCACTGCCAGGAGCAGAGGCCGGTGTGTGATCACTCAATGCCCTCAATCTTGTCCTCAACATCCATGTACAGCTGTCGCAGCTTGTCAATCTGCTGCTCAGAAGCCTCCCAGTAGCCGCGCCCATTGGCCTCCAGGAAGGTGGCCACCAGCTTGCGGAAGCTGTTGGGGTTGAGGTCCATCATGCGCTTTTGCAGCTCGGGGTCGTCAATGAAGGTCCCGTTGGCCTCGTCGTACACCCAGTTGTCCACCTGCACAGCATGACTAGAGCCTGGCTCAGCTCTGCACGAGGGGAGCAGCCAGGTACTGAGCTGACACATGGGCAGGGCAGGCAATCAGGAGCGAGGCTGTGCAGGGCCAGGGCATCTGTGAAGGGATGCACGCCAGGGAAACCTGCCCAACAGATGGGCTTGGGGCGTCCCAGCATGCAGCAAGTCTGGTCCAGCAAGCAGCTGCTCAGACAAGCTCCAGACAGGCTGCCGGGAGTGGCAAGTCAGGGGTGTGCTGGGCAACCAGCTGGCCTGTTCACAAGAGCTGGCTGGCCGCTATCAGGCGGAAGATGACGCCGCGGCCAGGATGCCATCAGGTTTCTCCACACACGGCATGCAGCAGCACAAGGCAGTCAATCTAGAGCACTGCAACGCAGCACCGCACCTGCCCACTGGTGGCTGACCAGCCCACAGTGTTGGTCAGGCGCTTCTGGATCTCGCGCACGCCCTCGTACCCGCTGTTGAGCATGCCCTCGTACCACTTGGGGTTCAGCAGCTTGGTGCGGGCGTCCAGCCTCACTGTCTCGCTCAGGGAACGCACCTGCAGCCAGGTAAGAAGCACGTTGGCAAAGGCACAGCAGGGCTCAATCGAGCCACCAAAATAGATGGCGACCCACATAAGGTACTTTAGACAACCAGATGGGTGCCATCCACAGATCTGGAGGACTTGGGTGTGCTAAGCAGAATGTCGGCTGGGCTTCAGCCCCCTCAGTGCACACAGTAGTGATGCTTTGTTTGGAGTCCAGCCCTCTCTGTACACACAGTGGTGATGCTATGTTGCGTCCTGGAGAACATGTAGGAGGCTCAGCACTGTCTCAGCACTGCTATTCGCTGGGCTGACCGCCTCAGCACCACAAATGGCTGTGACCGCCTTAGCACCTTGAAAGATTTGGACAGCATGCTTGCTCCTGGCAGTTGTGGTGGTGGCTTTCCTGACCCAGAGCAACGCATCGCACCGCCCCCAGCTGGTGCTGTGCAGCCCTGGACTCCTCACCTGCCCATTGGCGGTGGTGGTGTCAGCAATGTAGGCTGAGGGCAGCTTGCCGTCCTTGCGCAGGCCTGAGACCAGCTTGGTGGGGTCGCTGTCAAAATAGTGGGACACATCGGTCAGGCTGATTTCAGAGGAGTCCAGGTTCTGGAAGGTCACGTCCACCGTTTTCATGGCGGCCTCAAAGGCGCCACGCTTGTTCTCCCCACCAGCACCGGGTCTGCAGGGTAGGGAACTGTTGTCAGTGATTGTGGGGCGGCAGCGTACGGTCTGCTCATGCTGAACACAGCAAGCGCCCTGCCATGATGCCAGAAGACCATGGCAGCAGTCACGCGTGTGCCTGCAGCACTGCACAATGCAGGTGCCAGATTGCAGGACAGCTTGCAGAGCAGGGCAGGAACTCCTCAGCAGTGTGCTGCAAGCAACTGCTCATGCATTTTCAATTGCACCATCCAGACACCAGCTGTGTAGCCCTCAGCAGGAAGAGACCTGCCGCTCAGCAGGATAGGGCCGCCGACCTGTCTACGGAGCAATGCCAGTTGAGCAAAGCTGCGCAGCCCCTGCCCACCTGTCAGAGTTGAAGGCAAAGGACTTGCGGTTCAGGTACATCTCCTGCAGCTGCTGCTCATCGCTCCAGCTGGAGTTCTCCACAGCCAGGTTGACGTTGGAGGAGTAGGATCCAGAAGCATTGCTGAACACGCGGGTCGCCGCGTCACGCAGGGTGGTGCCCAGCTCCTCAGCCTGCACAAGGGGGCTGGAGGGTGGAGGGCCAGCAATATGAGTGGCAAAGCATTCCCTTGGTGCAGGGGCTACACTGCAGCCAGGCGAGAGACACAGCATGGGCTGTGCTGCGCCTGGCAAGGAGCGGTGCAGGTGCATGGGAAGAGCAGGGCACTCCGCAGCGGCTGCCTGCCGGCTCAGAAGCAAGGTAGGAATCGCTTGTGACACAGATGCAGAGTGCGCCCCCCCACCTGCTGGCGGGCGTGCTTGCGCACAAAGTTCATCTCCTCTGGCTCATCCTGCTCAGCTGCCAGCTTGATGGCCCTGTCCAGCAGGTTCATCTGCAGACACAGCCTCATGTGATTGGACAGCTGCCTGCACACCCCCCC
>JAAMXJ010000028.1:0-285397 GCA_019693375.1 Asterochloris erici | reverse complement strand
CCCCCCCGAAAGCGGGGACTGATGTGTCATGCAGCAGTTTGAATCTCTGCGAAACCACCTTGCTGCCAAAGCAGCTTCTGGCTATCCAGGCCTTGGCAGGCCCGCCAGGGCTGCTCAACATTTCAAGCAGGGATGCACTGCCAAGCAGGAATAGCCCTGTGTCCGACCCGACCCAGGCCAAGGTGCAGAGTGTTCCCACCTGGTTGACAAAGAGGTCCCTGAAGACGCCTGAGCAGTTGACCACCACATCCACACGGGGACGCCCCAGCTCCTCCAGAGGAGTGACCTCCAGCTTGTTTACACGCCCCAGGGCATCTGGCACCGGCTTGATGCCCACCATGCACATCACCTGCAGATATGCAGGTGGCCCTTGAGTGGCTGCTGCAGGCCTGTGGCTTGCATAACGGCAGGGAGGACCAAAGGTGCCAGGCTGGCTGCTGCTTGAAACACACCGCCACCAGCACAGAGCCTTCAGGCAGCAGCAAGCTGGCATTGATGACAGGCTTGCTGCCGATCACGGGTGCTCTGGCCGGCACGGCCTGCTCCTTGACTGCAGCAAGTAGCGGTGCCTCTCGCACATGCCTAGAACCCAGTCGCCCACCTGGGCGAGGGACTCGCCATAGGTCTTGATGTTGTCGGTGCCCCACAGCACGACAGCCACTGTCTCGGGCCACACGTTGCCGTTGTCGATCTTCTGACGTTCCAGCAGCCTGCACAGCGGTCAGCGCACAGGGGATTGCCAGTGGCCTGGCTTGGTCACAGCTGCCGTTGATGTCACACCAAATGATGCCTCTCCATGCGCTTTGCTGCACAGATGGACATGGTGGCAGCGGTCTTCAGCAGCCTCCCAAGAGCTTGGAACCACACCCAAGGGGCAAGCATGCAATGCCCATATGCTGCAGCGGCGCTTGCCCCCTCTGCCCGCTCATTCTGCCAGGAAACATCGTTTGGCACCGCACATCTGCCAGAGTGCAAGGGCTCACCGCTCCACCATGATCCGGGCAGACTTCAGAGCAGCCTGCGTGGGGATGCTCTGGGGGTCCAGTGCGTGGATGTTCTTGCCGGTGGGCAGCACGGCAGGGTTCCTGATGGGATCACCACCTGGGCCTGCAGGGGCACAGTGACTGGTTGTGATGCCTGATGTCAAGTCTGCAGTGGCAGCAAGGCCTGACCCCTCAAAATGTTGCAGCCACCTGGACAGCCAAGAAGAGGTTGCAGCTAGCTGGGCATGCATGGCTCGCCATTAAGCCTCTCCACAGCTACCCCACAGGCCAGGGGTGGGGCATGCACCTCAGTCAATTGAGCCTCTGAGATTTCACGGAGAATGGCACAGCGTTTCCTGGTGCCACACAGACCCAGCACCTGCTGCAGGCCAATCAGAAAGTGCATGCCCCTCAGGGCCCAGCGCAGCCCGACATGCACTGCAACCTGTGAAGAAAGGCAAGCGACCCACCTGGCTCCACGTAGGCTCCATCCAGCGCCTGCTTCAGGGCGCCCAGCTCATTGTCCTTGACAACCTGCTCCAAGCAGAACTGGAGATAGTTGAACAGCACCCGCAGCTCCTCCCGGTTGGCCTTGCCAAACTGTGTGCCCTGCAGGTGTAGAGAGGATGTGCCTGTCAGCAATGAGCAATGGTGCAGCAGTGCACTGCTCTGCACAGGGCTCTTGAGCAGCCATACTGCAGCAGAGCAGCTGCAGTTCGCAGCGGCCTTGCTCTTGTGGCCAGAAAAGACTGCAGCGGGCACCACCGCAGTGCATTTGGCAGGAACGCTCGGGTGCAGAGATGATCAGCAAAGGCACACTGCGTGATGGGTCCGCATCCAGCGCCACATTCCAGGCCACAGTCCCCACCTTGAGGGCTGAGAGCCAGGGCTCCTGCCCGGTGGCACGCTGCATGAAGTTGTTCATCGTGTTGAGGGTCACACGCCCGGCCGAGTCGGTGCGGTCCTCCACAAACGCGCGCACAGCGTTGCGGCACACCTCTGTGATGGCCTGGTTCATGTTCACATCCTCCAGCACACCCTGCAAGCGTGGAATGCTGCGTCTTTCTCTGGATATGCCAGGCTGTGTTGGTGCAGCGGTGCTCAGCTCAAACCCCTTCATGCGCAGGTAGGGATGGGTGGTGTTCTGCTGCATGCAGGGATAGTGGACTCCTGCAGCCCTGCAGGTGCAGGAGCGGCCAGGCAGCACGTGCTCCCCGCACCAAGGGCAGGCAGCCCTGCACATGCACGGGCCTGCAGTTTTGCAACTCTGCAGGTGCAGAAGAAGCCCAGCAGAGCTGCAGTGCCAGCTCACACAAAATGTGCAGGCTGGAGGTAAAGAGCAGAAAGACGCAGCGATACGCCTAGAGGGGGCTGTGCTTCTGCAACCCTCCATATGCAAGTCGAGATGCCATGCCAAGGAACCCTGCAGTAGGCAGTGTGTGTGAGCGGCCAGCACGCGCAAATGCAGCATGTGAGGCCGTGCTGCTGATGCTGCAAGGCAGTGCTGACAGTACACTTGATGAGCCCAAGTTCCCTGCAGAGGGATCCAGCAGGCCCTGCCTGAGAGAAGAAGGCCCACAGTGTCATTCCTGGGGCGACCACAGCACCAGCAGGTCTGCTGAAGATGCCGCACCTTGTTGTTGTTGAGGTAGATCTGCTCCATGTTGCGCCCGATGCTGCGCGCCAGGATGCCTGGCAGGCCCTTGACTGGGGGGTCGCACTCAGGGCGGTCAATCTCGGCGATGTTGACCAGAGTGGCAATGGCCTCCATGGCTGAGGGGGGCTCGCCCACAATGTGCAGCCCGCAAGGAAGCAGGCGGGACTCGATCTCCATCAGCCTGTGAACAGAGGGGAGCAAGCGCACGTCAACACAGCACAAGGACACTCCACATGTGGAGTGATAGGCTAGAGGTATCCCCAAGGGTGCTCTGCACGGTCACGCAAAGGAGACTTTGCAGCACCTCCAAGAAACCTTGTGCTGTTGCCCCATATACAGCAAGCAGTTGTGCACAAACACACTGGGCCCACAGGAGCAGAAGATTGACCTCCAGAACCAGCTCACCTGCATTGCAGCTGCCCAACCACGCTGTGGGGCCCTCTCACGCTGTCAAGTCTCCTCAGATGCACAGGGAGCACCAAGGTAACAAACCACAAGTGACACATGGCCGGCCACAAAGCAGAGAGCACCTGGTCCAGGCCTGCCTGCCCACAGGGCTTTGCAAGCTGTTTGGATGGGTTTATGCCCCAACTGGCCTAACGCACTGTGCAGCCCCCAGGACAACTCACCTGGAGTACACCTGCCCAACCACGCTGTCGCGCCCCTCCAGCCCAATGTCCTTGGCATCCTCCTCGGGCAAAGAAACGTCCTTGTCCAGATTGCACTGCCGCGCTGTTTCAATGATGGTGCTGCAGATGGCGGGGCCCCGCCCCTGCTCCCTCATGCTCTGGTAGCTGGAGATGAGCTCTTTCAACTCCTGCAGGGACACACAGATAATGTATATCAGAATCAAAGACTGCACAGCAGCTACTCAGCCGAGATGTGCGTGGGGGAGCGGCACCGACATGCTGCCCTTGGATTTGTGACAGGACTGCAGCATTGAGAGAAGAGTGCTGAAGGCTGCATGCTGCAGTTGCCTGCCAGGCAACTGTCCACCACAGCCTGTGTTGACAAGCCAGGACACAAGCAGCCAGACAGTCCAGAGCATGCTCTCAGGCGCGCCGGGCGCATGCCAGCAGCCAAACGGTCACAGCACCCACCTTGAGGCCCTTGTACAGGCCAGCGTTCTCAGCGGGCGGCGTCAGGTAGGAGATGGTGTTGGCGTAGCTCCTGCGCTTGGCAATGGTGGCCTCGCTGGGGTTGTTGGCGGCATAGTAGTACAAGTTGGGGATGCTGCCGATCAAGCTGTCAGGGTAGCACACGCCCGACATGCCGACCTGCTTGCCGGGCATGAACTCCAGGGAGCCATGGGTGCCAAAGTGCAGCACCGCATCGGCCTGCAGGGCAGAGTGGGGGGCATGGGCTAGTAAGTTTTCACAGGTTAGCTCAGTCTAGGCCTCCATGGTGCCTATGGCCGGGGCAAGCCCCAGCATGCTCAAAGCACAGCATCAGCCGCCAACTGCGCAGGCCCAGGGAGCAGGTGTTGTAGGTTGCTGTGCCAAAGGCCTGTATCCCAGAGCTTGAGGAGGGTCCCAGTACAGAGGACAGGTTACGACAAAACACCAAGCTGGGCGCAGCTGCTGGGTGCAGCGGCACCCTGCCAGGCTCGGTGGCTGCGTTTCCCACCTGAAAGATGTGCTCCAGGTAGGTGTAGTAAGCTGCAAAGCCATGGTGGGGGGAGGCAGAGCGGCTGAACAGGAGCGCCATGGGGTCGCCCTCGTACCCAAAGGTGGGTTGCACGCCGATGAAGACGTTCCCGAACTGCTTCCCGTACACCAGCAGGTTCTGGCCCTGAGAATTGAGCTTGCCTGCAGCGCAGAGGCAACAGGTGGCCAGCTGGGAGGTGGTGCGGGCTGCGGGAAGCGACCAGGGGACCGTCACCAGAGACTGAGTAGCGCCCTTCTAAGGCACAAAGGGAGACATGCTGGAATGTGACGGAGCATATCAGGTGGATAGAGAGCCAGCATGCAGCAAAGCACCCAGCTGAAGCTGGCACAGACATGAGCTGCTGCAGCCGAGGGGCCTCTACAACTGGGCTCAGTGACTGGGGCCACTCAGAGCCTCTGCAGGGTCGCAAAGCTGGCACCCTGCGCTAGGCCTGCAGACTCCGGCCTCACCTGGCGGCTTGCCCCAGTTCTCTTCCAGCGCCTCTGCAAAGGGGCACAGCCTCTGATACTCGTCCACACTCATTTTGTAGGCAATGTTGAGGTCAGCGCTGTTGTAGCGAGCCTCCTCCTGCTGCAGAACCTGCAGCAGCGCAGGTGGAGGAAGATGTGAGGGGCCCAGCGGTAGAGAGCCAAGCGGATGCCAGGGCTGACAGCAGGACTGACACAACCAAAAAAGCATGCAAGCCTACCCCTGTTGACCGAGATGAAGTTGCCAGCGTCGGAGCTGTGCTAGTGCTGCTAGCACATAAGGGCCTGAGTGCAGAGGCTGTGACACAGCCCATCTATGAAACCCCTTGCCGGTCCCTCACAAGATCTGCCTGACGTCAGTTCCAATCACAGCAGCTCACCGACTGAATGAGCGCCTCGTCACTGTCGGGCAGCTCCCCCACGTTGTACCCCTCCGCCTTTAGGTTCTTCAGCACCTTGAAGATGCTGCCAAACACGTTCAGGTAGGCTGCTGTGCCCACATTGCCTTTGTCAGGGGGGAAGCTGAACACTGTGATGGCCAGCTTCTTCTCCGCCACCTTCTTCTTTGCCAGGCTGCAGGCATGGAACAGTGAGGATGTGTCAACATGTGCATCAGCTCAACACTGCTGCATGACATTTTGACCCAACAGGAGGTGTGCAGCAAGGTGCTGGCATGCAGCGCCAAGCCGCCGCACAACAGTGGCAGGCACATGTTGGAAGACAAGCCAGTCCGCTGCAAGCTCACTCCCCAGAAGTGAACACGGCACAGTGTCAGGCACTGCTGGGGGACCAGGTCAGCAAGGCCAGCACTGCTGCTGGTCCTCAGTACAAAGTCTGGCACAGGCTCTGTCGCGGTCTTTTGCAGGGTGCCTCACCTAGCCCACTTGATGGCTCTGTTGCACAGGCTGTCGATCCTGTCAGGCAGGGAGTGGGACTTGCCCGTGTTGCTGTCACGGCCGGCAAACACGATGGGCTCGATGCTGCCATCCAGCTCAGGCAGAGCAACCTGCACAGTGAACAGGGCACTGCCAAGTCAGATTGTGCATGTGTGCTGCCTTCCCAGCAGGATGACCTGCAGCTGAGGTGCAGCTAGGTTTTGGCCACCTTCCCACAGCTGGGTGGTGTCTTACAGGTTGCTGCTGAGGCAGGGTCTGCCGGTCTCAGCCAGCAGGGTCAAAAAGCTCACCTGTAGAGCGACCTGCACTGGGTGCACGCCCAGCTCTGAGTCCATCCACTCCTCTGTCGTCTGGAACACCAAGGGCAGAGACACCAGGTAGGGCACATTCAGCTTCTTCAGCGCTGTCACGGCCTTGGGGGCGTCCTGCACACCAACACTGCACCATTTCTGCGGAGCCCGGCCCGTCAACACTCCTCAATGCCTCAGCAGCAGCAGCTCAGGCAGCGCAAGCAGTGATGCTCAAACTCAGAATGAGCCCCCGCCATCACAAAGCAACCTGTGTTTGCATTGCAGCGCAGCATCTGCTTTTGGAGAATCCATTGAGCCCAGCATAGCGCGCCCTGCTCACCTGGCGTGCTGGGCCGCCAACAAGGGCGAAGCCAGTGAGGGAGATCACGCAGTTCACAAAGGCCTTGCTGGGCACGAGGGGGTCGTAGAAGAACTTCTTCACGGGGGCAGAGAAGTCCAGGCCCCCCGCAAAGACGGGCACCACCTGCAGACCAGCGGCAGCCAGGCTCAGTGAGTGCAGTGAGGCTGCCGGAGCCTCAAAAGTGAGCTGCTGGTATGAAGTCACTCCGCCCATCTGGGACCCACATTGTCAGCATGCTGAACACACTGCGCAGCAACAGTGTCTGCCGTCCCCACACAGGGGCAGACCAAGACACAGGGAGACTGTGCCTTGGCAGGCACATCTTTGTCCAACATTACGCCAGCAAAGGTAGTGATGGGCCCACCTTGGCCCCTCTGGCCTCCAGCTCTGACACCACTCCAGCGTAGTGCCCCTCGTCGCCGGTCACCAGGTGGGAGCGCTGCAGGACCAGCCCGATGATGGGCGCGTCCTTGGCAAACTTGATGTCCCGACGTGTGTCGTACCAGTTCAGGTACTCCTTGAGGTCTTCATACATCGCTGCAGGCAGAAGGGCAGCCAGGTGACGGGCTGCACAGAGAGGAGCGGGGCAGGCCCTGGGTCTGCAGTGGCACCTGCAGAGGTCCTCGCAGCTGGCTCCAGGACAGAGGGCAGCCAACTGATGCACCCTCAGGCGCTCGATGCCACAGAAGGCTCAGGGGAGAGCAGGGACAGGCTGGGCCCGCCTGTGCTTTCGCAGGTCCTCATGCATTCTGCGAGGCTGGAGACTTGACTCGGGCAGGAGGCAGAGGGTGTGCTGCGGTCAGGTCTGTGTAGGACGAATCAAGGCCTGTGGCTCATTCGAAAGATGGTGATTGCTATTGTTGTCTCATCATCCCGCAGCAGGGACATCAGCAGTGGGACCAGGCCTCTGGTGTACACTTGTAGCTGAACAGGGTGTAGGAATGGTCCAGGCACACACCGGCAGTGCACCATGAATGCCTAAAATTTGCTAGCATCAACTCCTCGTTGAGGCAATGGCACTGGAAGCAGCCCTGCATATTTTGGTGCCGAGCAGGGCCTAGGGTTCCGAGGGGCGTCCTGGCTGCGCATGCTGCTCCTGACAGGGACCAGCCGGAAGCATAAGAGCTCTGCCTGGTGCTGCTGAGCATGCTTCAACTGCCTCAGCTGCCTGCACAGCAGCTACAGGACAGTGGGCTCACCTGGCGCCAGTGGGTGCCAGATGCCAACCTCGGGGAAGAGCTCGGGGTCAGACACGTCGAAGTCCACCCCTTTGAGCGCAGGCACATATGACTGTGCTGTGGAGAGCACCAGGTTCTCCAGGTTCTCTGCGTTGCCCCCCAGCCAGTACTGCAGGGAGTTGATGTACTGCCCGCCGTCGCGCGCCTGCTGGCTGGGCAGGAACTTGAGCACCGAGGGCAGAGTGCGGACCTGCAGAGGCAGGGAGGAGGTAATGAAGACTCTGGACCGTCAGCATGGCCCACTCCATGACTGACTGCAGGGACGCAGTGCAGCAGGCTGCTGCAGGCGTTGCCGGGGCAGCTGCCAGCTGTAGGGTGGGTGAGCTGCAGAGGTCGCACATGAACATTCTGCACACACTGTCACAAGGCTGGACTCCATTGAGTCTGGAGCAGCGCAAGGCGGCCTGCAGCGACCTGTGTAGCGACCTGTGCAGCACATGAGAAATGAGTCAGGCAGCCTATGAGACATGGGTCAGGGAGCCTCAGCTCAGCTCACTTCAGACGTGAAAGCTGAGCCCCAGGGATAACTGCTGCTCCCCAACCCAAGAGCAGCTCACCAGCTTGAGCAGCTGCTCCTCAAAATTGTCGTTGCCCTTCTTGACGGCCCCAAAGAACTTCTTGAGGGGGCTGTCCTTCTTCTTGTCCCCACTCCGGTTGCCCATGAGCTTGGCAAAGTCAAAGGCGCCCAGCTTGTTGAGCTTCATCACAGCGGGCATGGAGGGGAACACCAGGCAGGCGTCCAGGCGCTCCCGCTGGGGCTCCACAGCTGCTGTGATCTGCAGGCAGAGGGTGGTGAGGTTGGGACACTGTGGTAGATGAGTGGAGGCAGCTCATAATCGGGCCTGCGCACCTGCAGGCAGATGATGGGCCGGGTGCTGCTGAGGCAGAGGGTGAGGGCTCGCAGACACAGGGCTGATGGTCTACGATCTGCTGCATGCATGCAGCCTTGATGACTGCTACCAGGATAAGGCTGGTTCACTCTGCAAGGGGGCTAAGTGAGCAGGGCTCACAGAAGTTGCTTTGCTCGCAAAGCAGGGTGATGGGCTGCGCTGTGCATGTGTCAAGCAGGGGGCAAAATGGGGATTTGAAGCAGATCCTTGTTGAGATGGTTCTGGTACGTAATTGTGTGCAAAGCCTAAGGAGCTTTGAACAGGACATAACATGCAGCGGAGTTCTGGGCAGGCAGACAGGACAACCAGCACCGGGGGCGGCCGGGCCGGCCACACTGACAAGCCATTTCGAGACCACATCAGGGGTGGCCGACCTTCTCAGCCAGCTCCTCAATAAAGATGAGGGAGCCGATGAACACATTGGCGTCCTCCATGTCCTTCTCGAAGGCTGCAAAGTTGGTCTGGTCACGCAGCTCCTCCAGCAAGTAGCCCACCACCTCAACACACACCTGCACAGTGCAGAGAACTGCCACGTCAAGCAGGCAGGCGTGTGCGTTTGGGCTACATGCCCCCAGCGCACTTCTGTGGCGCAGCTTTGCATCTGCCTACCTCAGAGGCGGCCCACTGCAGACCAGGCCACTCGAAAACTGTAGCATCATGCAGGTGTCAGGACGCCATTCAGCACGACGGCTTCCATGCCAAGCAGTCCATGCCGCTCTCACATTGTCACGCCCTGCATTGATGTTCCGGACTGCCTGTGTGAGCGCTGACTGGTACTGCGCCTCCAGCACCACGTACACCAGCTTGACCTTGGTCCGCCCCTTCACGTCCGGCACCACCCGCCGGATCTCAGGGTTTGTGGTGGTGAACAGGCCACCGCCTGCACATGACAGGCAAGATGGTGGCAGCCTTGCAGCGCAGATGCGGCCAGGCAGAGTGCAGATCCAGCAGCCGTCCAGGAGTGCATGGCAGAGTTCACGTGGCAGAGTGCAGCCTTCAGCAGAAGCAGAATGTCTGACGCAACACGCATGCGCGCAGGACCCATCAGTCAAGGACCTTGCGCTGCGGCTAAAGTTGCAGCCAGTCAGCTACGAGGCAGCACCAGGCCTGTCCTGACATCCACAAGCGCTGGAGCACTTGATCAGCACCTGGGCCATCGCCAATGCTGATGTTCACAGGCTGCTGCGAAGACTGCGGCCGCTCGTCATCCAAGGGGACTGCTGGCGCAAGCTTGGGGGGCCTGGGCCCTGCTGCCACCATGGCGGTCACCTGCAGGAGAAGTCTGGTGTGACGTTTGTTGCGACAGCAAGGCATGAAGCATGCGACTGCAGGAGGACCAGACCAACTCCTGCACACCTTGCGGGATCCTGATGTTGAAGGGCCTCCCACCAGGTGGTTGAGGAGGTGCTTTCCACGGGCTCCCTGCAACCAGCAGATCTGCTCATATCTTGGGCAAAGCATGGCATGCAGGGCCCCCTGGGAAATGAGCAGCACCAGATCGCTGGAGACCATCAGCAAGCCCACAGGCGCACCAGGGCTTGAGTTGAGCGCAGGTCGGCCGGTGCGCCAGTTTGTCTCAGACGTCCCAGCTGCTGGCCCTGGGCCAGTGGCCCTGCCATGCTTCCCACCACCATGCTTCCTGGCGGCCTCAAAAAGTGTTTTGGTCTGATAGATATGATCTTTTTCAGAATCAACCTAGGGCTTGTGTGGGGCCCTATGTGATAGCTGCCAGCGGTATGACAGCTTCTTCACACCCATCCCCACCATGAGTGCCTGCAAGTCATGGCAGAAGACATTTTCGATGCTGTTGTCCTGCTCGAGGAGACCCAGACGGAGGAGGGCCGGCAGGCAGGCCTCAGGTGCAGCAGAGATCATTGCATGCTGGCCTTCACTCATCTGAAGCGGCAAGACCAGCTGATCAACCTGCAGCTTCACCTCGCTGCTCATGCAGGGACGGCAGAGAGCAGGGCCAGCAGCAAGGCCATGACACTGGCTTTGAGAAGGGAAAGCAGATCGCTGGCGAGGTTGCCTTCTATGATGGCTGTGCTCAGGCAAGGATGGCTGCTGCAGCTGAAGGCTGGGCTGCTGCTGCAGGGGTCGCCCCTCATCTGCTGGCTGGCTGCTGCAGGTGTGGAGGCACAAGCAGCTGAGCAAAGAGGTGACGCTGTCGGAGCGAGTCGACAAGGCACTGACGACCCTTGAGAGATTGATTGACGGCGTACCTCTGGATGAGCCCTCTGTGAGTCCCCAGCTCAAGGTAGTGCCATTCATATGCTGAAGTCCCACTTGCTGAAATCTGCTGCCGGCATCTGTCTGCCAGCTTGTGCTGTGGCCATTGTTACTCCTGTTACCAGCAAGCATGAGCTGTGCTCACGCCCAGCAAGCGCTGAGATGAGGCAACCAGGGAGGGGAGGAAGGCCCATTGTTGCTGCAGGATGAGCGGCTGCTGGACATGCTGGGCGACATGCGCAGTAAGTTCAGAATCGTGGCCAATGCACTGAAGATGAAGGATGCCAGCCCAGGTCAGCTGTCACCCCTGCCATCACCTGCGACACCAACCGCAGGCCATGATGCTGCTGACCTGCACTTCTGAAACCTTACACGGAGCACAGGCAATGTGCCCTACACTTGTACAACACATTCCCGGCCAAGATACACTTTCATGAGGTCGTCTGGCACTACTGTTCTGAGCAGTCAAAGCAATGAATCAAATAAGAAGTTTGTTGACACCAGTGGCACATTGGAGACTGCAGAGCATCGTTCAATCAATCATCAGGCCGCCACAGATGATTCTGCTCTTTCATCCTCAGGGATGAGGTCATTGCCGTCCTCCTCAAAATCTTCTGCATCCTCTGCGTCATCCCCATACAGCTCGTTGATCTCCCCGCCTGCCAGTGCTGCTCTAGTCTTTTCCTCAACCTCACTGCAGCAGCACAAGACAGAGGTTCACTAGGACTGCATGCTTGGCACTAGGCAGTGCAGCAGTTTTGTGAGAGTGCAGGCATTCTCCAGGCGGCCTGCCGCCAGGCAACCCTAGCCGTGCCGGCTTGAAGCGTGCCCATCCAACAAGACATGTCAGCAGGAGCTGCCAGCCACAGTCACAGGGTGACGCCCTCTCGACGAGCATGCACATCCAGCCAGAGCAGCCACATGGCAGCCAGGTTAAACCATCAGCAACTCCAGAACACGAGCCACGCGACAGCTAGAGCAGGTCAGCGGGTAACACTGCAGCCGGAGCCACAGGCAGCCAGCAGACTCACGATTGGAGGTCTGCGTCCTCAGCCAGCATCGCCATCGTCTTCTCGCGGCCCTGCCCCAGCTTGCGCTCGCCGTACGAGTACCAGCTGCCCTTGCGCTCCACCACGCTGGTGCTCTCAGCCGCGTCGAGCAGGCAGCCCAGGGTGGAGATGCCGCTGCCAAACATGATGTCAAACTCGGCCACCTTGTAGGGAGCTGCGCACTTGTTCTTGACCACCTGCAGGGAGCACAGGCCAGCTTAGTCCACACAGCTGGCAGGCGTGGCAAAGGTGCCGCATGCGTGTCAGGCTATCGCAAGCACAATCAGTGTGACAAGGGCCTGCTGATGATGCAGCTAGGAAGAAGCGCCTGGATGAGTTCTTGACCCTGGCAGAATGCAGACAGCCTGCCAACTGCATTAGACGCTCCTGCATTGCAGGCACAGCTGCAGGGTTGCAGCTTGCAGATGGGCAAACTGCTCATGCTGAGCAGAACAAATCTCATTCATTCTGCCCCAAGAAGAGGGCTTTGCGTATGTTGCTGAGCAGGGGGCTCACCTCTGCATTCAAGCACAGCAGAGCCGCATTGTTGCTCAGCAGGCTTGCCAGCAGGGATGCGTGGTGCAGCGCCTAGTGCAGCTTATCTAAGGCTGCACCTGTGCACCAGCCTGCCGCAAAGAGCTGCAAAGCGTCTGCATGACATCACTGCACCTTGGCTTTGACCTTGACTCCAATGCCCTCCCCCTTAGGCCCCTCGATCTGCTGCTTCCTGCGCACATCCACCCGCACAGAGGAGTAGAATTTGAGCGCATTGCCCCCAGAGGTGATCTCAGGGTTTCCATAGATGACGCCAATCTTCATGCGCAGCTGATTGAGGAAGATGATGGTGCAGTTGCACTTGCTGGCATTGGCGGTCAGCTTGCGCAGGGCTGAGCTCATCAGGCGTGCTTGTGATCCCACTGCAGAGCAGGCAAGTGAATTGTGAGGTGCTGCAAGAAGGGGCACTGGCCTGGGCTAGATGCCCTGCTGCCTGGCCAGGAGTGCCACTCACTCTTGCTTCAGATGCCAGCAGGCATCCAATTGTCTCTGTCCATGCCCTTAAATCGTCAAGCATGCTGCTTGCTGGCTTAGCCATGGGCGCCTTGCTTGACGTGACAGCCTCCGTTCAACAGCAATGCTGGCAGGCTCGACCAGACAAGGCAACTTCACTACAATCTGCTTGAAAGCTGCCGGCATTCAAGCTGCTCACCGCACTGACAAGCGTACAGCACCAAGGCCTGTGCAGGATTTGTTCATTTTGGACGCAGGATGCCTGCTGGCACGAGACTGCTTTGCAGATTTTGGGTGCCTTGATGACAGCCGACATGCACAGGTGTAAGGTCACAAGACATTCAGCCCAGCACCAAGTGAAAATTGTCAAAATCGGCAGGATTGCCATGTTCACAGTGCAGTGGGCTGTCAGATGTGGTTCTCGAAAGCCTGCAGAAGTGCCACAACCCACTCACCCTGGACATTGCCGATCTCGCCCTCAATCTCTGCGCGGGGAATCAGCGCGGCAACAGAGTCCACGCAGATGATGTCCACGGCCTGGCTGCGCACCATCTGGTCCACAATCTCCAGCGCCATCTCCCCGCTGTCCGGCTGGCACATGAGCAGCTTCTCGATATCCAGCCCCGCGCGCTACAGCAGGGCAAAACACATCTTCAGGCAATGCCATGGACACACCATGTGGGCAGGAAGAAGGAGAGAATTTGGCCTGAAAAGGGGTCGCAGTGTCAATGTGCCGCTGCACAGGTAGCATCTTGCTGCCCACGTCCAGGCCAGCCCACTGCAGCAGGGCAACACCAAGGATGCACAAAGTGACGACAAGGCTCCTGTGAGGTGCAGGGGCCAGCGGTGCCAGCTCCACAATGAGCAAGTGTGGCTGCTGGGAGGCTGCCTGGCAGCAGTGGCCACCCCTGCCATGCCCTCGTGCTAGATGGGGTCCTGGTGAAGCCTGCCGACCAGCCTGCGCCTGTAGCCCCTGTGCTGCACACCCACCTGAGGCACAGCTGTGCGCCAGACGGTTTGTCGGTGCAGAGTCCAGCATACAGGATTGCCAACTGCATTGACAACTGCAGACTGCTGGGGCAGGGCAGCGCGTAGCCCTGCTGCCCAGCCGAGGTGTTCCACACGGTCGCCCAGGATATCGGGTGGGGAGCTTGAAGCTGACACGCGCCTGTACGCCTGCAGGTGGCCAGCACGGGGCCACACTGTATGAGCCCACCTTGGAGTAGAGGGGGTCAAAAGCATGCTCAGCATCAACCAGCAGGGCTGTGCCGCCCTGTTTCTGCACGGCAGCCATCGCGTGGAGCGCCAGGGTGGTCTTGCCGCTGCTCTCAGGCCCAAACACCTGCAAGAGCAAGTGGATCTGGTCGAGAGCGGTGCAAGGGCACCTGCTCAAGGGTCCTGCAAGTGTCTGTGAGAGTGCTTGCGAGCAAGGCAGAGCGTCCCGGGGCAGCACAGGTGAGAGTGCAGCAAAGGTGAGCTGCCAGCCAGTTGGTGATAATGCGTATGGCATCCCACAGGCTCCATGGGCAGCTCCCACCAGCGGCTGGACCTGATTGTCAGAGGCTGTCACAAAAAGCAGCAAGCCGCAACCAGGCATGCTTACAACACATGATATACACATCTTGGCTCATAAAGCGGCCAAAGTTTTTGGTCCCACCTCAATGATGCGCCCTTTGGGAAAGCCACCACCCAGGGCAATGTCAAGAGTTAACGCTCCAGAGGGTATGCACTCCCTGCAGGTGACAAGGGCAGCCATATCGTTCTGAGCAGTCAAGTGGCCATCTCAGGCTTGCCAGGCACTGAGCTCCATGTCACGTCTCTGTGCATTGCAGTAAACAAGACGGCTGCATGAGCAAGGGCACAAGGCATGCACGGCAGGCAGTCAGGCCACTCACACTTTGCTGGCGGCACTGCTCCCAAGCTGCATGATGCTGCCCTTGCCAAACCGGGCGTTCATATCTTTCATCACTGCCTCCAGTGCTTTGGCCTGCATATTTGAAAGTTTGGCATGAGGCAGTGGTGGAGACTGGTCGATGAGTCCAAGGAGTGATCATGCATTGCTGGCTTCTGACAAAGCATCTTCAGAAGCAGGACAGACCTTCTGAGTTGCTGTGTGATCTTGTGCCCCTGCATCGCGGGAGCTTTTCCGGGCATCAGTTTTCAAGGTGGACGCGCATCTGCAGGCATTCCTGTTGTAGAGGTCTGCAGCTAGGCGGCGACGCAGGGGAGCTGCCTGCTTCAGGCACATGCCCAGCATGGTGCTGTGCTGCGGAAGGACTAAGCTCTGAGTAGAATGAAGCTGTTGATGACCTCTAGCCAGGCTCATCTGAGGCAGGGGCCAAAGGATGTGTGGAACTGCAGATCTGATGCAACACAATGGTCAAACAGCAGTGGAGAGCACTGACAGCTCTACAGAATCAGTCTGTTTGGAGCTGACTCAGCCACAAGGCCGGCTGTAGCAACTCGTCTCGAGTGCTGACCTAGAGCTGCAAGTATTTACTTTCTACGTTGCCTTCTTTTTGGCTGCATCGCGACAGATGCAGGCCCACCAAAAGGCGGCAAGTTGGCCCACCCATGCGCCAGGACTTCCAGGGGTGACTGCAAACCTCTGGAGAATCTCTGGGTCCAGGTGTAATCGCGCAGCAGACACCACAACAGACCCCTCATCTGCAACGCCTGCCGCCCAAGCAGCCTCACCAGCTTGCAAAACAGCTCAGCCTGGGCGCTGGGAGTTAACGCGGCAGGCAGCAGGGCGTCAAGCAGCTGCACCTGATCCATTTGCAGACAGACAAACCTACGAGGATAGCTGGCTTGATCAGAGATTCATCTCATTCTTTGCCTCATCCATTTCCAAACAGCTTGGAGGCATGTGGCTGCACATCACTTGTGTTAACTTTGCACACCTGGCTTGCAGCTGCCTCTCCATCGCCTGTGGCTAACATGCTGCATGCTGGGCCTGCAGGCATGCCATGCAAGCCAGGCTATGAAGGGCTTGTGGACCTCAGTATGGAGATTACCAAGGGCAGGTGCGATAATGATCGCGTCACTCACTCATGGCCTGTGTTGCTTTGCTATGCACGCAAGGTTGCGATTGAATGGTACAGCAAAATGACCGCCATGTAGGTCCTCCAATGAACAGACAGCCACTGTATTGAGAGTCCTGGAGGGGTTGCTGCCCCCGGGGGCCCCCGCCATCTTTCGCAGGCTGTTCCCTGTCAGTCAGGTTGGCGCCCTGCTGCTGGTCCTGCACGGCTCGCAACAAGTCTCGGTGCCTTCAGAATGCTGAGCTCAGCCTGCCTCCTTGATGCCTCCTGTTGCATCAGACAGCACATCCCCAGCTCCAGCTGAGCTGCTTGATGTGGGTGAGGTGCAACCCCACCTCCACGCTGCATGCTGAAGCAGGCTGAGCTGCTCCTGGGTGCCTGCAGTGGAGCGCAGAGCTGAATGCCAAGATCACAAAAAACGTCTTTGCATGGCTGGTCGGCCCCCTGGACACCATGGATGTCGAGGTTGAGTTCGAGGGCCGCAAAGAGACCTGGCACAGCGGCGTCCACATTGAGAAATGCAGATACCTGGAAGCAGCTGGCTGCAAGGGCATGTGAGTATCCTGCCATCCTTGATTTGTTTGCCCCCACTTTGGCAGCCTGTCAGAGCAGAGAGCACTCTTGGCTGCAAGCTGGCAGAATTTGCACAGTCCCCGATTATTGCCAGATCTCAGCCAGCACTGTCGATCTCCTTCCAGGTCAGCACCTGTCTTCTTTTCAGCCACTGGTTCCACTGAGCTTGCAGTCCCTCCGCAGGTGCGTCAACATGTGTAAATCAGCAACGCAGGAGTTCTTCACAGAAAAATTCGGCTTGCCTCTGACAATGCGCCCCAACTTTGAAGACCTGGTGGGCTCCCTCTCTGCCGTGGGGTTCACGCTGCACCGGACCAGACAATGCTCACAGCTGAGTTTGGTTGTCCTGCAGAGTTGTGATATGACTTTCGGCGAGACCCCAAAGCCCATAATTGAGGATGCCGTTTACAATGAGCCCTGCTTCATTCACCAATGCGCCATCAGCCACCGCGACCCTTTTGCACCCTGCCCAAAGATCAGCACTGCCTGCAGCAAAGGTATGCCGTCCTCCACTTGACTGTACTGTGGCATGAATCCTACTGGTCTGATGTTGACTCTGAACCCCTAGGCGTTTCCCCAGTCGCTGCCAAACGTGCTGCCCTCTAACATCTGAGTTCTGCCTCTGACCTTCTCATCAGATTACCATGAACTAGAATTGTTCTGCATCTATTGTGACCAGGCTTGTGCTACTGAATGCTCATGAAAACGAGGCTTAACAGGGCTGCACCTCCGAGGCCCCATCCACTTTTGATTGCTCTCTCAATGCTAGGTCGACATTCGACCCCTGAACTGCTTATGGTCTTGTTCCAGGGTGTTGGGCTTGTCTGCACATAGGCCTCAAGGTGGCAATGGGGGCAGTCTTAAAATAGGCTGCCAGCATAAATCATGCAAGGTTGCCAATCCAGCTGGAGAGGCCCAGGGCTGTTGAGTCAGCCAGTTGCGCACCTGTGCTGCGTCCCAGGGGCTTTGGCAACTTCTATAGCCTCTGCGACATGCACAGCCTGTTGGCCATGGCCTCTGTCAGATGGCATGTGCCCTGATTTGTTTCACAATATGTTACTTGTCTGGTGGCTTTTGCAGCTGCGGCTGCGCTCCATGTGAGCAACATTGGTCGCCTCTCTTCCTGCGCCTGTGGGGCAGGAGTCCTGCTCCACAGGGCGCCCATCTCGCAAGGAGGTCAGAACCACTGCCATGGCTTGCTGGAGTTACCCACACGATGTTTCACTTGCCTCCTGCGCCACGCTATCGGCTTGTCATAGGTCACAGCTGTCCGCATCCAGATGTATAGCCAACATATGCTCGAGCTTCAGCTGGCCATGTGGATTGCATGGGAGGGCACTGTGGAAGGTCTTCATCAGAAACCCTTTGAAAGCACAGGGTCCCTGCGTGCTTGATCAGCGTCATGATGGAATCCACTGGGCTCCTGTATGCCATCAGGACCAATCCCAACCTGCTGAGGGCCGCACAGATCACTGAGCAGCTTGGAGGTCTGCACAGCTGCACCTCAATGTCAATTACAGCAGTGGGCTTGCCAGCAGGAGCCAGTCTTGCCTGCAGGCCCATCTTTCAAACCTATCAGCTACATTCCAGTGTTCACAGTGCAATTTGGGGCTCTGTTTGTGCTAGCTTTCTACGCTTGGGGGGCGCTGGGCCTGCGAGGCCTACCAAGGTGCGGCTGCAGGATGCTCCTGTTGTCCCGTCAGCCGAGCAGCCTTGTCACCCTGGACAATGCTGCAGAGGCACTCTTTCATCTGCCCTAATCTCTTTCGTTCATGGCTTATTTGCTGCCAATCTGGCTGCCCAGGCGGTGAGGCTCCCAATTCAACAGTCGCCACTGCAATATGCAGCTCAGCTGTAGCCATGTTCCCTGGCGTCTGCCTGCTGCCAGCAGACTGGCACCCACAAAATGTCTGGGATTGGCAAGGCTTGCACATGCCTGCAGTTGGTGGCAGCATACCCATTCAAGATGGATGACAAGAACACACAGGTGTGGCACTCCTCATCTTTCTGAGTCTGCTCGCCCTGCCAGCCTCAGCAGGGGCTGGCCACAGAGCTGTGCCAAGAACTTCACAGCTGGCGAGCGGGTCTGTCATTATCTGCAGGACCAAGAGCTGCTCCTTCAGTTCTCAGCTGCCTACATGATTGTGGACTTCTTCATGTTCCTGATCCCCTACAGTCCTACCGACGTCCTGTTCATTGGGCATCATATCATGACGACCTGGTGGGCAGCTGCATCTGAGATGGGCACAGCTCCTGTGGCAAGCCGTGGAGCTGTGGTCAGTCTGCAGCACGGCGTGGCCATCAGCATTTTGCAGTGTGGCTGACTTGACGTTGGAGCAGTGCCCTGCTTGCCTGCAGGTACATGCTGACAGCAATATACCTTGGCAGGGGGGCCCTCTCCTGCCTGCTGCTGATGGGCCTGGGAGAGAGCACCTCGCTGCTTCAGAATGCGTGGTACATGGCCCGATTCTTGCGGCAGGACTACAAGGCATGTGCTGGCGCCACACATGCCTCTGCTGCACCTGCCTGCATGCGCAGCTGCCTGGCAAGTCAGGGCTGATACTGGCATGCAGGTGGCTGATGAGGCTTTCGTGTGGCTTAGCCCAATATACACTTACGTATTTGTGTTTGTGAGGTATGAGGGCTATCTTTGGGAGGGCCCCATAGCAATGAGACTCCTGTAAACACCCGGGCTGGTTCCTGCAGGTCAGTGGTCGCGCCCCTCCTGATTCCCTGGGAGGCCTATCACCTACTGGTGTCTGCCACAAAGATACCACTTGGGCACCGGTTAGCATGCATCTTGGCAGCAAGACCCCCTGCCCAGGGCACGTCACTCAAGACATGGATGTTGCAGGTCAATCTGGGCATTCTTAGCAGTCCTGACGACAGCAGGCAGCCAGCTCTGGAGTTACAAGCTATGGAAGGGTCTCAAAAAGTCACAACATAAGGCAGCTGAGAAGAAGACAACATAGGCTTTGTCTAGTTCTAGTGTTGCTCTGAATCTGTGCGCCACAGTGCAAAGGTTCAGACAGCATGGGAGATTGCTCATTGCTGGCAGGAGTGCTTAGTTCTGTTGATTTTGTGACCATTACATGACCCTCGAGATGTGCAGTTGTCAAGCAGAATTTGCACTCAAAGGTGCATGCAGACCATTGCTGCAAATGTAGAAGCTTGAAGGAGGACATCAGGGACATGGCAAAGTCTGAATGTCAGCATGAGGCCAATCGCCTTGCCTCTCGACGCCTCACTCCTCGCTGAGCATTATCTCGGTGGCCACCTTCAAGACCCAGGGCTGATCAGAGCAGCTGGCAAGAGGAGCCACAGTATTCTCGAACTCAGGTGTACACCCCAGCACAGCTTGCATGTGTGCAGGTGCACGTGCAGGTGCAGCATCACCTGAAGTTTCTGCTCCAAGGCAGGCTGGATGCTGTCGAGGTCAGTGTCCAGCAGCAGGCAGGCATCCTGCTGCAGTGATGTGGAACCCCGCTGCACAATCTGCGCAATGCTCTGAGCCAGGTAGTGTGTGCTGGTTTGCAGGCGGAGCTCTGCCTTGCTTGGCAGGGAGCCTGCATGGCAAGGCATGGTCAGGAGCAACAGGTGGGCCTGCAGCCCAGCCTTGCCATGCTGCACCTGCATCTGCAAGGCGCTTCTGCGCAGGGTCGGCAGCAGTCAATGTGGGCTGTATCTTACCAGGAAAGTGGGCCTTGATGTCATACAGAGCCTCGCTCAGTGCCAGTCTGATGAGCTTTGTCTGCGTGAGCAGCACAATGTCACAGCCTTGTGCACACTGCCGACACTGCTGCGGCTGCAGTGGCTGCGTTGTGGCTGTTCAGGGCGCAGGTGTTGCAGCAAGCAAAGTCTGCAGACACCAGCCTGGCAGGCACAGAGTCACCTCCGAAGAAGCTGCCAGTGCAGGCCGCTTTCCAGTCAGTCTCTCTTGCTTGGCATCTGCTGAAAGTAGGTGGACCACGACGGCTGTTATGCTTTGAGTGAGGGCGTCAGAGGCCTCTGCAAAATTGATTGTGCCTCTGCCAGGTGCCCCATAAACAACCTGCACACAGGCAGGTCAGGGCAAGAGCTGTGTAGCAACTGCTCTGCAGCAAAAGGTGAGCAGGTGATCTGCTGGCTGCCTCACCTGGGCAGACACGCCAAACTCCTGCCAGGGGAACCTCTGAAGGGCTTTGATGATGTTGTCTGCTGGACGCTGAAGCAGGGCATGGTTCTGGAACAGGTGCAGCTGAGCTTGGCCTGCAGGTCAGACTCCACCGGTTCAGCAGCTCGTGCAACAGTAGATGTTGACGTTTCAAATGCCATCAGCAGGCCAAGCTGATGGTGCAGATGTGTGGTTTGTGTAGGCTGACCTGGAGGCAGTGCGTACCCCAACACTGGAGAGATGACCTTGGAGTGCAGCACCACGCCAACCTGGGCAGTCCAGGCGCAGCGTTGAAGGCTGCTGTGCTGTCTGAGCAGGTCAGGATGCCCTGCAGCGCCAGCCTGGCCTGCACAGAATGAAACAAGGATCCTGGAACAGCTCAGCAGGCACACAGCTTGTGCTGGTATTGCAGAGCACCATGAGTGAGCACCCTGCCAGCCTGCTTGTCCAGGATGCAGAGCTCCTTCGCCATCTGCACACTACAGGTGACGTGCCACACAGCCAGGGCTGAACGATGGCATCTTGCCACCCACCCACCAATTGCCATCATGGTGGGAGGACCCTGCTGCCCCTGAGAGGGCTCTGCCTCATGAGTGATAGCTCGCGCGGGCTGAGACAAGTGGCCGCTGGTAGGCACAGCTTCCTCAGCGAACCACGTCTGCAGGCCTGCAGGTGCATGCCAGGAGTCCCTGAAGGACCTTGCTGGTCAGAGGGACAAAGCCAGAGTGTAGCGCAGTCAGTAGCGCGTCTGTTGGGAGGGGATCGTGCAACATGAAAGCTAAACAGTGAACTGTGGATAGAACTCAAGTGGCTGCTGGTAGGCACAGCCTCTTCAGCACACCACGTCTGCAATCCCTGAAGTGCCCAGGTCTACATCATCAAGACTGCATCCCTGGTGGGACTACAGGTCAGATTTAGCCAAGTCAGGCCAGCAAGCAAGTTTGTCATGCTCTAGATTGTGCTCTGACCTGCAAGAAAGCGCTCCTCTGGCGTGTTGGGCAGAGGCTCGTTGTCGTACCGCAGCACTGTATGGGCCGCTTGAGGCAATGCTTCTGGCTCAGTTGCCTGCACCATCAGTGCAGTTTAAAGGGCATGTGTGAACCTGCATGAAGTGGCTGAATATGCCTTCCGCACATTACACGCCCACCTGGCTCGCATCCAGGTGCTGCTGCAGAGCAAAGCCTTTCAGGCGCAGCTTGACGAGAACCTTGGGGGCTGCCATGCTGGTCAGCTCCAGCGCTGCCTGGACACAGGCTGCCACCTCGCCTGGATTCGCTGCAGCAGGCGTGAGATGCTGAGGTAGTCATCTGCTGCTGCGTGTTATGCTGCATGGACCCTCACGGCGTGTCTCAGCCACAGCAGCGCTGGCAGTCTGCAAGCAGCTGAAGGTAGCAGCACAACCATTGTTGAGACTCATGAGCTGCGCAAGGTGGCTCTTGCCTTGCGGCCGCAGTGTGACAGAGAGCTCGCTGCCGCTGAAGGCCAAGCGGCTCTGTTTGGGCATCGCCTGCTGCGCTGAAGCTGCAGGCTGGGCTCCTGCTGCAGAGGAGAAAGCCGGCTGCAGGTGGTAGACGCGGATCACAGAGTCTGCCAACCCTGCACACCAGCTGCAGCAGTCAGGGGCAGCCAGCACCACTAAGTGTGTACAGCAGCAGGCCTGCAGCACCTGTTGTGCGGATGGTCAGAGGCCCCATCATCAGTGTGGCAGCCTCAGCAGGCAAAGTGCCAGAAAACATCAGCTTGACCACCTACACAGGTGAGACTGGGATCACCAGCTAATGCACTCCAAAAAGGGCGCTCAGGGCAAGCAGACTCACTCTCAGGTCGTCAGGAATGGGTGCTCCCGTGTCAGAGACTGCACAGCACACCGTCAGCAGGGAATGCTTTCACAGGTAAGTCCCAGCACTCAGTCAAGCAGCCACCTGTCAGTGTCATCTGTCTCCCTTGAGGCAAGTCCAAGCTCCTCAGTGTGACTGCGATCTGTTCAGGCTGCTCCCAGTCATGATCCAGCCGGCATGCCGCAATGGCTCGGGCCAGCAGGCCGCTGCAAAGCTGCAGCAAGTGATCACTGCTGGTTGGCATGCCTACTTTCTGGATCTGAGCAGGTCAGAGTCAAATGGCAGGTCAGAGTCAATGCGAGTTGACCTCCTGTGCATTGACACATGCTGAGCTGCCAGTCGTGCCCTTCAGGCGTGGGCAAGACATTTTCGGTTGTGCCTCATGCAGGAGGCTGCCTCGGCCGCAGATAGTGCTGTTACTGTCACTCCAGCAGTGACTGCCGGAGTCTGTGGGACACCAGCTCCAAAGGAAGCCAGCAACAGGGCTCCAGGGCCAAGGCGAGCCAAGCAAGTACAGTGATGCAGCTGGGCCCAACCCCAGCTGGCACCATGTCCATTTGAACAGTCAGCCTTGAGCTTGCCAGAGAGTTCTACAGAAAGATGTCCAGGCCAGCTGCAGCTTGGACCGCAAGGACACATCATTCCTTGGAGGCTGCGGCTGGCAGCAACAAGGACTGGAAGCTCAGGCCTGCAACTGGATAGTGAGTGGTGATAATCCCTCCACCTCTGGCATTGCATTGGGCGGCAGCAGGGTGTCTTCATGGGACGTCCAACAGCATTGCATGGCCTCCTCACCTGGATCCGCAGCGAAGGATGGCCTGGAATGGCAACGTGATGCACCTTTTGCGTTTCAGGTACATGCACGTGGGTGTTGTACAACAGCAGAGACTCACCAGCCAGGCCCGCTGAGACAAGGTTTCTGGTCTACTGTGCAGTAGTAGTACTGCTAGCAGTAGCATGCTAATAATGAACCCCAGAAGCGGCACTAGCACCCGTTGTCGGTTCTGAGGTTTTTTGTCACCATAAAGTGCACAGACAATATCAGAGTGGGTTCATTGCTGTCAGTCATCTGTGCTGGCACATGGACGACGACTTGCATGCTCATGTGTTTCTGCTGACTGCTTCATGCCCGACGGTCCTGCTGAGCAGGTCGCCTCCCCCTGTGTGTCCCTGTGCCTCTGCACCCAGGTTACTCTTGCCCTCAACATTGTCTTCCCTGTCGTAATCAATTCCTCCCTCCAGTTTGCCTGCATCAGGTAGGGTAGCGATGCTGGGTTGCTGCCCAGTGCATCAGTCATGCTCAGTCAAGATGCCCACCTGTCAGGCCGGCAGGGCGGCCCTCAGCAATACCTTCTCTGGCTCCAGTGCCTGCAACACAAGAGTCGCTCGGTTCTCGTCACCATCAGAGGTCCAAGAAATTGGCCTTCATCACGCTGACCTGATGGGACGCCTGTTGGTGTCGAGTTCTGGGTGTGCTCGCCCATGGCAAAACCTCCATGTCCAAATGCAGAGGACTCCGGAGCACTCCCTGTGCCGCTGGTAGAAGTGTTGTTTGCCATGCCAGTCTGTGTGTTTGACATCCTGCAGCATGAGAGGGGAGTCAGGAGCATCAAGGAAGACAAGACCCTCAAGAGGGGATCAATCAACTGGTCAGGGAGAGCATCTAGCCATGCTTTTGGACGGTCATGCAGTTGCTCTAGGACTGGCTCACCTGAGCAGTGGGAAACGGTACTTGAAAGCTTGGTTGATTGCTGAGCCGAAATTGTGCTGGTTGTTAAAGATTCCCCAAACGCCTTTCGACAGGTTATTTGTATGCATGCATCGATTTGTTGATATCATATTCTCTAGGTGGCACTCGAGTCATCCTGAAATGGGGATACACCTTCATGCACAGCATGGGGCCCTCCATGAGATGCACTGTGTCCTGCTGGGAGGCCACCAGCGGCGCGCGCCCCTCTGTGGCAGGACACCCACTGTGGCAAGGTTCAGGGTCCACAGCAGACTGCAGAGCAGCACCCACAGGCCTCAACATGTCTGGAGGCGGCATGGCCAGTGCTGCAGTGCACAGCACACTGCAACACAGGCTTGCAGGGAGGATGGCCGTCCCGTGGTTGTGAGTGCTGGTGCAAGCCTTGCCTGTGACATGGTTGCTTGTGCTGACACAATCCAACTGAGTTGTACAGGTGCAGACGGTCTGCCCTGCTTCAACTGTGCATCAGAGATGACCTGCCATGCTGCCGCCCTGATCCAAGCATGATCTGTGCCTGCAGGTGTGGTTCAAGCATGATCTGCGCATCGACGATCACCCTGGCCTCCATCATGCCCTGTCTCGGCAGAAGGGCATTGTCCCCCTGTTCTGCTTCGACCCTGGGCACCAGAACCTGCTGCGTACCCCTCATGGCATCGAAGGTGAGGCTTGAAGCAGTGGCCGACGCTGCGCTTCGGACCGGTGCAGCCCAAGCTGCTCGAGGACAGCAAGCAGGACTGGAGGGCAGCAGGCCACAGCAAAAGCAGTGCATCAGTGTGTGGTGCCTACGCGCAGCCATTGTTCTCGGGACGCACAAATGCCAGCACTCACTCCCTAACGCCCTCAGCAGGTCTCAGGCTGGGCAGCAGCACTTCCTAGACCTTGCCTGCACCCCGACAGACTGGCATACCTGAACAGACACTGTGGTGTTTGGACAGCGTGTTGCCGTCTCATTTGATGTCACCTGCACACTCCTGTGCTGGGGCCGCTGATGCTCTGCTGCGCCGGAGCAGGCTGCGATGATGAGTGATCACTCATCACAGCGCCTGCCAGGTGCCAGCTGGAGACAGGAAGCCGATGCCTGCAGGCCTGGTGGGGGCCGTCGAGGCTCTAAGGGAATCCTTGCAGCGCCTTGGCAGCACGCTGGTGGTGCGCTGCGGCAGCCTGCAGCAGGTGCTCCCTGCAGTCGTGCAGCAGTTCGATGCCGGGGAGGTGGTGACTGAGGAAGAGACTGAGTACAGGTGGGTGATGCTGCCTTCCCTGCCGCGAGCACCAGCCCCAGCTGCGCAGCACCAGCATGCTGCCCCAGGGGGGCTGCACCGGGCGCTGCCTGCAGTGGTGCACCTGCTCAATGCCGGGGTGTTCATCACGGCAAGAGAGACTGAATGCAAGCGGGTGCTGCTGCCTATCTTGCCCTCCTGCAGCAGGTGCTAAGTCACCTTGGCAGTCCTCACTGTACAGGGTCATCACACACCTTCTACCTCTGCAGCAGGCTGACTCCGGCGGCAGGTGTTTGATCACCTCAGCACCGCCTTGCGGTGCAGGGGCATCACGCAATCAGCAGCATTGGCTGATCACGGCTCGGGCTGCTCGTGGCAGGCATGTCATAACCTGCAGGAGGCCACCAGGAGCAGTCTTCTGCACTACGTGCCTGAGCCTTCTGATTGTGTGCCGTGCAGTGCACTGCACGCTCACCTGGCACTCCGCCTGCAGCAGGCTGGGCCGCAGCATGTCTGCGCCGTCCCCAGCAAGGCTACCGGCTGCCCTGTACCCGCAGCAGCTGTGATAAGCAAAAGCATGCTCGCACCCCTGGCTGCAGGTGGCATCGGTCAGTGGACCAGGTGGCGGCTGCCCTCCCTACAGATGTCACCTTCACACAGTGGCGCCTGCAGATCTACAGCCACACGCCCTACCCCAGTGACTACAAGCAGTTTAGACGGAAGCGGGGCAGCGTCCTGGCCCCCCTGCCGGCCCCAAAGGCCTTGGGTGGCATGCCCAAGCCCGCTGTGCAGGAGGAAGGGTCTGACGGGCAGGCCCAGGAGGACCTGCCTGGGGACATCCTGCTCCCAGAGGCTTTTGCCAGCCTGGCAGCCGCCGAGGCTGAAGCCACGCGGTCACCAGAGGTGCGCCCACACGTCTCAGCTGGCGGTCTGGTGTTGTGCATGTGCTATGAGGACAGACCCTGCCAGCCTGGCAGCAGCAGAGGAAGCCTCCCAGTCACCTGTGGTGCATTCGCAGACCTGAGCTGTCCTGATGGGGTCCTCCACTCTCCGTGGGGCAGCCTGCAAGGCCTTGGCCAGCGCAACATCAGCCAGGCCTGAAGTCACATGGTCACTCTGTTTGTGCCCTCTGTTTGGCTTTTCAGTAGTTAGCTGGGGGCCCTGTATCTGTGCAGCTTCCAGAGCACAGTCCTGTAAGTAAGGCAGCAGCATTGATGCCCTGGTGCATGGTAAGGCTTACTGCCGCTTCTGAAGCCTGCTCTGGCCTGAAGGTGCAGCGGGTGGCACGGTCCCTGGCTGCCGCTCCAGCAGCGCCGCTCAGCCCCATTCTGCAGCAGCTCAGGGGGGGTGAGCCTGAGGCCCAGGCTGTCTTTCAGGACTTCCTTCGCTGCACAGCCACATCCAGGTGAGCATTTGTAGCAGTATCATCGTGCTGCACAAGCGCACAGCACTGGCTGTCACAGAGCTTCACCTGTACACATGTGTTGAGAGGCCTCCAGCTACATTGACATGCTGCATGAATATGCTACATACATGCTGGGTGGATGCCACCTGCCTGCAGGTTGCTTGGCAGCATTGTCATGTTGTCAGCTGAAATTGCCATAGATCCCTTACTCCAAGGCGCCCCAGCATTGGCAAGAGCTGCAGGCCACACAGAGGCTTTCTGCTTCTGCCAGGCGCAGTGTGGCAGCAATCGTGGCTGGCACGCTTGGTGCATGTGGGATTCGCGCGCTGCGAAGCCCGATGCAGCGCCTGGCATGTCTTGAGGCGCCAGGCTGTGCTTGCACAAGAACATCATATCAACAACCACTGAGATCTTGTCTGCCTGCCTGCAGCCGCAGCGCTGCCACCACAGCTCTGCTAGAGGCAGTTCAGCAGGGGGAGCACCCAGCCTGCCCTCTGGGCTCCTTTCCAGCCATCTTCGCCCAGAGCATGGCGCTGGGCCTGCTGTCACGGCGCCGGGTGCACCAGATGGCGCAGCAGCACCTGGCCAGCCTCCAGAGGCCTGGCCTGGACCTGAGATGGGCGACGGGGAGCAGGCTGCGGCCCAGCGTGCCGGCGCAGTCGGCGCTGACCGCAGCGGAAGCCTCAGACTTCCACTGGCACCTGGCAGCCTCTGACCGTGTAAGGTGGGACAGCTCTGCAGGGTCCCAGAGTGTGGGCTGCCTCCTGCCGCTGCTGCATGTGCAGGTGCAGGGGAAGCTTCCTGCTTGCGTGGCGTCCGCCGTTGTCATCAGTGCTGAGTATGGGCAGTGGGCTTTCGGTTGGGCTGACGCCAAGGACGTCATCAGGACCACTGCTGTGTACTGGTGCAGGAGCTGCAGCTTGGCATCTGTCAGTCCAGCACCAACTCAGAGGCTGTGTCAGGACCACTTCCCTGCGCTCGCATTCGACAAGCGGGCTGGCTTCCCATCTGTGCAGCACAAGCACAGGTCTTTCAGACTACTAGTTCATTTGCAGGGACACCAAGACGGGCGATGCGGCCAGGCACTGGCGCTGGAGAGGCTTCCTGACAGATTATTACACAGCAGGTGGGCTGCCGGGCACCCCTGCGTCCATTGGGCCACCATGTTGTTGCTCGACAGCATGTCCGCAAGCAGCGCTCATCACTGAATCTGCTGTGCCTGCTCTTGCTGCCATCCTGTCGCTGAGCGGCCCTTGCTGAGGTGCTGTTCTTTGGCGGTGTGAGATGTTTTTGCATGCTGTGACCTGCTGTTGAGTGCTGTGAGCAGTCCCTGTGCATGCTGACAGCGCTGTCCGTGAGACCCCTGGCTGTGCTTGGGCCACAAGCACCTGCCGCCACCAGTTTGCCTGCAGCGATCTGCAACTTGCTTTGCACCTTTGAACAGACGTGGTACCTGAGCACAGGCGCGCCGAGAGCAGCTCGTCGTGCCTGTTGACAGGCGGACTTTTCAGAGCGGCTTGGCGCTGCCAGTCCACAGGCGCGGTGGCACACCACCTGCACACAGCGGCTCCTTTTCACTCTGCGCCGTCCTGCTGCAGAAGAGGCCGGCACCGCGCCCAGCAGCAGCGCTGCAGAGGCCGCCACCCCTGGGCAGGACCGTCCAGCCTTCCTGCTGGTTCACGGCTTCGGGGCCTTTGGAGAGCAGTGGCGGGGGCAGATCAAGGCTCTGACGCAGGCTGGCTACCAGGTGCGCAACACACCCTGCATGGCATCCTGCATGCAGCACTTGACAGGGAGCGTCATGCCCGCTTGTCGCTCCATGAGCCAGTGCAGCAGATCTGGCACGGCCGCTCCCAATGCTGCAGCTTGTGAGCACCACACTGGCCGCCTGCAGCTGCTGCAGACCTCAACTTGGCAGCTGGATACTGTCAGCTGTTCCCGGCCAGATGGCAGCTGACGAAGTGCTGCATCCGCCTGCTACCCTGATCTCTGTGGAAGCTGGTGCTGCCTTGCTTCCAGCAGGTGTAGGTGCTGCGCTGTCTCATGCAGGCTATCGCCCCAGCCTGTTGTGCTGCCCTTGCATTGTTCTTGCCCTCATGTGCTGCTCAGCCTCTTGTGTCACTGGCTGCCTCCAAAACTGTACTCTCGCCCCTGCTGTCGTGTTCCATCCTCACCTTCGCATGTACTGTGCGCTTGGTGAAGTCTGCAGGGGAAGCACTGTCCCATTCACCTGCAGTCCCCGCTTCCCACAGATCGCTGCCCAGGCCTGCATGCTGCCTCCCCATAAATTACCTATTTCAGAGACCGTTTTCAAAGTGACACTCTGGCGCCTGCAGGTGTTTGCCCCCACCTTCCCAGGCTTTGGGCGCTCCGAAAAGCCAGCCATGGCCTACTCACAGGACATGTGGAGGGACTTCCTGCGCGACTTCATCATTGAGGTGGTGCGCCGCCCCGTCCTGATTGTGGGCAACAGCATCGGCGGCTTCATGGCTGCCTCTCTGGCAGGAGACTACCCAGATCTCGCTGAAGGTGAGCCAGGGGGGCTGGGACCTGGACCATACCGGCCCCAGCCACCTTGCGCCCCGTTCCAAGTATGGGTGATGCCGCTAGTAGCATAGCCTCCACCCCAGCTAGGACTGTAGATCCCAGGGATTGTTGGGGTGTTAGCCTGGGCCAGCTGTGAGTGTTTGCGCCTGGATGCCGGCTCCCACGAATCCTGCCATGCTGCAAGTCTCAGGGCCTCAAGTGAGGGGCTGCGCACTCTGTGTGCCTTCGGGGCCTGCCACTGTGTTTACGAGCAAAGGCAGGAACTTGTGCTTATGGGATTGGCTGCTGTAGGGCTTGAGCTGCATTGTGAGCCATCGAGAGGGGCTGTGATGACGGCGCCAGGGCGGGACGACCTCTGTGACGCAGTGCAGCGTTGAAACCATTGGCTGCGAGAAAGATCAAGCACGCCTCCGCCACGTTCCTGGTGGGAGAAGCACTCAGCTCTGTGCTTGACGCTGCTCTGCTGCAGGCCTCGTGTTGATGAACAGTGCTGGAAAGGTGGAGCCAGGGTTCCAGCCCCCTGACAACACTTCAGGCACCCCGTCAGTCAAGTCTACTGGCCCGCCACGGCTGTTGGTGGAGGCTGTCAGCCGGGGGCTGTTCTTCTACCTGGAGCGTTCAGTCCCCCAAACCCTGGTAAGTGTTTGAGCACTGGGGGTGAAGCTAATTGCAGGCAGGCATTGCAGCAGTACTCTGGTCGACACACAGGCAGGTTTGGTCTGGGCAGGCTGAGCTGGCATGAGGGTCCAGCAAGGTAGACCATGCCAGTGCACGTGGTGATGCCCCGAGACGGCCTGCTTGAGCAGCCCGTGCTGGTGCTGGGCTGCGGAATGTTGGGTTGCTGGCCCACCCGCTTGCAGACGCTTTTGCCATTCTGAAAGGCCGCAGGGCTGCCAACATGCTGCCTATCAGTCTCTTCTGCCCCCTGCAGGCCAAGCTGTACCCAGCTGCGCCGCTGCAGGCAGATGAGTGGCTGAGCACAGAAATTCTGCGAGCAGCAGGAGACCCTGGGGCAATTGGGGTCTTCAGGAGCGTCTTTTACCTGCCCAAGCCCAGACCCCTCAATTATTTAGTGAATGACCTGTTCAGAAAGCCCACGCTGGTGCTGTCTGGCAGGGACGACCCCTTGGCTGATAAGGTCAAGCAGACACAGGCCATCTGTGGGACCTGCAGCAATGCAACAGCTGTGCTGCTGGCAGCAGGTCACTGCCCCTTTGATGAGGTGCCGAAGCTAGTCAACATCGAGCTACTGCACTTCATGGAGGATAGAGTGCTCCCTGCCATGCAAGACAAAAAGAAGCAGCTGCAGGTTGCAAACACCTAAAACAAAACCATCTCCCCTCCCCACCTTCCCTCCTATCTTGCAGCTTGTCTATCTACTTGAGCTTGCCCGCTCTCAGGTCATGAATGTCTCGTGCATCAGTGTTGAATGCAGAGTCACCCATAGCCTCAGGCTCAGGGCTCCCATTGAGCACAAAGATGTCCCGCCAAGTCAGGCTCCTGTCTGAGGTGGTGGGTGCCTGTGCCAGTCGGGGCTCCAGTTTGGCAGTGTGGCATGCTCTGCTCCCCTTGAGATAACCCCATCTGCAGCCAGCACCACACCGCAGCCAGCCTTGTCCAGGGTGTGAATTATCGGCATATGTGATGACACTGATTAAGCCGGACGTAAGCTGCTGGTCCTGAGCTGAGTCACACACGTGAAGCATCTGCAGCGTCTGTTCAGCAGCCCCCATATCAAAATCTAATTGCTGCTATAGCTACGCCTAGCTAGGCACGCATGCCAAGCTACGCATTGAACTACGCATGAACTGCAATTTCTGCTTCTTGTGGCCTGTGCATCATAAGCATGTCGCCAACCAGATCGCCGCTGGTTGTCTAGCCCCTGTACCTGCTGGCAGGTTCATTCACCCACTGAGCTGCCCTGGAACAGTAATCCACCATTCCGACAAAGTTTGTAGGGCCCAGCCGCATGCAATGACAGCAGTAACATGGACATCCAGAAAGATGTAGCATCCTGGAGGCTTGGGGAGGACGACAGCACCTCAGAGGCCAGTGACCAGGACTCAGCTGTAGAGATCTGTGTGGCCTTCAAAGAGGATGAGATTGACAAGGATGACACAACTGCAGAGCAGCACCTGCTGGAAGGCAAAGACATTCAGGTGTGACCCGCGGGTACCCATTGCCAGCGGCATGCTGCCCCGCACAAGACCTTGCAGCAATCGAGCGCCGGTCCTGCACAGACTGCCTGTCTGCTCTGAAAGGGTGCTTAGAAGCATGGCATCTTGCGTGAAGGCTTCAGCATGGTGCAGCATCATGTCGAGCCTGCAGCGGGCAACCCAAAGACAGTGAACCTATGTGTGGCGGTGCAGGGCATTCCATGGCAGCGCCTGCAGTTCACACGGCAGCATTACCGGGTAAGCGCTCTGCAGCCTGCATGCATGTGCTGCGCTTCCTGATGTCGCAGCACACCGGCCCAGAGTAAGTTGTTGCTTGGACACCTGTCTGAGCGCAGTTGGAGCTGCAGTGCAGAAGAGGTGGCTGCATGACCACATTGCCTGCATTGCTATGAACCCCAAGGTCCCCCTACAGGAAACCAGGCTGAGCCAGTACCACAACTACCTCAACTTGGAGGACATCTATGATGCCCATCGGGAAGCCCTGCAGGCTGAATGTCTGCACACAGTGCCAGTGCGTCCTGCCTTCGTGCCAAGCGCATGCCCCCATTGGGCATGCTTGTGCTTGCATTGTTGGGCAGCACAGCTGCCTTTGTCCTGTTCACCTTGCAGCCACAGGCAGTGCCCAATGCGATGTAATTTGGGCGAGGTGCCTGCACATTGATGCCATCAGCGCCGCTTCCTCAGCGGCAGCTTTGCTTATGACTGCACGACAAATGCAGCTGTCCTCATGTTGCAGCTGGGCAGACAACAAGCCTGCCTTTGTGAAGACCGGTGGTGGCCTGCACCAATGTCGAAGAATGCACCGCTGCCACTCACTGCCTCAAAGGCGCCAGGCACACCAGCAGGCAGTGTGTGCATTCATCAGGATGCTGTGCCTGCAGAATGGATGTTTCTATGACTTCCAGCGGAACCACCGCAGCGTGCGGTCCACCATCGTCCACTTCCAGGTGCACCCTGCCTCCCTGACTCTGCCTCAGACGTGGTCAGATCAAGGCGGGCCTGGCCACAAGAGGGACTTTGCAGTCTGCATGACACCACTGACTGTGGGGTCGTCCATGTCTGGTGCCTCCTGAACCTGCCATGCCTCACTGGTGACCACCATGAGCAGCTCAAGTCCTCGTCAAATGGCGAAAATAGTGTGATGGACCCTTGCCATGGACCCTTTCCCAGCTGCTTGCTGTGCAGACTGCCTGGCACCTCTTTCAGCAGCACCTGCCATTGCTGGCTTGCTGGGTGTGGTCTCAGCAACAGCATGTGGCCTCAGCCCCTGCTCACTGCGTGGACTTGCTGCCCTGCAGCTGCGCAACCTGGTGTGGGCGACCTCCAAGCATGATGTGTACACTATGCATGACAATTGCGTCAAGCACTGGAGCGGCATCACCCGCCAGCAGACTGAGGTGGGCCTGTGTAGTCCCAAGCAAGGCGTGAGCCTGGGCATTTGCCTAGAGGTGTTGGGGTCTGTGAACCCTGCATGCTGAAGGACATGCATGCTTGCCACAGCGGCTTCAGGGGCCCCGACCAGGCAGCAGGTCATGCATGCTTGCCAAAATGGCTCTGAGGTGCTCCAATCAGGCAGCAGGAGGCACACGCTTGCCACGAAGGCTTGATATGCTCTGACCAGCCCGGTTCTGGCGATGCAGCCAGGGATGCTGTGCATCGAGGGAAGAACTGCCGGCGGTGCCTGGTGTGTCAGACTTGATGCATCTGAGGGCAGACCCTGCCGACACCGCCCCCCTGGTACGCTGCAGGTGCTGAACCTCTCGGGGCGGGCGCTCGAGGGGCAGCCCCGCTCGTCCCTCGGGCATGTGCAGGCAAGCCCTTGCTTGCCTGCAGCAGCTTTGCATGTCATCTGTGACAAGCAGAACCTGTGACACCCTGTCCCATCGGGCATGCAGCCACTGCTTTGCTTATTAGTGGTGTTGTCTCTGATCCCTGTCAGTCCTGAAGCGATTGCTTCTCGTGCTAGCTTGCTCTTGTGTGTCTGGCGATGTCGTGCTGCCTCAGATTCATCCGGCTGGCACCAAGCTGCCAGCTGCCCATGCGTGCAGGTCAGCACCATCTGCGTGGGGGGCAGCCTGGTGGCAGCTGGCGGCTTCCAGGGGGAGCTGGTTGTGAGGAACTATCGCCAGGAAGCCCTTGCATTCAGGTGGGCTCAACAATCAGCCATTCGTGCAACAGGCAACACCTGTCAGGGTCAATGAATCACATCGGGGTGTGCTGGGCTGCGGCTCAAGGCTGTGAGCTTTGGCAAGCAGTGCAACAAGTTTGTGGGCATGCTGCTCATTCAAAGGGGATGCTTGTTCAGCAAAATAGTTCATGGGCAGTTGCGCCCATAAAGACTGTCCAGCAGGAGAGTTTGTGGCCACCTGCATGCATGCTCCTCGTGCAAAATGGACAGGGATTCAATCTAGTCGTGCAGAGCCCGCGGCCCTGGGCCCATCACATGTTCTGTGCTGCCACGCAGTTCAAGGATCACTCTGGATGAGAATGGCATCACCAACGCCATCGAAATCAGCCAGCAGGGCGCAGACACACCTCGCTTGATCACCTCCAACAATGACAAGTTCGTCAGGGTGTTTGACAGCCACAGCTTCCAGATCACCAGGTGAGCTGTGCTGGAGCTGGTGCCCTGCATGGTGGCGCTGCTGCCCTGCCCACTCAGAGCACACTGGGACAGCCCAAGGCGTACCCTGTTGTCAGGTAGGCTGTGTTCCGACATGGTGAAGGAGCTGGTGCATCGCACTCTGCGCTGTGGACGGTCATCTTCAAGAGGTTTTGAGCTGTGATCAGATTCCCCTGCCCCTCTCATCGGATGAGCTCTGCTGGTGCTGGTGCCCTGCATCGCTGTGCTGCCTCTTTCGAGGTAACGTCGTCCCTGCTGCCGGGCAGTGTGGCAGCTAGGCACATGCAAGCCCCGCCTCAGGTCAAGCACACTGACAGGAACCCAGCACTTGCAGAGTCCTTGCCTGCAGCAGCTGCCTGTGCCTCTGGCTGCATGCATTTTCAAAGCCGCACGGCTCACATCTGATCCCCTGCTGTGTGCTCACACCTTGAAACTGCTGTGCCTCCCCAATCCCCAGGGTGCCATGTCAGCTGGCTGACTGCTCACCCCCTGCTGCAGCAAGTACTGCATGGACTGGGCAGTCAACTTTGCGACCCAGCGCCCAGATGGCAGCGGCCTGCTGGCCGTGGTCGGGGACGACCCCGCCACGCTGCTGCTGGACTCCAAGACTAGCAACAGGGTGCACACACTGGCAGGGCACCTGGACTACAGCTTTGCAGCGGCCTGGCATCCCTCAGGGACTCTGCTGGCCACAGGCAACCAGGTAAGGCAAAGCACAGCATCCGCCGGGTGGGCAGTGTGTGCTGCGCGCACAATGACAGCACCTGCATCGCCTCAGCACCTGTAGCGGTGAGACCCACCTGCTGTGGCCTACATTGGATAGTGAAGCTGTGAGAGCTCCTTGCTGAGACTCCATAGGCCACAGGCGAGCAGGAGGTGTGTTGTGCAGCAGACCTCCTGCTCCTCCTTGTGGTATCTGCGGCGCCAGACAGTGCTCAATGAGCTCATCAGGTTCAGCTCAGCCTTGCATTGCAGACGGGCCAATGCTGCTCCCGGGGGCCTCTTGAGCAAAAACGCCAGAGAGGCTGCTCACTGCCTGTCTCAAACAGTGTCCGCCAGGGGCGGCCACCGTTTCACAGCTGGCACCTCTGCCCTGCAGGGTGGATGCCACCAGTGGGTGCTGTGCTGCATGTCTGTGTGCTCCGCTAGTCCTCCCCAGGACCAGCAGCTCTCAGGACTAGCACTCCTTCCTGCAGGACCACTGCACAGCTGGCCTGCAGGTGGATTCCACCAGTGGGTGCTGTGCCTGTCTGTGTTTCTCTGGGAACCCTACCCAGAGCCAGCAGCTCTCTCAGGACGACAATTTCCTCCTGCAGGACACCACGACGAGGGTGTGGGACCTGCGGCGGCTGGACAAGAGTCTGGCCACCCTACAGGGCACCATGGGCGCCATCCGCTCCCTCAGGTTCAGCCCTGACGGGAGCACCCTGGCAGTGGCAGAGCCGGCCGACTTTGTCCACCTGCATGACGTCCAGTCAGACTTTGTTAGGTGGGACCCCGTTGCAGTCAGCTGTGCTGCTGTGGCCACCAGATGCCCGCTGTGTCCAGATGCAGGCTGTGTTTGTTTACCACAGCATGCGACGGCACAGCTCAACACAAAGGATGCCCGGCTGCCAATCCTGACAGGGGAGGTGCTGTCACGATGCAGGAAGCAGGACATAGACCTGTTTGGCGAGATCTCAGGCACCAGCTTCAGCCCAGATGCTGAGCAGTTGTTCCTGTCAGTGGCCGACATGACATACTCGAGCCTGCTGCAGTATCACCGGCACAAGCCGTCAGACATCGGTGTGTTTGACAGCTGAGATGCCCCCTGGTCCGCCCACCACAGAAGCATGATCTTCTGACATACATGCATTATGAGATCATGAACTGATGCACAGTGCACACAGCTGCATGACTGAACAAGTTTCGTGCTTGGACTCCAATGATTTCATGATGATCTAGACAAAGACTGCAACGTCAAGCAAATCGCCAATCTCAAATTTCAGGTCTCGAAGTGTCTTGGCATCGTCCTCAAAGCCAGGCCTGCCTGACACTGTGCTGCCCACCTGCAGCAGATTGCACTTCATGGGGCACAGCACTTGTTTGCAGCATGACGTCTCACTCAGCCACAGGCACAGCTTTACTTAGAGCAGGCGCTCACAGGAGGAGGTGGGCAGGGAGGGGCAAGCCAGACCAATGTCTCCTTCCCAACAGCAAAATTGAATTTGGTGGCCCACCGTTCGCATCACATTACGCCCCTTGCGATCCGGGTACACGAAAGCAAACTCTAGGCGGGCATGGGGCCGCTTGGCTGGCGGCGTCACCTGCACAGGCATGGGCACCTCGCCACCTGTTGACACAACCAACAGCCTGTGCCCATCTCCTGCTGCTCAGCAGGCCTGCCTCTTGCCGAGTCAAGTTGTGAACAGTGCTTGCAGCCCTGAACGCTTCAAGGGCAGAGCTGAAACGCAACAGGCACCACACTCTCGGGAATGGCCGAAGCAGCGCCATTTTGCTTGCAGCAGCCATTTGTTGACCTGCCAGCCAAAGAGAGCAGGCGAGCAGCATTCCAGCATGCAACCCACAGACGTGTCCACCTCTTGCACCAGTCCTGCAAGCTCCCACAATGAGGCTTCCACTTATGCCTGCCAATGCAAAGCAGGCAGGCAGTAAAGCAATCACTACTCAGACCAGAACCCACTTGTTCACAAGCTCACAAGCTTCAGCTCAGGTCACAGCATTCACCTGGTCTGCCAAGGGAAAGCAGGCGGGAGGTGATCACCCACGTGGCCCACAAAGCATGACCACACAAGCCCCCACCTCCTTCACGAGTTCCGTGAGCTCCCGCAGCGATGCATCCTGCCATGTGTACACGGCAACCTCGCCCTTAGGGTAGTTGTTGCGCCGTGCATAATCAAAGACCCCATGGTGCGCCCCAATCTGCGGCCAGCCAGAAAATCGTTCAGGCCAGCCCAATTCCGTGCAGCAAAGGCTGATGAGATGCTGGCAACACAGAACATTCAGCAGGGGTGACTGGGACAGCACCTGGGCCGTCACCTAGCCAGACCACTGCTCACTGCTCACCTTGGGAAAGACCCTGAGAAGGAGAGGGCACACCTGCAGCCGGGCAGCAGGACGGTGGGTTGTCACCATCTGCCCACTAAAAGCATCTCAGAGAGCGCAAGACAGAGGCTGCCTGGTCGAATCTGCTTCTTAGCCAGAAGGGAAGGAGCGCCAACCAGGCTGCATGGCGCACCTTTTCCCTGTCTATGGGCGGCAGTTTGGGCACCTCTGGCTCTGGCGCAGGGGCCAGCACCACCGAGGCAGGGCCCGCCACGGGCTTTGGCGGGGGGGCTGGCAGAGCAGCCTCTGCTGCGCTCCCTGGAGGGGCCGCATCTGTTTCCATGGGCACTGGGCCCCTGCAGGAGATAGCTGATCTCAATAGAGCTCTATCAGTCTGCTGAGCGGGGTGGAGCAGGTCAAGTCTGTGTCTATGCCAGGCAGTTCCAGCTGGACTCTCCGGGTCCAGCGCACTGGCCGCACAGCACTGCTGTCGCAGTGCTGAGGCCTGAGGTGGCCCAAAGCTTTCCGCTGTAGCGCTACAAGGCCTGCCCAGGGCCCAGCAGGTGCCAACATCAGGGTGACAGACCTGGCTGCTGCATGGTCCTTTGGCCTGGCCTCATCCCTATCCTCTCGCCTGCAGTCTTGGAGGTGAGAGTCCCTCACGTGGCCTTCCCAGCAAGCTCAGCAACAAGCGCCTGTCAGCAAGGAGGCCAGGAGGGCAGCTCAGGGGTGTCCGCAAGCACACCTTTCACTTCTGAAGTCATCTCTGGAGGGCCCATTCCTGTCTGATCTGCCATACTGCCTGTCTCGATCATAGTCCCTATCCCTTCCGTAGCCTGCTCCAGATCTCGGTGCCCTGTTCATGGCTCCAAGTGATCGCCTCAAAGGAAGTCCCCGTTGACCAACTTTCGTTCTGCAAGCCGTCAGCCAACCTATCTTGACTTGGAGAGCTTTAGGGACAGGAGGGCGTGCAGGATGCCTTCAGAGAAGATCAGGTGGGCGGCTGACCCTGGTGGCTCGAAGTTGCCTGAAACCTTCAGCTCTGCAGCTGTGACACCCTGGTGCCTCTGATTGCTGCAGGCTCTATGTGCCCGCCACCGTGATGGGTTTCAAGAGGTGAGCAGGGGCTGAGTCTCCTGTACACTACGCGGGGTGCCACCGTACAAGCTTAGCGGGAGAGCTGATCCAGACGCTGCCCAGAAGCAACAGCTGGGTAGCCCAGATGCTTTGGAGCATGGCATACAGCTGCAAAGCAGTGGCTTCGCGCTCGCTGGTGCCTGTATCAGCCTGCAAGGGCAGTGGGCAGGCATGAAGGGCTCTGCACCCTCTCTCCACGGCTCAGTGGCACCATGTGGGCAGCCCAGGTGCTGGGGCGCAGGGTATGCTGCATGCAACTGGGACCCTGGGCCAGCACCACGTGAGGGCAGGCATCAGGGACCTGGTCTGCCAGGCGCACTTCACTGTGGACCCACAAGCCGGCGCTGACGGCGCCCATCTCACTGCATGCAGAGGCCTCAGGAACCAGCACAACAGCACATCGCTCGTCAAGATTGACGGCGTGCGCAGCAAGCCCGAGACAGAGTTCTACCTGGGCAAGCGGATAGCGTACATCTACAAGGCCAAGACCTTGAAGAGGAATTCACTGTACAGGGTGATCTGGGGCAAGGTGAGTGCCGACAAGATAGGATTTGTTGCTTCTGCTTCACTTGCCGGCTTCGCTCTGGCCAAAGCAACACCTTTGTCTGGGTATTCTGTCAAGAATTTCCACAGCTGAGCGGGACCATGGTGGGGTTCAGGCCTGCAGTGGCCAGCCGGGGCCTGCTGGGTCAGAGCAGGAGGCGGCAGTGGGCTGCATGCTGCCTGGGCTCTGCATGCCACGTTGGGGGCAGACCTGCACCGTGTTGCGCAGCGAGGCCCTGCCTGGCCTGCTGCTCCACCTGAGGTGCTGCAGACCTGCACTGGGCTGCACAGCTGGCGGGGGTGCCTGGCGCGTACCTTCTTCTGGGTGCTGGCCAGTGCTGCACTGCACAACGGACAGGCTGCTTTCTTCTGAGGGCTGGCCAGAATTGTGCTGCACAGCTTGCTTGCGAGCCCGCTTGGCCTCTGGCTCCTTTCGGGTGCTGGCCAGTACTGTGCTGTACAGCTTGTGGACCTGCCTGCTTGTTAGCCTGCCTGGCCTCTAGCTCATTCTGGGGCTGGCTGGTTCCGCGCTGCACCGCTGACGGGCTTCTCCCGGTTGTGGTTGCTGCACAGCTTGAGGGCCTGCATGGCTCGCAGCTCTACCCTGGGGGCAGGCCTGCACTGTGGTGCACAGCCGTGACTTGATTTGTTGCAAGCTGCTTATCAGCGAGGTTGCAGTGCCCGGTCACCCGTTCAGCAGCTGCAAACCTCTGGAAGATAGGGTGCCACTGGCATTCAGCAGCCAGTGGCCATTGAAGCGACAAGTCATCTGCTATACTGCACTGCACTGCAAAGAGGGAGGCTGCTACCTGTGTGCTAGATGGAAGTTTGCTCAGCACCCGCCTAGCGCCCTGCTTCATGTCAGGGCCCCACTCTCACATGCCCTGCCAGCAACATGCAGGGTTGTCTGCTGAGCAGTCAGAGCTGGCCTCCCAGGCAGCGTTGCCACCTGATGAGTTCTTTTTGGACGCCTGTCTCACTCACCCTGTGAAGTACTTCTCTGGTGCTCTGCAGGTTACAAGGGCACATGGCAGCACTGGCGTTGTCAGGGCTCAGTTCCGCCGGAACCTCCCTCCCATGTCCCTGGTGAGCTGCTTGGCCCTTCTCTGGTGCGAAAGGCATCCTGCATCTGCAGTGCTTGCTTCCTTGCCAACACGATGGCCAATGCCTGCACTGTGTTTGCCTGCAGGGCGGCCGCGTACGAGTCATGTTGTACCCCAGCACAGTCTGATCTCACAGTGCCCCTGTGAAGCCTTTGTGTCCACCATGTAATTAGCTCAAGATAGAAGGACACGGAGAAAAGAAATAATACAGAATCCTGCCCAGCAGATCTTTGGTGCCTGTCTGACGGAACCCTTGGCAACTTCAAATCACATCAAGAAGCACACGTAAGCACATCCTGAAGCAACTTGGCCGGAGGGTCTCGGAGTGCGTTGCTTCCCCTCTGCCAGAGCTGAGATTCCCTGGTTGCTCGGAGTCCATCCCACACTAGGCTTGACGCACTGCTTGGGGATATCTTCACAATGATTAGCTGGTAGCCCATCTGGTAAGCTTCGGTGCAGAACAGCCTGCGCACCTGCCTGAGGGTGCCTGTGAAAGCAAGAGGAGTGTTTGCCCGACTTCAAAGTGCCTGCTCAAGAACTCACGCCCCATGCGCCCTGCAGACAGAAGGATGCCGCAGAAGCGCCTCAGCATGCCAGCCTGGGGGTGGGAGCCCCACAGGGCCTGCGAGTCTCTGGACTGCAACTTCACGAGCTTCAGTGACCACTTCGAGGGGGAGGTCTGCGTGGACAAGGTGGCCTGTGCCGGCACCAGCTCTGCTGCCAAGCCCAGGGCACTTGAGCTCCTTCCGGATGTGCCAAGGTGCGGGCACCTGGCAGTTGCCTGGATACCTGGCACTACCCAGCGGCACACAAAGATCTGCCAGGAGAGGGCAATGGCTGACGGCGCCGACAAAGGGCAGCAGGCAACAGTGCCTTGGCTTTTCAACTCTCAGGGCCCAGAGCATGGAATGCTGAGTCAGGGGCAGCCGCGCGTGCTCGTTCCTTCAAACAGCGTTGTCCAGATTCCTGTTGCCACCCGGGCGGCACATGGACTGATGGCTCGACTGCCCCCCTGCAGGCACCTGGCATGCCCAGTCTCTCTGGAGCTGATGGTTGCGCCCGTCCGCCTGATGGAGACAGGCCAGGTCTACCAGAGCACCAGCATCTGCAGCTGGTTTGCTGCTGGTGGCAGAGTGAGCACTTTGGCTTCTTGAGGCTGTCTGTCTCTGCCTCCCTTCCTGGGGCTCTCTGTCTCTGGCTCCGTCTGCTCTTGCTGGCTGGCTTGTTCTGCCTGCGCCTGCATACCTGTGCGAACACTGAAAGGCGGCAGGCTGCAGTGCGGCACCGGGGGTGCATGAAGCGGCTGCTGGTGCCGAGTACTATGGCTGCGTTGCCTGCCTCACTCCAAGAAACACTCAGAGCTGGATGCTGTTTCCTGACCTGCCTGCTGCCCTGGCCAACATGCACACCTGGCCCGTGAGATGGGTAACAGGGTCTGGCAACGCCTGCCGCAGCTGCAGTCCACTGATGCCCTGTTGCTGTTTCTGCCTGACTGAGCCCCTGCCTGACTGAGCCCCTGCCTGACTGCCACCTGCAGAGTCCCATGGCAGTCTTCTGCAGACAAACCCGTTCACGGGTACAGCGGTGACCAGCCTGAGCGTGTCCCCAGGGTGTCACTGGACACTGCCAGGCGCAGGATGCTGACTGCGTGGCTGCTGCCTGCCCCTGCAGACTTGTCCCCTGACAGGCCTGTCAGTGACCAGCCGGCGTCTGGAACAGGATGCCGCCATGGAGGCCCAGGTGCAGCGCTGGTGCCAGGCCCACAAGATAACGCCTGAGGAGCTGAGGGTGCTGGCCCCCTGCCACCACGAGGCACTGGAGGAGCGCACCTGCACTGGTGAGGGACTTGCCTGCCAGCTGTCATCTCACCAGCCCTCCAGTCTGTGAAACCCAGCTGTCAAGACCGCTTGCTTCAGCCTGGCATGCTGGGTGCAGCAGCTGCCAAGCCTCTGCGCTTGCTGCCACAGGGGACATGCAGACCGTGGACCACTTCTCCACCTGCTCAGACATGGGCACAGCTCTGTCTTGATGCATGTTGTGCGACCCATGGGTGCCCTGCAGCAGTCTCTGTCCACAGCTGCATCAGAGCAGCATGTGCTCCTTTTCCATGGCCTGCCCCTCAGCCCTGGGAAATCACTGAGCATGCTCAGCCTTGCCATGTCGGACATCTGTCGGTGTGCTCCGGCCCTCCCAGCATACACAGCTGCATTCCACCAGCACCTTCTCAGCCTGCTGACTTGCTGGCGTCCAAGTGCAAAAGCATCAACAGAGGGCAGTGTCAAGCTGATTCATCTGGGCGCAGGTGTCAGTGCTGCTATCTGCAGCTCCTCCACGGCCTGCTTCTGACTGCCAAGCGCAGCAGCATACCCACAGCAGATAAGTAGCCCGTCTTGGCAAACTCTAGTTCTCCTGCGTGCAGGTGACGGCAAAGACGAGAGCGGGCCATGCACCTCCTGGCAGAAGCTGCAGAAGCGCTGCCGGTCAGTCTTGGATGTGCTGGCGACCCTGCTGCCTGCAGCCCCCACCCACCCCAACGCAATATCGTGGCAGCAGAGCATGAGCCTTGCCCACTACAGCATGCCGGCCTACATGCCCCACAGGCCCTGCCTGGCTGAGGGGCTGCTGCTGTCCCAGGATGGGCTGGTCACCTTCTGGGCACACGTCTGAAAGTATTGGGTGAAACGGTACAGAGCTCAGCACAAGGATTCCCGACAGATTTTGTTTTGTGACCCCAGCAACCCCAGGCTGCTGGGGCTCGGCCTGGCTGGTAGCATCATTGTTATGCTGCGCTACCGGATGCATGCGTGAAGCTGTTTGTGTACACTACAAGCTGGCAATGGCTGGAAATTTTGTCGGCCCCCTCCCTCTGCATGCCTCCTCGCTTCTTTTCACTGCAGCACTTCCCTTTTGAATGCACCAAAAGTTTATACTGCCCTGTTACGACGATGCCAGCACACAATCTGCTAACTCTGGCATCTTTGCACACATTGCCTTGGCAGCTGCTCAAGGAGGAGTCATACAAGCAGCAGGTATGTCGTATCTGGTTTGACGTCGGTGGAGTTTCACTTGCCGCATCCCTGGCATGTGCTGTTGAGCGGTGTGGTGTATGTGAGAGGCGACCAGAGAGTGGCCCAACCCAGATAAGCTGACATCTGGTAAGGTGCCACCTGCTGGCTTGCAGGAGTCTTGCTCAGCACATCTCTTGTGTAACAGAGCAGTAGAGTCTGACACCTGCAGGTTGTCACTTCTCGCTCCGTCGAGCCTGCAGCCAAGCTTGTTCTGAAGCTCTGACTGTCCTCGCTGCAGGCATGCTTGCCGTGCATTCTCTCGAAAGAGCACTGTGCAGGCTGCCAGAGCCCCTTGGCATTCACCCTCCAGCATGACCTCATGCTGAACAGCACCAGGGATGCACCTTGAGCATAAGGGTGAGCATCAGAGGTGTCATTCATGAAGGCAACTTTGCGATACCCATAAAGTCTGGTTACAAGCATTACACCTTTCCCTTCTCCACTGTCACGTTTCCTTCTTCCACATAGCATCTTTCGGACGCCGTTCAGGCACCTGCTGTCCAGCATGATCACGATGGTCTGGTCTTCACGCTCAGCTGGAAGTCTCTCGAGCTGTTCTGGGGGATCACAGCATTAGACCTGAACAGGGAGGTTCTTGAATGCCGTGCTGACCTGACTGGACCAGCAACATGGGCAAACAGCATACATGGAGGCAGGCACCTCTGCTAGTGTGTTCAGCCATCCTGCTGATGGCAACTGTGGCACAAGGTGTGGCAGATCTACCCTTCACCTGCACCTGATGTGCCACACAAAGCTGTGTGTTCACGTCGCACTGCTGGAGTGCCCTCAACAACAATCTCTACCCCCCTGCAGCAGGTCTCAAACCTCTGGGGGGGTCCTGGTGGGATATCATGGACTGGCTGTTTCCTCGGCCCAGGCCCCACTGGCCAGAGCTGGACCCAGAGGTTGTGCATGCAGCCCTGGGACCAATGCCCAGGCACTTGGGGGACTCAGAGGGGCCACGACTAGCTGCCGAGGTAGCCCCACGCTGTAGCACACCATATTCCATAAGAGAATATTGCAGCCGCTGATGTGATGCCTGGCATGGCTTCCTGGAAGCCCATCCCGCACCACTATGCACAAGGCTGTCTGGCGCTGGCTCTGTCCGATGGGTCCAGTCGATAGAGTAACACTTCACTCTGCTCTTCTCTGCATGGCAACGCAAAGTCATGCAGGGTGCTCGGGTAGAGCTTTTAACAATGCGCATGAGCCAGTGATGATGCCTGCATGCAAGCTGAGCCCGACCCTGAGCACAGGCAGGCGCTTCGCTGCTGACTGCAGTGCGCACTGCTCACAGTACTGTCTGAATGCAGGCTCGGCATGCCCATGTGCATCAGAGGCCGGGCTGGCGGTGGCAGCAACACTTCCAGGAGCAGTATGAGGAGGCCCGCCTCTCACTCACGCCGGGGCAGTGGGATGCAGTCCACTCCACACATCTGGTGGAGCCCTTCTCATATGCGGATAGGCACGACTGTCAAGGCTTCTCACGCCAGGTACCTTGAGCACCGCTGCTTTCACGCCCGCTGCATGTCACACCTACTGCAGGGTCTGTGCCCTGCCCGAAAGGGCCGCTGCAGTGCCCTCATGCACCCACCTGATGCCTGCTCTGCCACTCTGCAGCTGCGTCTCAGCCTCCGTGCCCCTCCTGAAGGCCCTGGAAGGGTGCTGCACTCACAATTGCTGCTTGCAAAAGCTGCAGCGTGTTCAAGGTTGCCTTGCCCACAAATCCGCTCGCGTACTTCCCCTGGATCCACCACCCTGTGTGCTGTGCCCATCTGCAGCTGCGTCTCAGGAGCGCACCCCTCCTGCAGGTCAGGAGGCTAGTCAACGAGCAGCATGTGCAGTTTCAGTTTGGCGTGCCTGCATCTGCGGCCCCAGCTAGCAGCTTCAATGACTCCACGCTGATTCCCCTCATACCAGTGTCGTGGGCTGACCAGATGTCCAAGGCAGAGGCGCTGGTGGGGAAGGGCAGCGACCTCTGGACGAAGGCGCAGCTCATGGCTCAGCTCACCAGCCTCACCTACTGCGGCTTTGACCCAGTAACTGCCTGGAACTGTAGCAGGTGGGCGCTGCATGCACACTCATTGCGCACTGGCTAGACGAGCCGTCGGCAGGCTGCATGGTGCCATTGTCAGCGTCCATGGCTGCGCTGCATGGTTGTCTACTGGTTGTCAGTCACATTTTGACTGCCTGCCATGCACGCTTCTCCTTGCTGGCTGCAGCATGCCGTGCTGGGGGCCACCTGCTCCTGTCAGGTTGCCGCTCTGTCATCATCTCGCTGAGAGCGCCACCAGGCCTTCCCAGTGACATCCCTCACTTGCACAGGATGCCACCCCTGTGCAGGCGCATCGAGGACTTGAAGCTGGGGCGCCTGGGGCAGACCAAGCTGGTGTACGATGCTGGGTGGGACCTGTTTGCCTATGTTGGCCTCTCCCAGCAGCTGCGCATCAGGGAAGGAGGGACCACACGCACTGTGGGGCTGAACGCCGTAGTGGTGAGCTGTCGTTCCTCAGCCTGAGATGCAGCCCTCACTTGGCCCTCCTCCCAGGCCTCCTGCATGCTCGCTCAGCTTGTACTGTCCTGCACAGACAGATAGACAGTTACCTCGTGCCATACCTCGCGCTTCATACCCACCTGTCCTCATCGAGTGTCAGTGCGGAGTGTCAGGTTCGTGTGGCGTGCCAGAGCTCAGTGCCATCCACTTGGCTTGCCAGGTAGCCTTCCGGGGCACAGACAGCCACAGCTGGTACAATTGGGCTGAGAACATGAAGTACTGGCGAGCCAAGTATCAGATGCCGTACCCAGGGTCCGAGGGCTCCCTTGTACACTCAGGTGAGGCTTTTGCCTTTTCTTCTTACACAAGGGCAAGGAAGGCTGCGCATGCGGCAGCTGTCATCAGTGCAGAAGAGCGCTGCACAGGCTGTGTGCACGGCAGCTGCTGTCAGGGCTGTAGAGCAGCGCTGCAAGGGCTGTGTGCATGGCAGCCGCAGTCAGGCCTGTGCCTTTGACTCGGCTCAGCAGGTGCCTGTCAGGGACTAGCCGCTGCTGACAGGGGATGGGGCACTTGGCCTGTGAGCATGCGCATGCAGTCCCCATGCACTTGTCAGGCTGCACTGCAGTCAGCGGCCCTGCCAAGTTGCAGGATGTCCCACTGCGTGGCCGCAGCGGGGAGGGGAAGGGACCGGCGGAGCAGCAGGCCTGAACATCACCAGCTGCAGGGACTGGAACATCTCCCCTGCCCTGCTTTGCCCCGCCCTGCCCCACAGCAGACTCCAGGCATCTCACATGATCTCAGGTCAACATGCTGGCTTTGCAAGCCAGCAGTCAGGCAGCCCACTGGCTGGCCCCTCTGCAGGTTTCTTCAGCTCCTACAACAACAGCGCACTGGCCCCGAACATCACGGCCGAGGTCAAGCGTTTGGCTGCACTGTTCCCTGACCTGCCTCTGTACATTGGAGGCCACAGCATGGGCGCAGCGATGGCCCACATGTGCGCCCTGGACCTGCGCTACAACGCCAACATGAGCCAGGTTCATGTGTACACCTACGGCTCCCCCCGAGTCGGCAACACTCAGTTTTACGACTTCTTCAACGCCAGTGTAGAGGTGAGGGCGCCCAAGCTGGGGTGATTGTAGCCACCCACCAGGGCGCGGCCCGGAGCCCAAGAGGGGTCTGAGTGGATCAGGTGCAGGCGGGCCTGGAGCGACCTATGCTTGGCCTTCTCCTTCTGGCTGCTCTGGCAGCTACAGACAGGCCGCCTGTGCAAGATCTGCTCCCTGTGGCTCTATGAGGGCTGGGTCGGCACAGCTGGCTCAGCGTCGTCTCAGCTGCAGGCCCCGCCATGTTACTGCCGCTGGGCTGAGGGCCCAGGGCTGGTGGAACCAGACCACTGCTGCTAGAGCCAAAGCACTGATGGCACCTGAGCCGCAGGAAGCAGACCTTTGCTGATAGAGCCAAACCACCACTGGCACTCGGGCTGACATGGTCAAGGGTGTTGGCCAGCAAGGGTTTTGTTCCACAGCGCTGCAAGAGTCTGAGGCAGCTGCCTGCCTGAATTTGGTCCATGCGCTGCAGGTGTCAGTGCGGGTCACCCACAACCGGGACATTGTGCCTTCAGTCCCGTTGCAGATCATGGGCTTTCACCATGTGCCCAATGAGATTTGGCAGGCAAGCTTGCATGAAAACCTGCTGCTTATGGCCTGGCTTGCCATTTACAGGACGGCAGAGTGGGCTGTCGATATGTGGTCCTATTGCGAGAGCCTGCTGCTTGTGGCTTCCAACATCTGGCATGTCCGTTGGGTCCAACATAGGACAACAAAGTGGGCAGCCCAGAAATGTCGCCATGCCCCATTGTGAAAGCCTGCAGCTTGTGGCTGCACAGCCCACCTTGGTGCTCTGACTGCACTGGCTACCACATAAGGCACTCCGCATTGCAGCAGGCCTCTACGTTGCTGTGGTGCACTTGTGCTTGGCTTGCAGTGGCACTACGGATCTTAACATATGCACATCTGCATGCGAGTCACCTGCCAAGTCAAGAGGCTGTGAAGCCTCATCTGCTCCTGGCTGATTGCAGCGCCTGCCAGACCACAAGTGCAGCTTGCAGTGTAGAGCACGTGTGTGCATGTGCTGAACCCGTCCGCGAACTGCCAGGGTATTGCTGCTCTACTGAAAATTGCCTCCACCACTCTCCTGCAGGTGGAGGACCCCATTCTTCCCTGGATACCTCCTTCCATGCCCTATCTGGTGTGTGAGGGGAATGAGGAATACGAGCCAGGAGAGTCCCCCATATGTCACAACAGCATGTGCTACCTGGGCCTGTGCACCTCCATTGTGGACCACATGCAGTACATGGGTGAGCTGGCACTGCTTTTGTGCTCTGTTTTGTGGCACAGTCACAATGTGCACAGGGGCAGGCCTCAGCAGGTGGCTGGCATAACGTGTCGGTCGTGTGTGCAGGAGCGCCCATGTTTCACGATCATTCAGCTGACCACTAGGTTCCTGTGCTGCCTCCCTCTTGGCCCAACATTTGATTGATCCTGTTTCTGAACTGATGAGTTGTTATCTTTGAATGATCTGTAGTCCTGCAATGCCTTTACACATTTGCGCAGCAGGAATATGTGATTGCATCCTGTGGCTTCAGCTGAAGCAGACACAACAGCTGCAGATAGCCCACCTAACAGGGGATATAACAGCAGAGATCAGAGCACTGACACTGGATATGGCCAGTGCTGTCCCACTTCATGCTCTGCAAAAGACCAATGCATGCTGGGCTCATCTGCAGAAGGCCACGTAAGCAATAGGGAGATGCCAGGCTGCTGTGGCGCTGCGGCAATAGAGACCTGAGGCTCCTGAGACCAGGCTCCACTGGAGCACACCCCTGCCCATGCTACCAAGATGAGGTGTTGCTTAGCAGCGCACGTGTCCAGTCCAACGTCTAGCTGACAATGGTTTACACCCAGAGCTCAGCAGCCTGCTGGCAGAGCAGCTGAAGCGCTGCTGCGCGCTTTTGAATGTTGTTGAAGGCCATAAAAGCATGCCTGGCGCAGCCTGCTTGATGTGAGTGGTTGGTAATGCCTGTGCGCGGGTTGCAGGGGGTGAACCCCGGTGAGGCACCACCATGACTCCCACAGACTAACGTTGCCTGGAGCAGCAAGGCGTGTTTGGCAGAATGTGCTGGAAGGCACTTACGAGGCACCTGTGGAAGCTTCAGACGAGTCCCTTGCCCTGAAAGCAAGTTATAGGGTTTGGGCTACTGCCACGGTTATCTCACACTTAAAATGCTTCTGCACGGCCACCAAACGGGCATGAGGGCTCTGGCCCAATCCCAGAACTGCAGGAGGTGCAGTGCACGAGCAGCAGCCGCTAGGCCGGTCGCATCGTTGAGGTCTTATGTGGGCTTCCACAGGCACAGCTTGACTGCAGCTGCGCCATCCTTCCATGCCAGGGTCCAGCACCAGATCTCAGGGGGCAGGGCGGCTGCCACCCCCAGCAGGAACAGCACGCGTGCTGTCACACGCGCCATGTTTGAGCGCTTTACCGAGAAGGCCATCAAGGTGGTCATGCTTGCGCAAGAGGAGGCGCGCAGGCTGGGCCACAACTTTGTGGGCACCGAGCAGATCCTGCTGGGCCTGATTGGAGAGTCTACCGGCATTGCTGCCAAGGTGCTCAAGAGCATGGGGGTCAACCTCAAGGAGGCTCGTGTGGAGGTGGAGAAGATCATTGGCCGCGGCAGCGGCTTTGTTGCTGTCGAGATCCCGTTCACCCCTCGGGCCAAGCGCGTGTTGGAGCTGTCTCTGGAGGAGGCTCGTCAGCTAGGTGGGTGGCCTGCTTGCACAAAGAGCTGAACTCTGAAGCAGAGAGTTACGGGCTGGGTAGGCGCTGGCATGCATGTGGTGTGCTGGTTGCGCCTTGCTGTCCTGCCTCGCCTTGGGTCTCTGCTTGCTGACGTTCACAGCCACTTGGCCATCTATCGCATGCCTGCCATGCTGTGCTGTGTGGGCGTGTGCACCAGATGGCACAACACTGGGTGGGGAAAGCTGAGGTGGATTTTCAAACTTGCTGCGCCATTTTTGGCTGCCGCTACATTAGCAGCCCAACGCATGCATCCTTGCTGTCACCCTCCACACCCCCTTACTGCCTTGCAGGGCACAACTACATTGGTACTGAGCACATCCTGCTGGGCCTGCTGCGCGAGAATGAGGGCGTGGCCTCCCGCGTGCTGGAGACCCTGGGGGCTGACCTGCAGAAGATCAGGACCCAGGTGACTGCTCCGCCTGCAGTCCTGCTGCTGAACACACATGTCTGCCATAGGGCGCAGCCTGCTGTGCTGGGCTCGGTCGCTCTCTGGGGCCTGCTGTGTGCGCACGGCAGCCTGCTGCCTTTTGGCCCATGCCTGCGGGTGGTGGGTAGCCTGAGTAGGCTTAGCAAGGCAACAGAGTCCTTAAAACAGACACCAGTTCCTTGAGATCGCGCGGCGTTTCCTGCACTGCAGCATTTCTACTGTGCTGTGCAGCCAGCTTTGCCAGTGTCTTTTTGATGTTTGCTGAGGTGTTCGACCTCATGCCTGCAGGTGGTGCGCATGGTAGGTGAGAGCCAGGAGACGCTGGTTGGGGCAGGAGCCGGCACTGGGCCTGGCAGCAACAAGACCCCCACCCTGGAGGAGTACGGGACCAACCTGACCACTCAGGCCAACGAGGTAGGGCCCGGCCTGCCAGTTGCAGCATGCATCTCAGCTGGACTGCTGATACGAGACGTTGCCAGTACGAGACCAGGCGTCCACCCGGGCTGGCTGGATGGCCCCCATGTGTGCCAGCTGCAGATGTTGTGTGGCCTGCTCTGCTGGAACAAGAGGGTCCACGATGGAGGTCATTCAGTCAGAAAATGCTGGCGCAGAACTGAGAGCTGTTCATGCCAGGAAGAACTTGCTCACACCTCCTCTCCTGCCCTGTCCTGCCATGTGCACATGCCTTTCTCTGTTTTGCATATGGGTGCTGCGCCTGCAAAGTGAGCTGGACGACACCTCCTGTGCCTGTCAAACCTACTGCATGCACCTGCTGTGTCTGCAGGGCAAGCTGGACCCTGTGGTGGGCAGGAAGAAGGAGATTGAGCGTGTCACCCAGATCCTGGGCCGCCGCACCAAGAACAACCCCTGCCTGATCGGGGAGCCTGGGGTGGGCAAGACTGCCGTGGCCGAGGGCCTCGCCCAAAAGATTGCTGGCGGCGACGTGCCTGAGACCATCGAGGGCAAGCAGGTGAGGTTCCAGCACTCCGCCTCGGTGTGTAGAGCTGAGCCGCTGTTCGTTGCACAAACCAGGTTTGCCAGACAGCCGGGGTCAGCACCCAAGCCTGGGCGGCTTCTTCTCACACAGCTTGGGCTGCTTTGGCTAAAACCAATGGAGAAATGTGGGCAAGAAGGCTGTTTGGTTGGCTGCTGTCTGCACAGCACCTGGATTTCCTGCTGTGCATGGCAGGCAGCACCTGTTGCAGTCTTGCAGACGATCTGGTCAGGCGCTGCGCATGATGTGGATTCAATCAGCGGTTTGCAATGTTCCTGCACCCTTGCTTGCATTTGGGTGCACCGCCCTGGACCTCGCAGCCATCCCTCATGTCAGCCCTCCCCTACTGCCTGCCACATGGAGGGGGCAGGCTGATGTCGCACCCTCTGTGACCCTCACGAGGCCTCTTGCTGCTGAACATGGGTGGTATCACAGCCTCTGCACCTCCTTGAGGTGGCTGCTGTTCCTATTGTAGCCGGCCATGGCCGTTGTCACAGCCCCTGCCTCTCTCCCTAGGTGGCTGCTGTTCCTGTTGTAGCAGGTGATGAGTGTCACAGCCTCCAGGTTCCCGTGGAGTGGCTGCTGTCCCTGTTGTGGCTGGTGCTGGGTGGTATCACAGCCTCTAGGATCTCCTGAGGTGCCTGTCTCCCCCTCTGCAGGTGGTGACCTTGGACATGGGCCTGCTGGTGGCTGGCACCAAGTACCGCGGCGAGTTTGAGGAGCGCCTGAAGAAGCTGATGGAGGAGATCAAGCAGAATGACAACATCATTCTGGTGAGTCACTGCGTCCTGACAGAGGAGCGCTGCAAGGGGGGTTCTGCTGCAGGCAGGCATGTGCAGGCAGACATCTTTGCTGGACGCAGGGAGCTGTGCTGCTGCTGGGACCTTTGGGGCTGGCAGTCATGCCCTGTTCAGTTGGGTGCTGGAGGCAACTTGAGATCATGCTGCTGGCTTGGCAAGAGTACCCCTGCAGTGCGCAGTGCGTTTGTGACTCCTCAACCATACCTGCAGATGATTGATGAGGTCCACACCTTGATTGGGGCCGGGGCAGCCGAGGGCGCCATTGACGCCGCCAACATCCTGAAGCCTGCTCTGGCCCGTGGCGAGCTGCAGTGCATCGGCGCAACCACCCTGGATGAGTACAGGAAGCACATCGAGAAGGACCCTGCGCTGGAGAGGTGGGCACACATGCAGATCTGGGTTGCTGTGGGATTTGTGGCTGGTACGGCGGCTTTATCTGATGTGAGGGTGTCTGTGTTCTTGTGGCCGTCTCCATGCTGCTATGGCTGCTGCTGGCAGGCAGCTGCCTCCCCTCTTTGCAGCCGCCAAGAGCCTAAGCAGAACTGCGATGATGTATGTTGATGACGATGACCAGAGCTGCCAAGCTCAGCAGTCCTGGTGCAGGTGCCTGGACTGCCTTCAGCTGCGCAGCCTCCATCAAGAAAATGATCACCAAAAGCTTTGCTTGCCTGTCTGAGCAGTCACCCCACCTGTGCAGGCGTTTCCAGCCAGTGCTGGTGCCTGAGCCCACTGTGGATGAGACCTACCAGATCCTGCTGGGCCTGCGGGAGCGGTACGAAGCCCACCACAAGCTGCGCTACACCGACGACTCCTTGATGGCCGCCTCCAAGTTCAGCAGCCAGTACATCTCTGACAGGTTCCTGCCTGACAAGGTGCGCCTACCTGCTCCTGCGGTCAGCTGAAGAGGTAGAGGTGGCTTGAGAAGGCCATCTGGCAGCTTGTGCACCTCAGATTGGAAAGGGCCGCCCGCCCAGCTGAGCGCTTGATGCCTGACCAGCTTGTAATGTGCTGCTGTGGGCCACAGTCTGTGTCAGCATCAACAACAGTTGCAGCATCCATTTGCTCATGCAAGGACGTGGTGGCAGTCAATTATGGGTGCTGTGAGAGGGGTGTGATGAAGGCAAGGCAGTGTAGCATCTGCTGTACCTGCAGAAGTCCATCTAGGCTCAATATGTAGCTTTCTTGAGCACACTGCCCTTACCCCCACCTTTGGCACCTTGAGCCCCAGCATTGACAACTCCAGCTTCTGCTTGCCAGCCCACAGTAAGCTGCAGCGTCACGTGCCGCCCCCCCTCTTTGCCTGCAGGCCATCGACCTGATTGACGAGGCTGGCAGCAGAGTGCGTCTGCAGCACGCGCAGCTGCCGGAGGAGGCGCGCGAGCCCGACAAGGAGCTCAAGGCACTGCTCAAGGACAAGGAGGCTGCCATCAGGTGGGGTGACTCCACTCTGTGCTAGGTCTGCAGTTACTTGCTGCGGCAGTCGGTCAGAACCCGCCATCATGTGGGTGGGATCAATCTGGTCATCAATATGCAGAGCCGCGGTGCACAACTGCATGCGCTGTTCCATTGTATGCGGGCCAGACAGGCATATCAAGGCTGGTGAAGAGCAGTGCTATTCTGCCACTTAGCAGACGATGCCCCAGAGGACTTTCATTTGTGAGCTGGGGATTCTGTTTGGAGGCGCATAGGCTGAGTGTGCCTGAGAATCACTGGGTCGATTGTGTTGCTGAAGCAGGTTATCAGGTCGGAGTCAGCACAGTGATGTCATCAGCTGTGCTTTGGGTTGCCCTGCCCTGCTCCCTGTCGGCAGCGCCCAGAGTGGGGTCGCTTAGGCTCTGCCATGCTTGTGGTGCCATGCTTGTGTCTTTCTCCCGCCTAGCTCTACAGCCATGTGCCAAATGCTGCCGCAGGGCTCTGCAAGCGGTCTGCAGATCCTGCGCCCTGTCATTCTGGCAGCTCTGAGCCTTCATGCCACTCTCTGCTGCAGGGCTCAGGACTTTGAGAAGGCGGCCACCATGCGCGACCGCGAGCTTGAGCTGAAGTCCCAGATCCAGGCCATCACCAGCAAGGCGAAGGAGGACGCCACCGCGGAGGTGGAGAGTGGGGAGGGCGGTGGCCCCATGGTCACCGAGGCCGACATTGCCAACATCGTGGCCCAGTGGACAGGTGAGCGCTGCTGCTGAGCCTCCACAAGCAGTGGCAACAGCAGTAAGGAACGCAAGTTGACCAGACACTTCACGACAACAGGGGTCAGCATCGCCTCCATGGTTGCCCTGTGGGTAGGTGAGATAATATGCTGAGCAGAGGCAAGCAGGACTGCCCTGTCTGCTTTATGAGCACTTGCGCAGCTGCGGGATAATCTGAGATCCCAGGGAGGTCTGGGCCAGTCCTTCAGAACAGGGTGTGGAAACATACAGAGACCCCCTTCTTGCCAGTACGTCCATTCTCACGCGTGCAAATTGGCCAGAAGTTTGAGTCATGTAGCACCTCAGGGCGCGATTACTCATGCCTCTTTGCATTGTCAACCTCAACGCTAACGGACAGGAGCATCCTTGAGGAGGCTGCTTCATGCAGTTGTAATGTGGGTGCTTATGCAGTACTGTTCCAGGCAGCTGCATGTGTCCGCACCGCTGCTTCTTGCTGGCGCTCAAGCATCCTCTCAAAAAGCTGTCTGCCGCATACATTGCCCTTATTCTACCCTTGCACCTACTGTACCTTGCTGCTGTGCAGGCATGCCTGTTGCCAAGTCGTCAGCTAATCTGACAGTCACTTGTTGCTTAATCACTTCTCGCAATTGTATAGGCATCCCCATTGAGAAGGTGAGCAGCGACGAGAGCGAGCGCCTGATCAAGATGGAGGAGACGCTGCACAACCGTGTCATTGGGCAGGAAGAGGCAGTCGTGGCCATCTCACGGGCCATCCGGCGGGCGCGTGTCGGTGAGCAGCCTCGCCTGCACCCCCCCTCGTCTGTGCTGAAACACTGGGGCTGTGGTCGCTGTCTGCCTTAGCCTCTTGAGCGGCTCTGGGTAGTTTGTGTGGGCAGGCTTGCTTGCAGTGACCAGCTTGATCTGCTGCCATGTTGTGATGTTGCTTCAACCTTCAGCTTGATGTTTGGCTGCTGGCGTCAGGCTCTGACATGCTGGCGGCAGTGCACCTGCCGGTTGCCTTAGGCTCAGCCCGTCAAGGGGTGAACTGAAGCCTGCACCTTGTCACCACTGGCTGAAATAGCAGAGCGGTTTCAGGCTGCTTGCACAGCCTGCTGCCCTTCCCTGCACACAGAGTGAGCTGCGGGCGTGTGTATTTCATCTTGCCCAGCTGGCAGGCAGCCCTGGATCTACTGAGCCCCCTCTGCTCAATGCCAAACCCTTTGTGACCCCCCTCACCGTCCCCGCTGCAGGGCTGAAGAACCCCAACCGCCCCATTGCGTCCTTCATCTTCTCAGGCCCCACTGGTGTGGGCAAGTCTGAGCTGGCCAAGACCCTGGCCACCTATTACTTCGGTAGTCAGGAGGCCATGGTGCGCCTGGATATGTCCGAGTTCATGGAGAGGCACACCGTCTCCAAGCTCATCGGGTCCCCACCAGGTGAGGCGCCACATCGACATCGGTGACATCATTGACAGTAAGGCCAGATGTCTGCTCATTTGATCAGTCTGCGGGGTGCCGGAAGGACTGTGGGTCTTGTTGGGCTGCCCAGTGGTGAGCAGGCAGCTTGCAGCGACCTGCTGCGCAGCCCTTCTGCAGTTGCCCTGCTGCACAAGCACTGGTGGTGGATATCTTCAGTGTTGAGCTGCACAAACCCTGCCTGCCAGAAGCCTGTTGCACAAAGCATAAGCACTGCCGTCGGGTGTTCCCTGCATTCTAGTTTGCACAGCACTCTGCTGCACAACTCTCATGAACCTGCTGCACACCCACACTGTGGGTGCTTGCCCTGCCCTTTCCAACAGGAGCAGCACATGTGCAGTCATCCATATCCCTGCCGATCTCATCTCAGATTGCATTGCATGTGCAACGCTGGTGAGCGGGGCCTGCTATGCCGTACGACAGACTTGCAGCAGGTGTGCAGGCAGGCACAACCACCTGCTTGGCCAAAATCATCTCAGGGGCGTGGAGAACTTCTTGGGTCTCAACACCCTCTTCTGAGGTTCCACTATACACTGCCTAAACACTGCCTGCAGGATACGTCGGGTACAATGAGGGTGGCCAGCTGACAGAGGCAGTGCGCCGGCGGCCGTACACTGTCGTCCTGTTCGATGAGATTGAGAAGGCGCACCCTGACGTCTTCAACATGATGCTCCAGATCCTGGAGGACGGGAGGCTCACAGACTCCAAGGTGGGTGCTGCTGAGAGCCAACTGTGATGGTGTGCTGCACTTGCTGCAAAGCACCCTGCAGTAAGGCTCCTGCAGCAGCATCTGCTTGGCTGGAATCGCTACCAGTGTGCTCTGACTGATCACAAGTGGTGCACATCTCGGCCTCAGCTCAGATGGTGTTGTAAGCACCTCCATGTCCAGCCCTGGGTGGGCACTGGGGAGACACTCTGATGCCAGGTGTCCGGTTTGCTGTCTCCTCCTACTACGGCTCCCGGCAACTGCTATCATGCTCTGGTGCTCACCACCTATGCCATCTTGCCCCCTGCAGGGCCGGACAGTTGACTTCAAGAACACGCTGATCATCATGACCTCCAATGTGGGGTCCAGCGTGATTGAGAAGGGCGGCGGCGGCCTTGGCTTCCAGCTGGACACCAACGAGGAGGACAGCAGCTACAACCGCATCAAGACTCTGGTCAATGAGGAGCTCAAGCAGTACTTCCGCCCCGAGTTCCTCAACAGGTCAGCACACTTGTTAGCAAAGTCTGCTACACTTTATCCATCTCTCAGGTTGTTGCAGAGCAACAGGCAGAGGTGCTTGCCTGGGGTCCTGACACGTGTTACTGCAGCTTGCATTGGTCCAGACAGCTGCTGGTCTGCACCGCCTGCTGGCCTGTCAGGAGCTTGAGCAGCACTTTCGGCTCAGCGTCTCCACACATAGGCAGAAGGCTGCTGCACTATGAGCCTCTCTCAGGCTACTACCGTGCGAAAGGAAATGGTAGTTGACAGCAAGGAGATCAAGCAATGCCTTTGCCCACAAGTGCCTGCAGGGGTAGGGCATTGGCAAGATAACCTGAGGTTGCTGCATGCCCTGGGATCTGAGATTCTCAGGGTCTCAAGTTGGTTTTAAGATGCCAACTGATGTTCAGCAATGTCTCAGACTTTGTGCAATTGCAGCCTGGCCCTGGCAGCCACTGGCCGCCTCGCCCGATGCTCCAGGTTCACATAGCCAGCTGGCTGACCCACTGCTGGCCCTGTCCCCTGCAGGCTGGATGAGATCATCGTGTTCAGGCAGCTGACAAAGGGCGAGGTGAAGCAGATCGCGGACATCATGCTGAGGGAGGTCTTCAAGAGGGCGGAGGAGAAGGAGATCAAGATCGACGTCACCGAGCGCTTCAAGGTGGGCTTCGGCACTGGCAGCGCTGCTCTGACTGCAGTGCAGCAGATTGGATGCAGTCATTCTGAGGCCCAGGCCTGCTGCAGCAGCCAAGAAGTGCTGCCGTGAGCTGGCTGACCTGACCTTCTGCATCATGGTGCTAAACAGGCCTGCTGCGGCGGCCTCAAGCGCTGCTGCCTGGGTGGGCAGGCCACAGCCTGCAGCATACACCCTGCCATCAGATCATCATCCGTCCATGCACTTTGCAGCCGTGACGCGGCCCTGCTGCAGTGGTGCTGCGCCGGCGTCGCTTTCAAGTGTGCTGTGTGAGAAGCCCCTGCGTGACAACACCCCTGTCTGTGCATGCCTGCCCTTGTCTCACCTCACTGCAGGCCACAGCGGACCTGCAGGCTCTCCATGCTTCCTCCGGCAGGCTTTCTCACGAACCTGCCTTTTTCCCATGCCGTGCAAGACCAGATTTGGATGGGAACTGTTGGCGCAATCCCACAGAACGTACTTGTGTGTGTCTGTGCTGTGCGCATCCCTGTCAATCCCTGTTCCCCCTCCCTAAAGCCTAATCCTAAACCCTGCCTCTGCAGGACCGTCTCGTGGATGAGGGATACAACCCAGCCTATGGCGCGCGGCCCCTCAGACGAGCCATCATGCGCCTCCTGGAGGACAGCATGGCTGAGCAGATGCTCAGCGGGGAGATCAAGGAGGGCGACTCGGTCATCATCGACGTCGATGCCGACGGCAGCGTCTCGGTGCTCAATGGTGGCAAGAAGCTGACCGCCACAGCCTCCACCAGCGGCACCCCTGCCGGCATCTCATAGATGTCAAACCACCACCCACCAGCGTGGCGGCGGCCTGGCAGGGATCCTCTCAGCCTGTGCTGCAGCTCATAGAAACAGCTGCCCTGCGCAAAGCCGGGGCTGCTGTGCAAACAGGCGCGGGCTGGGCACCAGTCCTCTCACCCTCCGCGAGACATTCTTTGTGCTCCTGTGCGTCTTGTACCACCACCTCCCGAGTCAGACCCCGCGCTGTCCGCCTCGCCCAGCGCACCATGATTTGCAATGTTTTGAACACACTGCAGTGCTGACAGGACGCATCCAGACTACTTGTAACAAGCAAACAGCATCACTGGCTGGGTGTTGGATGTTAGAGATGGGATCTGGCAGTGCCACTGAGCTTATGCATTACACCAATGTCTTAGCAGCTCCACAGAGCCAGCAGACCCTATGCCAAAAAGCTTGTGTCAGTGAGCCAGCAGACCCTGCCGGGTGGATCAAATCGTGCGGCCAGGCAGCTCTCGTGCCAGCCAGGCAGCAGGTCCCCTTTCTCATGCCAGAAGGGCAGCCAGCAAACACAGCATCAAGGCAGCAGCATACATTGGCTCTCGCCCATTCAGAGGGATGTTGCCTATGCAAGACTGTCAGAGCTGCTTGAAGTCAGAAAAGCAGCTTTCATTGTCTGAAGGCCTTTCTGCAGGCAGTTCCTTCTCAAGATCTGGTAGTTTCCATGTCCCTGCTCAGCTCCACAAGCCTTTGGGGGTCACAAAGATCATTGCTGAGTCAGAAGATGTGAAAGGCAATTTCACATCTTCTGACTTTCACGAAGCTTAAGTATTACGCAATGTCAGTGCGCAGACCGTGCTGCTATGTCCACTGACCACCTCAAGGCAGCATCATCAGTGGGGCTGCCAACACTGTACATGGGTACCAGAGGAGCAGACAGCAAGTGAAAGCACATCTGTTGGTGGTTTGCCAGGCAATAACATCCTGACTCTCAGCCAAACGCAAGCCTGAGCAGTGTCCAGCTTCCCAGCGGCAAGTTTGCCCAAAGTGGCAAGGGCGCTGCAAGGTGGTGCAAGCGCTCAAACTGGTCCTGAAGCAAATACACAAGCCTGTACATGTAGTGTGGCTCCAAAGCAGCTGCTACAGGGTTGTACATGACACCAGAGGCTTGCGCACACTCACCTGCAGGGCATACTGCATTGCCAGAGTCCATCACCTGCAAGACGTGTGCCAGGCTGCATCCTTCAGTAATCACCATTGTTCACCATCGTGATACCGGTACAGCCAACTAGACCGCACATGCAGCGCCCAAGATGGGAGTTGGCACTTTGAGCAGGCCTCAGCGCCAAAGCAAGCAGTGCAAGTTTTGATGGGGTGGGACATGCTGGATGGACCTGGGGGAGGAGTGACAGGGATGTGTCTGGGGGTAGTAGGAGATCATGCCTGGACTTGGAGACAGGCGGCTGCAGCGCTACCTGGCAGCTGATGAGAGGCAGCAAACTCTTTGCTGGAAGTGCCACTCAGGCAGCTCTGCTGCAATGACCAGACACAGTGTCCTGAGCAGGATTTGTCACTTCTGCCAATATCTATTGGAGTCTCCTGAATCTGACAAAAGGGCCCCAAAAAATTTCAGGTTGCAAGTGCAGTCCTCAAATCCAAGTGCAGTCTCAGATTGTCAAGTGCCCTGCCAAACCTGGCATGGCAGCTGCATCAGCAGCCAACAAGGGCAGCATGCTGGTGCGTGCCTCCATTGTAGTGGTGGCGCTGGCAGCTCTCAGCCTGAGTATGGCACAGAAGATGCCATTTGCGCCTGCGCCTGCACCTGCGCCATCAGGTGCCCCAGCAGGAGCCCTGCCCCTGCTGGCGCCAATCATCACTCCCCCTGCAACAGGGCAGGTAGGCAGCGCCCTTGCCGCGATGCCCAACAATCCTGTCAGCGTGCATGCAACCTGAATTGCAGTGCATGGGCTTCCTGTTCAGATTGGTGAGCCTTGACTGATGTGGTAGGACCCCCTTCTTGCCCCCAAGGCAGAGGAAGCCCCTTGTTGCCCAATTGGGCAAGACTTGCAAGTCCAGATCTGTGAGCCTTTGGACAATCTGGCAGGGGCTTTCGAAGGGGCATGACCCAGGGGCAAGAGGAAGGGGGGCCCCCTCTCGCCTGAAGTCTGGATGATGTTTCAAGATTGCATCAGCTACTGTGATGTGCGGGTCATGGGTGTGCATCTTGTTTCAGGGGCGATGAAAGTGTTCCTCACACATCGTGCTTGGCTTACCAAGCACCTCCGAAGTTGAGCTTGTGAGCTTGCTCAAGCTGCTGCCAGTACTTGCTAAAGCTGCAAGTTTTCTCTGTGCAGGTGTTGCTGTCTCAGCCCACCACCACCAAAAACCTGACTCAGGATGCGGCACTGAGCATTCTGACTGGCCCTGCAACGCCACCGCTGCAAGTGAACCCCCAGGCTCTTCAGACAGCCTCGAGTGTCGCTCAAAGTCTTGGGGTGGACCCCTTTACAGCAGCTCAGGTAAGACAGCTGGCTCAATAAGTGCTGCAGAGGTATCGCCACTTAATTGCGCAAGGGTCAAAAGTCTGCATCGCTGGCACACGATGTTGTTGAGCCAGGGCTCTCAGCGATGCTGCCATTGACCTGAAGCCTGAGCAGCACACTGCAACAAGTGACCGCAGAAGTAGAAGGCTGGAATGTCCCGGCTAGCTCCTGCCAGCTAGCCGTGCTCCCAGAGTGAACACACCTGAGGGGACACCCCTTTCTGGTGTGTAGCAGATTCTGCTGTGACCCCAAATGAGTCTTTACATGACCATACCCTGCCTTGCCTCGTTGCAGGTCTACGGAACCATCCCCACCTCTGCCGTTGGGTCACTGGTGGCAGCTCTGCATGCCAAGGGAACCCCCTTGGCGGGTCCTGTTACATATGTACCAGAAAGTGGAGTCAGTGAGACCTTGAACATCACGGTGAGTGGACTGATGCCCACAAGTGGTGCGTCACCCCTGGCCAGCATCTTTCTCAAAGGTGTTGTGAATGTCGCCGTTGCCAGCTGTGATCATGGTGTGTAACTTGTGCTTGCTCTTCCGCAAGTGGCATTGACACCTCGTCAGTAGGTCACCCCTTGCTCTGCGACGCGAGGCACTTGCGGCAGGATCGTGCACTGGATCCCGTTGGCATTGCAATGCCACCATCAGCTTTCTCAGGGTCGGTCACACCGCCCAGGGCCACCCCGTTACCTGTACATGCTGCAGGTCGTCAAGTTCGCACAGAACGCTACTGCGGTGCCAGCGTGCCCTGTTTACATCGAGCTCCTTGCACCAATCCCGGCTGCAGCCATCAACGACACCCTCTTCACGACCTCGACTGGACAGTCAGCATCGTGAGCTGACTTGCACCAGTGGGTATGAATCCTGTCCTGCTTAAGGCCAAAGCTGAGGCCGGCAGCGGCCCCGCTGCTGCTACAGAATCCGTGGTTCTGAAGGACGTGAATGCTGCCAGGCCTTACCAACCAAGCAACAGGACAAGCCACCATTTGGCTTGAGCTTGCTGGGCCTGTTGTAAGCGGGCCACAACTCTGCCCCGGGTGTCTCCTGACGGTTACAGTTTTGTGAACATACCTGTTCTCCCCTGAACTGTTCCACCTGCCTACAGGCAAGCACTTGGCGGTCGTGTCGGCCTCTTTGCCATCAAGGCAGCGCAGGGGAACTCCCAGGCAGGCGGCACCTGCAACTATATTGTCACGCTGCCAGATCCTGTAATTGTGGGGGCGCTCAACAACTATGGTCAGAGCATCATGACCCTTGTAAAGAATGGCACGCTTTCCTTCCCGGTAAGTGACATTTTGTCTCAGGCTTTCCCCCATGCTATTTCTCCGCCGACCCAGCAGAGCGGCGAAGCAACAGCATCTAAATGTTGCTTGCACCCAAGCCAAGAGGTCCCCCGATATGGCCTGAGCCTCTATCATGTGATAGCTTGCTTTGTCCCAACTGGCCGTTGCTGCCTTCATGGTACATTGATGCTAAGAGCCCAGCCAATCTGCAAGCTCTCATCGCTGACTGACAAATGAGAGCATGGCTCTGTGCTTTTTGGTCTGTATTGTCAACATGGTGATCTGCAGGGAGCTCCCGCTCCAGCGCCACCCAAGGCCGAAGGCGCAAGCCTACAGGTGGCAGGGCTTGGCAGGCGGCACCTGATGGACTTCATCAGCTCAGCTGTCAGCTTTGCCGGCTGCGTGAGTGGCGCCACGTGAGTGTCCTCTGCTTGTGCCTATCATGCACGGACCTGATGCTGGCTCCCTGCTCATCGCTGGTGCACCTGCATGCTGAGCCTTCGCCTTGGTCTGTGATAATTTGGGAACCATGCGCTGGCCGGCAGCTCTGCTGCTGTCAGACTGGCCTCCAAGATCTGGTCCCTGCTTTCCCTAAAGCCCTCCTCTGTTGCGACCTTGCACGTATCCCTATCACACGTCCCCAAGCCTTGCAGCCCAGAGTGAAGCGCTTGTCTCTGTGCAATACTGAATGCCCAGCAATGTCCCTTGCATACTCAGCCTAATCTTTGCAGATGCCATTGTTGCTGCTTGCCCCGCCCTGCAGGGCACTTGCCTCAGGTCTCAGCCAGGCAAGTGAAGCAGGTGACAGCGTGTTGAGTGATGGGAAAGTGGCATACGAGGCTTTAACTTTGGCAAATACAGTCACTGGTGAGTGATGAGACGTCTTGCATGGAACCTGGCAGACAGCCAACGGGACAACATCTTGTGGCTTTCTATCCCGTGGCGCTTGCTATCAGCAAGTATTCACCTCTCCTCAGATGGGCCGGCGTGTTGTCTTGAGTGCAGCTGAGGTTCCCATTGGTGTCGTGTTCCCTTGGGCACAACTCGCTTTTCTGGCACCATAGTCTCATGAGGTCTGAGCTCCTTAAGTGTAACATGCAGTGTTCAGCTTGAGACTATTCATGCCTGCAGGCAGGTCCAACCCTGTTTCGCTGCTTGTCAGAGCTGACACATGCTTGAACCCACAGGATGCAGCTGCTCTGGGAGCGGTCGAGACAGCTGTTGTCCAGGCTGTTCCTGGAGTTGCCGACGCGATTGGCAACACAGCCGTTACTGCTGGCAAGTCCCTGTTGACCCTTTGTTGGGAAGCCTCTGAGAGACACCTTGTACCTGCTGCTCAGGATACTCACGCCACTTCTTTGCTGCTTCAGGGAAAGACATTGCCAATGGTGCTGATGTGGTCAACAATGCAGTGGTTAATGCCGCTGATACAGGTCAGACATGACCCACTGCTCTGCTGAAACCTCCCTGGGCACTGCTGAGCCCTTTAAAAGCTGGCCATGAGAGCTTGCAGCAGTCTGTCATGGCTCTCTCCAGCAGCACTTTCTTTGTGCTGATGCAGTGGGAAGTGGTGTCACATCGGCTGCAGACTCAGTTGCATCCGCGTTTGAGTCCATAGGCTGTTTCCCAGGTCAGTTTCTTTCTCATTCTGAAGCACGAATGCGGCTTGGCTGTTTGAGAGCTACATGAGCTGGACATCAGACAAGGTACTAGTCACAACAGCCTTCACTTGGACATTGCGACAAGGCCACCCTCCCGCTCACTCCCCAGCTGGCAGTGCAACGACTAGGCTCTGGCTGCACTGAGCCCTGCTGCTGCCCCAGCAAGTCCTACAGAAGTCCTGCAGACTGCAATGGGTTTGGTGCCTGTTCAGTGGGTGTGAAGCATTGGCAAGCCATCTTACACAAGGTAGAGGCCTTGTGCCCTTTCACCATCTGTAGCACCACTTTAAAGCTGCCTTTGTCCAAAGCTCGTGCAAGGTCATGCCTGCAGGCGCCGCTGAGGCAGATGTGGAGCAGAGGGGCCAGGTGCCTATGAACCAGCTGCGCATGGGAGATCGTGTCAGGGTACTGACCCCTAAAGGCCACCTCGCTTGGGAGCCAATCATTGTCTTTGGCCACCAGGTAAGCAGGTTTGGCCATCTTCCTCCTCTGCTGTTCTCAGTGACCTGCCTGTCTTCACTCGACATGTCAGCCAGAGAGTGAGTGAGACGCTTGGCCCGCTGCGTGTGCTGTGTATGGCTGCCGGAAGCAAAGTTTGTCCGTGGCTGAATGGCCCCATTGGCTGCTCCAGGACAGCTGTGGCATCTTGATTCTGGCCTGGCCTGGCCTGCCTCTGACTGGCTGCCTGAAGACCCTCTGTGACCCTTCGCCTGGCTGACTGGTATCACTGCCCTGACACTTGAGTCTGGCTGAGTGTTGGCTGGGCTTGGGGCGTGCTGGGTGCCAACCTTGAGTGTGTGAGTGGTGTGCCTCACTCCCCGCACGGCTGCTTCATGCTGCTCAGTTTCCTGTCTGGCTTGGCGCTGCAGGACCCAGAGGTGGTCTCGCCCTATGTCACCATCCATGTCACATCTGCGCTGGGCCACCATGCCATCCTGAGACTCAGCCCAGACCACTTTGTGCCAGTCGCTCCAGCCAGTGCTGAGGCAGTCTTCTCACAGGCCAGCATGAAGCGTGGGCAGGATGTCTCCCGATCTGACACCCTGTTCCTGGTGGACGCAAGGGGCCGTCTGGTACCTGCCAGCATCAGTACTGTCTCTGTAGAGATGGCCCGTGGTGCCTTCAACCCCTACACAGCATCCGGCACAATTGTGGTGGGCCACGTGGTGGCCTCAGTGCACAGCAAGTGGTTCCTTGACGGCATGTTTGACCGCCTGGGGTGGACGAGCAGCCTGCCTGGCGCTTATCAGGTGAGCAGGCTTGCCATGGGCAAGCCATTGTAGCGTTTAAAAAACATTGTGAGACACTTTGTGTTTCAGCGCCAGCCCTTGTGGAGCTGCCAGTCTGTTGCAAAAGCCCAACTTCGTGACATCACTGCACCCTGAAGCGTCAGTCAGGCCTCCAGGTACTGCTGGCTCTCGTTACCTGGGGTCTGCCTGCAGGTGGTATTCCTGCCCATCAAGGCCACCTGGGCTGTGCTGAATGCCATTGGCGGCCCACACCTCGCAGAGGCCATTGACCGCGCCTTGGGCCTCAGTGCAATGGGCAACAAGCAGCCACTGCTGTTTGTTGGTGCCAATGTTGGAGTGTTTGCGGCGGCTTGCAGCTTCGCTGTTGTCCGAGTGGCGTCCTGGAGCTGGTCCCCTGCTCGCACATGAGGCCTGCCTCTCCTCTCTACAGTTGACTTTTGCACCCACCTAAGACCATTCAGACCATACCTGAGCTGAGGGATCCCTAGTTCAAGCACAGGCCCCCTGATGCCCAATTGCATATCAGCATCCTGCTTGCCCATATGATATTGTTCTGTCGGTCTGCTTGTTGCAGCTGCTGTTCAACATGTTTTCAGACGCTTCTGCACTGTTATCCTTGCCTTCATCTTTAGCTTGCTGAGTTTCTGTTGATGTCCACTACATGTTTGCAGTGTGCCCCAGATGTGGAGCACTATCTTAAGGGCTTCCCCTCCACAGCATAAAGGCTGCACTTGCTGCTCTCTTTTGGTCACCTGGCGTCTGCAGTGAGCACAGAAGACGTGACTGCCAGTCCCATCCATGGGCCTTCACAAGGCAACAAGCCGTCAGGGGGGGCACTGCGCCAAGCTACATCCGGCAGGCAACATGTCTGGGGCAGTATTTGTTGTCAGCATATCACTAGCGAGGCCATTCTCAGGACACTCACGGTATGGACCTATAAGCATGCATCAAAGTGCATTGCTCTGAGCGGTGCTCCTCATCTGCGCCTCAGGGCCAGCGAGCAGCAGTTCCTCCAGCATTAAATCGTACTCTGCCGCTGCTTGCATCTGCGCTGGTCTGCAAGCAGCAAGTCACTGGCTGAAAGCAGGGGTGACCACGTGCCATCTATTCCCAGCACTGTAGCGCCTAAAACGGCGTGAACGTACGTACCCAGGCTGCATTGGGGCTGCCGGCACCTTACAGGGTAGCCACTTGGGGACAAGTGGTCTGCATCACTCATCAGTGCTTGAGCCTGTAGGGCAGTTTCAGATGAGCTCTCTGCTTATAGACCCCTTGGCTATGCAGGGCCGCCCACAAACCACCATGCACAAGCTCCATCCTGCAGCGTCTCTGCACACAGCGCATTGGTCAGGTGCACAGCACGTTTCAACCCTGCAAGCAGCTCGAGGGTCCCTTGCCTTGCTCCTGGATGCATCACTGTGCAAGCTGTCCTTGAAGGGCATGGAGCCCGCCTCCCCTGGAGCACACACAGGCAGACAGAAGCCTGCTGACACCTCAGAGGCACATGGGCATTGCAGAGGGTCCCGACATGCCGCCAAAGGTAAGGTGGCGCACAGCGGCCAAGCCCTGACTCTGGGTACTGCTCCCTCAATCTGCTCTGCTGTGACTACAGCAGCATGGCCAGCAGCAAGGAGTGGACATGCATTTCCACCTGGGATGGGCACAGAGACGTTCCTCTTGAGACTGGCACAGCCTGTAGACATGTCAGGCGCTCACCTCGCATGCTGTCCCAATCAGGTGCTCTGACAGGGCCGCTGTGAACTGCACTTCCACTCAGGTCGTGCGCAGCAGGCTGTGGAAGACCTCCTGGGGCACGTCGACCTGCCCCACGCGCTTCATGAGCTTCTTCCCCTCCTTCTGCTTCTCCAGCAGCTTGCGCTTGCGCGAGACGTCGCCGCCGTAGCACTTGGCCAGCACGTTCTTGCGCAGGGCCTGCAGGGCAGGCACATGCGGGTGTATGTCACGGGCGGCACTCAAAGCAGCCCTGAAACTGCTGGCAAGGGCATTGTTCGCCTCTAGGCTAGCCAGGTATTTGACCACCTCCTGTACCACTTCGCCAGCTGCGCGGGGCCTGCAGGGGTAGGCAGTCATCGTGTGAGCATGGCCGGCAGCCTCAGGACAGACAGGGCCTGCAGCGAAGGCAGCAGTCATTTGAGCATGGCCAGCAGCCTCAGGAGGAGACATTAGATGGCATGAGAGTGCTATTGTACAGGTGGGAGGGCTCACCTTAAGGGTTTCACGTGCCACAACCTTGCCGTTGGCTGCTGCTTGGATGGCCACCTCGAACAGGTTCTGGCTCAGCTGCTCCTTTAACTTGGCCACCAGGCGGCGACCAAGGTGCTGAGCCTTGTCCCTGCACAGACAGGGAACCAGAGGCCTCAGTGCTGCATGGTGGAAGTCTGATGGACATCTGACATCAGTGCGAAGGCATGCCTCAGTGGCGCTCGCTATTGCATGTTTTAATACCCGACCCTGTGCAGGGCGGCAGACAGGGTATCAAGCATCACTATGGCTTGGCCACCAGGCAACGCGCCAGGCGCTGATGTGTTTTCCTGCAGATCTCAGCACATTGTTGGGCTCTCAAACAGGGTGTGCTGCGCGGATGTGACGCTTACAGCACCTGCACACAGCATCAGGCTGGCCCCACAGGGGGAAACCCCATCCCTGCATGGGCCAGCCAACCAAGGAATGCTGTCGGTGTACATGCACATGGACCTTGCTGCAGGCAGGCCCACACAGCAGAGTAGCACAGGGAATGAGGCTGGCCCCTGTTGCTGCATGTCCGTTAAGGATGGGAGCTGCCAGGACATCAGCCCTGACACATGGCAGCAGGCAGATGCATGAAATGGCAGGTGACGATACTGCCTGAGGAGCTGTGCCAGTGCTACCTAAGTTACTATGACAGTGTTGCCTGGGGATGTGATCACATGGGAGCAGATTACACCGCACCCAGCAGACCACAAGAGCAGACCCGGTGCACGCAGACTGCCTGACTGCCTGATACGATGCTCAGTGGCAAGAGTGGGGTGAATGGCACTGCCAAGGCTCGCCTGTGCACCACACGGGCCAGGGCGTCCACCGGCTGCCCGTTGAGCAGAATGTCCAGGCGCTGCAGCTGTGCTGACCTGCATGGCAGGGCGCATGCTGGTTGACAGCCAGAGGATGACAAATTTGCAGGTGGCTGTAACACGAGCCAGAGCGCCCTCTGTGTGTGTGTGGCCGGAGCGCCCTCTGTGTGCGCTGGCCAAAGCGCCCTTTGTGGCAAAAGGCAACACGTGTCTATTTCGCCATTTGGCCAACAGGCTTTCATCAGAGGCCCAAGCAAGCCACCCAGAGTGGTAGACGAAATCAGCAGAGCTGCCGATGTTGAGTGCCCTCTGTCCAGGGGATCCAAGCAGTCTGATGGTGACAACAGGTTGGTCAAGCACCCAGGTCTCACTGTAGTCTGCCTGCTCACAGTCATAGCTGGCAAGGTTTTGGAACAGCACTCTCCAGTACCCAAAGCTGGCAAAGCCAGACTCAGATCCCTCATCTGCATGGCACCACACAACTTGCATGAGAGTCTCACCTGTACTCTGCCTCCTCATAGTCAAAGCTGGCAAACCCTTGGGACAGGGACTTGAGGGAGTCGTAGAAGTCGCCCCCCAGCTCTGCCAGGGGCAAGACGTACTTCAGAAGGGTTCTGGTGGGGCCCAGCACAGCATGCTCCTCGAGGGAGCCCCGCCGGTCTGTGCAAAGCTGCATGATGCTGCCCACGTAGTCGTTGGGAGTCACCACAGTGGCGAGCACAGTGGGCTCCCAGACTGCCTTGACTTTACGGTCCAAGGGGAACTGAGACCTGCGGACATGACATATGACTGAGCATGTTGTGGCAGGCGTGGGAGGTGCCCGGTCAGGAGCACACTTGAGATCTGCAGAAGGAGGAAAGGACTTTGCAGGGTCCAGGGAACAGCTGGAGCTGCAGGTGTACGGGGACAACACGGGTGGGACACAGCATCTGCTAGCAAGCAGGCACAGCTGCAGACCTTTGTGGAGCACGCACAACCCTTCCTCCTGCCAAGTGGGACAGTGCACAGTCACTTGGCAGTAACCCAGATGTCTGGCATTGTAGAGTCGTGCTCACAGGCTCTAGGTGTCCCGGCAGTTTCCCTCAGGGAAGGCAGAGCAGCAGGGCACTGTGCGGACCACAGATTTACAGCATTGCAGAGGCATGCCAATGGAATCTCCAAGTCTGGGATGGTACCATCAGAGTGGGCGATGCAGAAGGGCAGGACTTTGGGGAACAAAGGAGCACCCTGAATCCCATGCCAGCACGGCAGAGGCGCACTCACGGGTTCTGGATGTCCAGGCTGGTCCCATCAGAGAAGTCGATGCGGAAGGGCACAGTGGGGGCGGTGCTGATGACGGCGGCCCCATACTCCTGCTCCAGGCGCTGGTGGAAGACCTCCATGTGCAGCAGGCCCAGGAACCTGAAGGCAGCACATTAGCTGACATGGTGGCAATGCACACAGGCCCACATGCAGCAATCTAGGCATCTGCAGGCAGGCAGGCAACCTTGCAACCTGTAAGGCATGAGGTCACAGCCTTGAGCAATAGCATGAGGACTCTGCACACAGGCATCTGCAGGTGCAGTGAGAGGACCCCGGAGTGCAGCGGACTTGAGGACCTGCAGGGCAATGGGCAAAGGACGAGCACAGAGTCCAGGTTGGCAGGGTATCAGGTAGTGGCTTTAGGTTGCAGGCAGGCCCATGGCGAGGTGCACCTTGCAAAGTCACCCATGCCAACAACCTCAATGTGGGCAGACATGCACGCAGTGCTCTGACTATCTTACGTGAACAGCAAGCCAGGTGACAGACTGTGCTGCACGCATCGCAGAACCGCCTGCTGGTAGTGTCCGATGGCCCAACGGTTGGTGCAATGGAGCTGCTGCATGGCCAATGTGCGCGGGGTCACAGAGCAACACCCAGGCACAGTGACAAATTCTGGCGCAATGCATTGTGGCCTCCCTCACCCTCACCTCCAGAACCATCCCAATTCAACCTCAGAGGCATTACTGACAGCATCAAGGACATGACAGAACTCACCCACAGCGGAATCCAGCCCCCAGGGCCGCGCTGTTCTCACGCTGCACCACCACACTTGCATCATTCAGGGTCAGGCGCTCCACAGCATCGTCCAGCGCCTCAAAGTCTGCGCCTGAGATGGGGAACATGCCTGCAGCAGTGGTATGCCAAGCCATCTGCATTTGATGAATGCTGTCAGCTGCTCTACACTAACTCCTGGCCTGTTATGCAAGCTTCTACTGCAAATGATAGGCAGGGGTTGCTACAGGCTGTGCTGAACCCCAAGATGCATGCCAGAGACAGCCTGACATGCTTGCAGGAGTACATGAGGACAGCAGTCAGCATGCAGGCCTGCAGCCTTGGTGCAAAACATGTGGGTGGGCGCCAATGACGAAGGCCTCACAGGCAGCATGAACCCAGACACTGGCACAAATTCACATGCAAGCACCACTGCCAGGCTGCCTGCTGAGCTGCTCAGGGGGAGACCCTGATCTGGATGCTGACTGAAGCTGTGGCGCACTTTTGAGAGCCGGTCAGTATGGCTGTGCGGCGCTGCAGCTCACCTGCAAAAACCATTGCCTTGGCAGGTTTGAACCCTGGCAGGCGCGCCACAGGCCGCCTGCTGAGGTGCCAGGTGTCCCCCACCCGTGCCGCCTTTGTCGTCTTCATGCCCGTGATGACGTAGCCCACCTGCCCTGTGCACAGGCGCCCCGTGGACACTGGCTCTGGCGCCAGGACACCAATCTGCAGGGGGCCACTGTGCTGTCAGCAAATTACGCAGACAGTATCAGGCATGTACAGAGTCAGGGCCCAATTCCATTTTCAGCATGCATGCAATGTCAGCATGGCGCTGCAAGCGCAGGATGCTGCATGGACCAGCAAGTCATGCACCACAGCATGTGCAGAGCAGCAAGTAACTCCTGACTGCCACGCGAGCCGATGCAGAGTGCTGTCCTGGGGAAGCACCAGTCATGCTGCAGCAGGCAGCCCTTCAACAGGAGCTGTGCCCAGTTGCTGACGATGCTTCACCGGCGTTTCACAGCAAGCATGCAGAGCAGTGTTGATCTCACGTCTGACACGTCGTATGTCTCGCCTGAGGCCAGGGAAGCCACCTTATCCCCGGTCTGCAGGCTGCCATCCACCACCTCCACCAGGCAAATCACTCCCCTGCACAAACACAGGGGATGGTCTTTCAGGCCTGTGAAGGTCCCCAGTGGCTGTCCTCGACAGTCGGAGCATGCCTGTGCATTGCAGTTGGGGCAAGGGCGCACGGCCCCGGCGGGGCTGAGTAGCGGAGTCTAGAGCATGTCTGCCCTCTTTGCAGGCCTGTCACGGCTGAATGGCTGTGCAGCCTGGGTGTGGGCTGATGCCAAGGGAGTCGCAAGGCTGTAGGGCTGGGGATGTGCTGCACCCTTGCGCAGAGCAGCAGCACTGACAGTGTGCAAGCCTGTGCCGGGCAGGAGGTAGGGTAGTGTGAGGGGTCACACAAGGTGTGCTTCTGCAGTGCAGCCTGCAACTCAGCATCTGCCAGTCTGCCCCACAGGTGCAACCAGATCAAGCTCAAGCAGGCCAGAAGCAGGCCGTGCTGACCTGTACTCATCATGGTAGGCGTCGAACAGCAGCATCCTGAGCGGCCCGTCCGGGTCTCCAGCTGGGTGGGGAATGCGCTCAATGACAGCAGGAAGCACGGTCTCCAAGCCAAACCCTGTCTTGGCGGACACTTGGAGGCAGGATGAGGGCTGCAGGTCGAACACCTGCAGGGCAAACTTGCAGTTCATCCTTGTAGAGCTGCAAGACAGCCTTGACCAGCAGCAGAACTCAAGCCTCCGCTTGCTATCCCTGCACTGTGTGGATGCAAACGTGCACGCAGTCAGCCGTGACAGCTGCCAATTCACCCCCACAGTGTCACAGGCTGCTGGCTGGCCCGGACCAGGGCATGCATCTGGCAGGAAGCACCGCACATGCCCCACATAAGGGCGTCTGCTCAGTCTCAGTGACAGGCTGGTAGCATGCATATTGAACAGGGGGGCTCCCCTGTTACTGGCGAAGGGCTGGTGGCACCTGCTGATATCGTTACCTGGTGCATCTGCTCTGCCACAGTGTCAGGCTGAGCGGCCTCCATGTCCACCTTGTTCAGGACCGGCACAACAGCCAGGTTCTGCACCCAGAGTGACAATTGATGATGTAATCGTCACCAAAGCAATAGACCAAGCTGCTTCAAATGCAGCTTGGCTGCCCTCGATGAAACAGCCAGACAGTATGCAGTCACAGGTGCTGTGGCAGGGTCACGTGGCTGGTCACCTGGTCAAAGGCCAGGAAGAAATTGGCAACTGTCTGGGCCTGCAGGTTGGTGCATTGCCACGTCAGACTCTCAGAGGGGACTGGGATGCTAAATTGCAGGCAGTTGTCGAGTGGTGGCAAAGCAGGCTGGCATGCGCAGCAAGAGCTGCAGGGGTCGGCCAGGCAGCTGGTGCAACACTGGCTGGCTGCATGGAGTTTCAGGGAGAATGCTCAGCTGTGCCTGGCATAGAAGCTCATGCATATAGGGTAACAACATGGGGCCAGCCAATACTGCTGTGAACGACCAAGACTGCAGTCTGGGGTCCCTTCCTCTCGCCCTTGACCAAACAGCAGGTTAGCTGCAAAACACTTGATACCAGCAAGTTGGCACGCAGCCCTCCGACTCAGGCCCACCTGAATGCCTTGGGAGGCGTCTACAAGCAGCAGGGCGCCCTGGCAGGCGGCCAGGCTTCTGCTGACCTCGTAGCTGAAGTCCACATGACCTGGAGTGTCAATCAGATTCAGCAGGTAGTCTGTGCCCTGGTGGTTGTACACCAGGGAGGCTGTCTGAGCCTGCACACAGCCCAGCCTTTCTTGCTAAAGCATGCAGAGACTCTTTGGACAAGGAATTTGCACTCTTGCCGGCTGGCTGGAGGCCCTTGGCTGCAAAAGGTGGGATGTGAAGCTCCTCCCAGCGCACAGCAGGAGAGAGACAGCTTTTGCAAAGTGCCGCTGCTCATGAGGCATTGAGGATGCTAGGTGCAGGCACAGGCAGCACGCGCTGCACAACAGTCTTGCATGCAGGAGGTGCATTGTCTCAAGCAACTGACAAAGTGCTGGGAGTTCTGCCCAGTGTGGTTGCTCGATTACATGCAGAACTCCCAGCACTGCCAGCAGCGGCAAACCACAACGATGGTAACAAGTTTCAGATCCAGCATTCACTTGTGCACATCCAAGCAGCGGGGGCCGACTTGCAGCCAGGCTGTCCCATTCTGATCTTTTGGGCAGATGCCAAACCTCAGCAGGCAAGGGCTCTGGTGACGCAGATGGGAGGGTGGTGGAGCTCAAGTGCTGCGTGCCTGTGGGTGCCGCCCAAGCCCTGGCTGTACAGCCTGGCAGTGACACCTCGTGCGTGCCTGATCCAGCTGCCCACCTTGACTGTGATGCCACGCTCACGCTCCACCTGCAGCTTATCCAGATACTGCGCCTGGCCGCCCTTGCTGATGGCTCCAGTGAGCTCCATGAGGCGGTCTGCCAGCGTGCTCTTGCCATGGTCCACATGTGCAATGATGCTGCAGGCCCAGAGCTTTAGCTTAGTGTGTGCTAGGAACCCAGCCTGGTGGTCAGTTTTGTTGGTTGAGCTACAAGCAGAGCCGTGTTTAGTCTAGCATCAACAGGTCAGAAGGGCTCCACTGACCTGAAGTTTCTGATTTGATGCAGTCCAAATGCTGCAATGTCATGGCCGCCAGATCCACCAATGCGCCTGGCAGCGGGCTGCTCATCTGGCTTGTCAGCCACTGCTGCATTACTGCTGGTGGCTCGGCCCGCCAGATGCCTCCCAGCACAGAGTATTGGATATGTCGATATCTGTGGCGTGGCAATGTGAGAGCTTGCTGTGCAGCAGATCGCCGTGAGTTTCTGGAACCTGCTGATCATATCATCAGGTCTCTTGAGTGGCTAAGCATTCTCCTGAATGCTTGACATGCCAAACCTAAGCCGCATGGCCTGACACCTACCCTCAGAACTCCACACGGCTGGCAAGCAGCTGAACGAGCCCATAGAACCTCCTATTCAGGGCACCATGCCTGCGACCATCGTGGTGAGCGTGACCAGATCGCCATGACTGCATCTGTGCACCTTGCTAATCCATGCCTTTAAGGCTGTGTCCACTCAATGCACCCAATGAGTCCCTCACTGGTGCACCCATGCTCTGTCATATGCAGGATTTGCCTCCAAATCTGCTGGCACTGGTGCTGGGAAGCCTGCCGCGCAAGCAGCCAGCCAGGCTGGTCTGCAGCGCCTGGCGCCAGGTGCTGCCGCCTCGGGTGCTGCGGGTGGCATGGGGCAATGATCTGGCAGAACATCATGCAGAGGCTCAGCTGCACCAGCTGCGCACAAGGTCCCCTGCTGCCACCATTGAGATCTCCACCTGGACAGACCTGCCGCGCTGGCTTACCCTGCTGCTTGTGCAGCGCTCCCCACTGCTGGCAGGGTGCAGCATTGTCCTCAAGGTCGGCGTTCGCGACAAGCCCAGCGAGATCCAGGCTGCGCTAGCCTCGCTGCTGCCGGCAGGGCTGGCAGTGGCTGCACACCTTGCTTTCTGGGATGTTCCTGCTGGCCAACAGCCAGTGGGGTTTGCTGAACAGGCAGCCTGCCTGACTGAGGTGCTCCAGAGGGCGGCTGCCGTCAAGCAGACCGCTTCAAACGCAGACTGGCGAGCGCTGCAGCCAGCCGCAGCCACGCTGACCCACCTCGATGGGTTGTTCTCCATGCCGGCGGCGCCCCAGAGGCTGACCTGCCTGCACCAGCTGCAGTGCCTGTCGCTGCAGGGCCAGGACCAGCCAGGAGTACCGCTGCCCCCAGATGCAGAGCTCCACCTGCCGCACCTCCGCAGCCTGCAGAGGACCGGCCTGCGCAACCTGGCGGCCTGTGCAGCCCTCATGCGGGCCAACCCTCAGCTCAGAGCTGTCAGGCTGGATGTCCAGGGCCAGCCGGCCGCTGTCCACAACCAAATGGCCGCAGCTGTGGGCACGCTGCCAGCCCTGGCAGTGCTGTGCCTCTCCTGTGACATCCAGGCCGCAGACGCGGCATGGTTTGGCCCGCTGGTGCAGTTGCCTCAGCCCAATGAGATGGTGGTGGCGCTGCGTGGCCTGGACACCAACAACCTCACCACCAAGGCGGCAGTGCTGCTGGGAACGCCACACGCCAGGATCAACAGTCTGCGGCTGAGCGGGGCAGCACCCCATCGGGCCTTGCCCAACCTGCACACGCTGCCACGGCTGCTGATCTTGGCCCTGGAGGGGAAAGCGCAGTTCCCGCATCAGCATATGCGGTGGCCACCCTTCCCGCAGCTGCAGCGCCTTGAGCTCAGCACAGACGAACTTGTTGCAAAGTGCGGCGCCGCGCTGGTTGCAGCAGCCCCCGTGCTGGAGAGCCTTGAGTGTCCCTGCGAACATGCGCAGGCTGTCAGGCACATTGCGGTGAGTTCTGCTGGTCAAGAGCCAGCTCAGTGCTGCCGCATTCCTCTGCACACAAGATCTAATGAAGCTGCTGCTCCAAGCATGTTCTTTGTGCACCTGTGTCTCTGCCCATCATCCGACGCCACAATATGTCCAGCAGCAACCAGTGCTGAAAATTGCTGCTGAGGTTGCCCAAAAGTGCTGCCCCCATTTTCACCACTTGACCCTCAACGGAGAGGCCTACCCCTCCCCAAAAGTACTGGCGGCGCTGCTGCAGCAGGGACCAAGGAGCGCTGTCAGCTTCACTGTGGGACTGCCCCCATCATTGCCTGCATCTGCGCCGGCCACACCCAACATCTTGCTGCATAGCTTTGCATGGTTCAACAGGGTGACAGTCACAAACACAATCGATATGCTAGACAGCCCCGCCCTGCAAATTCAGCGATGCACCACCACACTCTCTTGGGTCAGCTACTTTGTAGGCGTGGCTCTCATTTTCAGTCTGTCCGTGCTGCTGCTGTTCCTGACGGCCTGTGCATTGCCCGGCATGCCCCAGGCGCAGCTACCCTTGCACCTGTTGTGGCTGGGCATTGAGCTTTGGCTGAGTGCTAGCAGCAGCAGCAGGTGCTTTCCATTGCTGCATCGCCTGAGGTTGGGCTTCAGACGCCTGCGCCTGTTCCTTTTCTTTGTCGGGCTCCCCTTGCGCATGATGCACGCAAGCATCAAGCAGAGCTTACCATGTGTGATTCTGGCATTTGTGGTGACGCTCTGTCCAGTGGCCACCATGGTGTGTGCTGACGCTGGTATGATGACATTGAGCAGGTGCTACACAAGGCTCAAGGCTGCCGTTCACCGCTGCTGGTGCATACTTCTGGCATGCCTATGGCTTTGATCCAAGGCAAAATTGTCAATGAAACTCCTTCCACAGCCCAGCACTGACTTGAACCCCTTTTGCCACAAGGACTCAGCTTACGACTCAAGGGGGGTCTGCCCCTCTGGGCAGCCAGCGAGGCACTTTCGTTCAAAAGACCAGACACGGAAGGAGAAAACGTGTTCATTTGCCACGCTTGCCCTCCTTTTTGCGGACAACTTCCCCAACAAAACGAATACCCTTGCCCTTGTAAGGCTCTGGCGGCCGCCAAGCGCGGATTGCTGCTGCAAAGTCGCCTGGAGGGCAGGCCACAATAGGCTTATGGGTGTCAGATGCCAGGCCATGCAACACCAGGCCCAGCCGGACATAATGCTCCACGCCACACAGTGTCAGTGGTACATCTGCAGATGCAGCACCACTAAAGCCAGCGGCGGCTTTGCAGAGTGCAGGCCAGGTGGCATGAGGCCATGTAATGACAGCAGTGACTTGGCCAATGCCTGGCCATGCAGCCCCTGCAGGTCCACGCCGCATCAGTTTGCACCACGGCAGCGCTGCTCACCTACTGCACACTTGTCAAATCCACTTATCGTCACTTGCGTGCTTTTGGCAACCTGCAGCAGGTGCAGCGTGGTAACGACACTGTTGACCAACAGCACTTGAGCCGGTGAGGATCGGCTGCTTGCTCTGAGCTGCTGCTGTGCTTATTGTGGTGAGGCCACCTCCTGCTTGAACGCAGGGCTGTATGCATGATGCGGGGTTTTTTCGGCACTCCCGTGAGCATTGTGAGCCCCAGAAGCCTCTCGTCAGGCAGATAAAGGGCACCCTGTCATGCTCCACAGATGCTGGCATGGCACAGTCTGGTCGGTGCAGCCAGGACACCCAGATGCTGGACTGATGAGCCGGAGGGTGCCATTAGTGCTCCATGCATTGCATGCAGAACCCCAGATGGGTTTGACGAGCTGCAGGGTGCTCAGGACTCCATGGACTGCATATGAGCAGCCTGGCAGCCCACAGGCTGCACCAGGTGCCTGCACCTAATGTTGCTCAAGGTGTACCTGGACTGTGATGCCCGCGGGGATGTCCATCTCAACAGGGTGGCTGTACCCCAAATTCATTGTCAATTTCTGGCCTGACACAGCCCCTCTGTATCCGACGCCAATCAGGCTGAGCTCCTTTGTGAACCCCTCTGATGTGCCAATCACCATCCCATTTGCCAGCGACCTGCACGGCAACATGGAGGTCAGCCAAGGTGTGTCAGGGACGGTGGCTGGCTGCACACGGGGAGCCTGTTGCTTCTGTGCCTTTGCCTACATGCCACAGTGCAGACACAACCTGACGTCTGGCAGAGCACTCGAGCTTAACTGACGGCTTCATGTTCGATAGAATTTGAAGCATGCCGTTGACACCACACAATCTGCCCTGTGCTGGCAGCATGCACATGCTCCACTGCAGGCCTGTCCACCCCCCTGACGGTGTGAGGTGTGGCAAAGCCAGCCCTGCTCTGCTCGGAGTTGGCCTCCACCCCGTGCTTGCAACTGAGCTGCAGAAGTGTCCTCACCTGACGAGGCCATGCGTGGCATAGGCCTTGCGCTGCTGGGACTTGTCTTTGAACTCGCGCTTGCGCACAAGCAGCTTGTCCTCTTCCTGCAAGAAGGGCAGCTGCGGGTGCCCAGTGGCTCTGGCATCAGATGAGGAGAGACAGCCATTGGCGCAGGCTGGCAGCCTGGCAGGTGCCGCGCCAAGCCAGATGCCCCAGGGCGAAGCACGTGGGCAAAGCCGAGCTGGCAGCAGGTGCTCTGGAGGCCCCAGACTATGCAGTGGGCCCCACATCAGGTGCCCTCTGGCACTAAGTGGCAGGTACAGGTCTGCTGAGGGCCTGACCCAGACTGGGAGCTGGAACTGGCCAGTCCACTTTGCCAGGGTGCTGCTGATGGTCTGCAGCTTGGCACATTGGAGGCCAGGCCACCAGCAAGGGAGCGCAAGCATGAGACCCCCGCGGTGAGCACACCTGGTAAATGTCTACAAGGGGTGGGTACGTCTGCTGAAGCTCTCCCTTGGGACCCTGCACAGCAAAGCGGCGTCTTGCTGCTCTGCAGTACAATGCTGGCTGCAAGCACAAGAGAAGAGGGGGTATAGCAGCATGCGGCCCACCTTCACATGGATGTAACACTCCTTGAGTGTGACTGTGACTCCTTTGGGTACTGTGACTGGAGCCTTGCCTATCCGGGAGTCCTTGGACACGATCTGCAGGGTGTGGCGCTGCACAGCCGGCTGCCTCTCAGTCCGGCAGACCAGCTGCCTGCCGCTCAGACTGCTGTGGAGGCAGCCTAGCTGCGACATGACAGCTTGAAAGAGTGGCAATTCCCAAGCAAGCAGCTAACCTAGGCCCCAGGCAGGAGAGGTGCCGAGAATGGGAGCAGCAGCTCTTCGCAGAGTGCGCCTATGGCTTCAGTCACGGGCAGCGATGCCATGTACGTCAAAGAGCTCATCGGTGGTCCTCTGGCCCAAGGATGCGCAGCGGTCATTGCAGCCAATCCCCAGGACCCCATAGACTTCCTCAGCAGCTGGCTACTGCAGTGAGTTGTTGACAGTCTAAAGCAATTCATCCTGGGCATTGCTGACCCACATGCCAGAATACTGTATGCTGCTGCTCCTGAGCCATTCAGCCCATGAGCTGACTCTGCAGGCAGTCCAGCAATCTGATGATAGCGGAGCAGCTTAGCCGGGAGCAAATGGCTGCTGTGACCAAGCAGCAGCAGCTTAAGGTTTGTTTCAGGCCTTTCGAGCTCCTGACGCCACAGCTCAATGCCCTCTGTGACACCCATCCACATTGCCCCGGCAACGGCAACGGCAGTGATGCCTTGATGTGTCCCTGCAGACACAGCAGGCAGCAGCGTCTGCGGCACAGCAGAAGCTGGCCGCCGACCAGCAGGCAGCCCTGGACCAGCTGCAGACCACATCAGGAGACATATGGGACCTTTGGCAGCAGGTGCAGCCCCTCACGTTGCACAAAGGGCAGCCTACCGCCTTGTCTGGCCTGTCCCTGCGGATGGGTGACAACTTGAGAGCCCATTGGCACCTGCGGGGTCCTAATGTTCCTGCCTGTCACAGCTGGGATCTTCAGCTGCGTGCAGCGGGCGCGCCGAGACAAGCCCAGCCCAAAGTGCCACCCAAACTCTGCCGCAAGCACCAGCCACCATGCTGTGGCCGTCCCCCACGCAGCTCGTCTGCTCCTGCAGGCGGTTGCACTGTGCGTCAGCAAGGCGGCTGTGGGTGCAGCCTATGTTGCCACCGTGGCGGAGGCTCTGCCTGCGCCGCCAGCTGACCTGGCGCCTGCAGAGGATGACTCAGACTTCGTGCTGGCCAGCGGGGCTGCCCCAGCAGGTATGCAGGGTCTGTCACAGGATGGGCTGCCTCAGCCAAAGTGGAGCTGCTGCGCTGGCTGTTGGTGGCACCCAACCACCAGGGCCTTGATGGTGGTTGGGATGCCAGCCTGCATGACTGCAGCAGCCGAGGCGCAGGCTCCAGCAAAAGGCCCTCGCGGATGTTGAGGACTGCTGGAGGCGGGGGCCATGCACACTGCAAGTGCTTGCTTCCATCACCTCACTTGGAACTGCTAGCCTGCAGCAGCTGAGGGCAAGGCACCAGCCGAGCTCCTGCCTGGGGAGGAGGGGGCGACTGCCTGCCTGCAGATACCAAGCAGCAGAGCCCCCAGCTAGAGAGGACGGCCAGGCTCACAGTGGCATGGTTGCCTGCAGCACCTCATGAAGTTCTGCCTGGCTGCAGCAGCTGAGGGCACGGCCCCAGAAGGGCCCCCGGCTGTAGAAGAGGGCCGGCCTCAAAGTGGGAGGGGGCCCCTCACGTGAAATTGCCTGCCTGCAGCAGCCGAGGGCGAGGCCCCCGCAAAGCCCCCAAACAGAGAGGAGACTTGTGCACACTGTGGCATGATCGTCTTCAGCTCCTCACACCGATGTGCCTGCCTGCAGCAGCTGAGGGCGAGGTCCCCGCTGAGCCACCTGCAGAGGCAGCTGGAGAGGAGGGGCAGGCGCAGGAAGACGCTGGCAAGCCCGCCCCTCCCAAACTGGACTACTCCAAGAAGCAGCTGGAGTACGTGGTGGCCAGCCCAGGCCAGGTATGCAAAACACGAGATACACAGTGTCCCCACACATGCTTTGCAGGTCTTGCAAGCAAAGTAGGCCCACATTGTGCAGCTAGGGCTGTGTGAATGTCTGCTCAGGAGAGGTTGCCAGTGCTGAATAGCAAGGTCTTCAAGAGCATGATGGCAAAAAGCAAGGTCCGGGAGATGTCGGATGCCTCAATGGCATTTACATTGCATGCTGAGCAGTTCACGGGTCTCTAGGGAAAGTGGCGCATGCCCAGCAGCAATTACACCCGTGCTTTTATGTCTGTGTACGATTTGATTCTGCAAGCAGCTGGCATATGGGATTGCAAGCCCAGGGCACTGTCTGATGGCCGGAGCAGCCCTGCCAGCTGCGGCTTGCTGCTCTAAGAGGTGGCTCAAGCATGCTCGCAGCCAACAGCAGATGGCCAAGCCTGTCAGGACAGGCCAACAAGCTTAGCGTTTTGAAGCAGAGAGCTTAGCGTCCTGTCAGGTGCAACTTCCTGCCAGGACATCAAATGTAGTCCCGCCTGACTGACAGAACCTGTTGCTGTGCATTCTGCTCCTAGCTGCATGAGCTGATGGCCAATATTGAACTGTGCTGGCTGCCACCCCTGAAGGAGTTCATCATCACTGGTGGGACGGTCCTCGCGCGTCCCCCACCCCCACCAGAGGACGCACCTGAGGGCTATGTTGCGCCTAAGGCTGCCCTGACCTTCCGCGTGCTGGACGAGAGCAAGCCTCAGCTGTATGTGCCCAATGTGGCCATGGAGCCAGCCATCACCTTCTTCAGGTGGGGACTGTAAGGTAGCTTGGTGCCTCAGTCAAAAGGCAGTGGTACGCTTGTTGTGTCAGATGAGCCAGATTGGCCCGCCTCAATTGTTTCGGACAATTCCGGGGAAGCGCATGCTTCCTGCTTACTGCGCCCGCTCAAGCTTGGGTCTGTGGGGCAGGTGTGTGCAGTTTGATGGTTTCTGCACAGCAATGGACAGCAGTCGTGCTGACCTGTCCCAGACAGCTGGCCAGCAAACGTACTTGTAGGAAACTGTACCCCGCAGCCGCTAGAGCGGTGCAGAGGAAGTAAAGTCTTTTCAGTTAGCAGTCTCTGGGCAGCCTGAATGGCAGATGGCTGGGCAGCAAGGCATGGTGTGCACAGCCCACCGCTTGCAATGCCCAGCATGGCACCTCATTCAGATGGGGGCTGTGGTGCGGCACCTTCAGGCAGGCCGGCACTGCACGTTGTGCATTTGAAGACCAGTAACCTCTGCAGTGCTGGACCCGGCCATGACTCTATTGAGGTGAGGCCGTACAGCACATTGGGGCTGCACAAACCTGGCGATGGCAGGCCAAAGCTTCACGTGCCCAGCACAGCACCTTTGTCCGTGAAGCCCTTTGGGCAGCGGCTTCAGGCAGGCCAGCACTGTACAACCTGTGCAGCAGACCATCTTCCACTGATCTTCCGCAGCAGCGGAGCCTGCCATGATCCCCTCCTGGTAAGGCCAGGTGGGGCTTCCGGGGCTGCAAAGCGTGGCGCTGGCACGTCAAGGCAGGCCAGCTGTTCATCCGACGGAGCAAGCTTGTTTCCTTCATTTTTGTTGCAAGATGGCACTTCAGCCATGCTGCAGAGCCTGCGAGAGCATGTTGTCTGCAGGTGAGCGCCATCACGTGAGTATGCATGGCCGCAGAAGTGGCCACCTGGCTCCGGCATCATGCAGCCTTGGGCGTGCCGCACAGCTCACAGCCTGGCTGCACCTGTCCCGCAGGTGACAGGCCCTGCTTGCCCGTGCCTGCAGGAAGTTCCCTCGGGTGGGTGCCTACATGGCAGTGGCTGTCCAGGGCCAGGGCGGGGTCACAGAGGCCCTGCTGTGCGCAGACTCCCTGAACCCTGCCGGCAGCGGGCAGCCGCTCAGCGAGAGGGACAGGTGAGGCTGCTGCGGGCTGCACAGGGTGCTGGTAGAAGGCTCAACAGGGCATGCACTGCCGTGATCACATGATGCAGCTGGACATGTCAGGAGGCACCATCATCGTGGCATGCCTGAAGCTGGATCACTTGTCTGTGCAGGGCCTTGCTGACCTGAGGCAGCACTGCTGTGAGTGTTTGGACACGTCAGCAAGCGATGTCTGAAGCCGATCTCCTCATTTGTGCAGGGCTTTCCTGGCCAAGGTGGGCGCCCGCCTGAGCGCAGCCCTGGCCGCGGCCTCCGCCAAGCACGCGCAGGCGGTGGCTGAGGGCAAGGGCCTGGCGGCTCTGCAGGCACTGGAGGCGCAGCTGGCCCCTGTGGCCGCTGCAGGAGCAGAGGCGCCGGCTGCAGAGGGCACAGGAGGGACAACTGCAGGTGTGCTGGATCATACCTGATGTGCATTATGTGTCATCTTGCAGGCTCATGCTGCATGGTTTCTCGTGCTGTGCCGGCCTCCTGTCAAGCACTGTCTGCCTGCAGTGATGTTGCCTGGAGTATGGCGCACCTCGTGCAGCCTTGCAGCTGCACCCACATCTGCAAGGCACACAGCAGTCAGCCAGTGGACTGATGCTTGACAGTAGCTGCACACCTTGTCAGCACAGTTTGCTCTACCCAAGGCTACACCTTGAGCCGCTATCTCGATGACGCAGCTGCACTGAGTAACTGCCAAGGGCGGCAAGCCTGCGCTGCATTGCTGGGCCTCATAGCCCAGAGCATGCTGTTGGCGCCATGTTGTTGCATCTCCGCCTGTTGGCTGCAGAGGGTGGCGTGGCCGCACCTGCAGCGCCACCAGCAGAGGGGCTACCAGCAGAGGGCGCCGCTGCTGAGGCTGCTGGGCCAGGGGAAGAGGTGGCCAGGGCTGCGCAGGCTGCCCAGGTGGGTGCTGTGTGTGTTGTGATGGGCAGACAGGACACTGTGGGACCGTTGTCATGCAGGCAGCGGCCCGGGGGCTGCGCAGCGGGTATGGCTCTGGTAGTGTTTCATTCACTCTTAGTCCTGGGCTCAGAGACCAAGGGACGGTGTGGCCAAGGCTGCTCAGCTCAGCAGGGCTTGAGACTGTGGACCACCAGGGTTTAGAACTTGGGATTGGCAACACAGGTGCAGCACCTGGAGTCAGGTAAGGTAGGGCAATGAAGGCTGCGCAGTGCCCATTCCCTTTCGCTGCATTGTTCTGCCTGCAGGCCTGCTGCTGTTAGGCCGCCTTCAAGCTGGGTACGGTCACATGCTGCCTTCACCAGCAGGAGGCCACCTGCGCCCGTGGAGTCTGGCAGTCACTTGCAGACATCTGCAGCCATTTTCTGTTCTCAATCCTGCAGGCTGCCATGGAGCGTGCGGCTGCCAAGCTGGCGGCCGTCACCAACGCAGTCAGCGCTGCAGCCGATGGGGCCGTGGCAGAGCTGCGCTCGCTGGTAGTGCCCCCCGTGGGGACGCAGCTGATGCTGCGGGCAGTCCTGCTGGCTCTGGGCAGGCCGGCCAGCGAGCTGGCCACCTGGGTACGCATCAGGTCGGTGATTGATCAGCTGCAGCTGTTTGCCTGCTGTTGCCGATCCTGCGAGCTGCTCGGCAGCTGATGCCGGCTCAGGGCGCAAGCCAGCGAGCTGACCACCTGGATGCAGAGCAATGGGGGGCTGCAGCTTGTTGCCTAGCATCAGCCAGTCTCCAAGCACACTGCTAAGACAACTCTCTTTGCGTGCAGGCAGCAGCCCAGCCCAGCCTGCTTTCAGGAGCTGGCAGCCTGGTGGGGCACCAGCACCTTTCAAGACCCCCGGCACGCTGCACTCAAAGCGTGTCTCTCTTTGCAGGCAGCATGCCAGCCCAGCTGCCTGGCATGCAGCCAACACAATTAGAACCCCTGTGCATGCTGGATCCTGTGCATCTCCCTGGCTGCAGACAGCAGGCCAGCCCAGCCTTCTTCCAGGAGCTGGCAGCCTGGGATGCAGGCGGCGCACCGCGGGACCCAGCAGTGTGGCAGAGCGTGCGGGGCTGCCTCAAGCTGGTCACGCGGGCGCAGCTGCTGGAGGAGTGCCCCACCACAGGCCTGGGCGTGCTGCTGCACCTGCTGCTGGCTCAGGTGCAAATGGAGCTGTGCTGCATGTGGTGCTGCAGAGTGGTACCCTGCCACAGGCCAGGCTGTGCTGCTGCACCTTCTGTTGTACAAGTGGAGCTCTGGTGTATCTGCCACTGCAGGGCAGTGCCCTGCAGCCAGGCCTGGGGTTGCTGCTGTACCTGCTGGTGGCTAGCAAGTAGGGTGGACTGGGCTCGTCAATTCGATGTTTAGCAATTGGCTTGCCACAGGCAGCTGCGTGTACTGCTGCCTGGCCAGTCTGCTGCTGCGCGACACAGGCTCTGCATGTCGTGGAAGGGGTGCTGCCCTGCTTGCGCTGCTGGAATTTTCCCTGCCAAAGCTCTGTTGAAGATGCTGCACCCGTGCTGGCTGTTGTGGGTCTGGCTGTTGTGGGTCTGGCTGTTGGCTTGGGTGTTGCTGACCCATGTGGGGTGGCAGCTGCACCACTTGAGCTAGCAGACAACTGGTGGCTGCTTGCACTGCTCCCCACTAGCTGCTGAGGATGGCAGTGTCAGGGCTTGGATGCCTTCTCTGCGCAGCTGCTGAGCCAGTGTTGGGGGCTGAGCCAACAACAGCGCGGTCCGTGCTGTGCAGGCGCGCAGTGCCAGCATCGCTGCAGAGGTGCTGCAGAAGGCCAATGCAGCCGTTGCAGCGGAGGAGTCGGCAGCAGCAGCAGCCGCCGCCGCTCGTGCAGCTGCAGAGGCACAGGCTGCAGCTGCAGCAGAGGCGGCGCCTGCTGCAGAGGAGGGCGCTGCGCCTGAAGCTGCAGCAGCTGAAGCTACTGCAGAATGAGGCAATGAGCCATCTGCATCTGCTGAAGTGGCCTTTTTTGTTTCCTTGTCAAGGGTAAATAACCTGGCAAATAGCCCCGCCAAAATTTGCAAAAGCTGCTGCGATAAGATGGGCTTTTTCAACAGAGTTTTTGAAATGGTCGGAGGCCTTGCCCGTGGCCAGGTGTGTCCCACTTCTGGATGCAGGCAGGCCAGTTGACAGTGCTAGTCCCTGTCCTGCAGCAAACGTATACCTGTCACCCTCTGCATTGACAATGGCGGCAATACTGCCAGTGCATATAGCAAACCTCTCTGTGACTGCGCCATGTGTCGGCTCTGTCAGCCTGTACATGATGCTGCAGCATTCAGCATGGGTTTCTGCAGATCCATCTGTGCAGCCTGCGCAAGCATGTGCTTCAGCTGCGCAGGACTGAGCGCAACCCCTGCTGCCCTCGGCAGACAACATTGATGTGCTTGCAAGGATCTGCAGGGATGCTCGTGTCTGCATGGTTGCAGGCAGCATCCATGACGCGCGGGAGGTTCTTCCCGGTGCCAAATATGTTAGCCCAGCACCCAGCAGAGCAGGACTGGTACTGCATTTCCAACGCCACCATCGCAAGCTTTGACAATCTGGCTCAGCTGGTGCTAGCTGAAGCCACCATGACACAAGCAACAGCACTGTGGCTGCGGAGAGGGGGTGCCTGGGAGAAGCTCAGCAGCTTGGCCGAGGTGCCCAGCGGCGACCTTGTGGTCAAGGTTGTGGTGGGCCAGTTAGGTAAGCACACTTTGTGCACAGGGGTCAGCCGGGCCAAAGTTTTGCAATTCGAAAGATTCTCTGAGATATCGATCAATGGTGCTGGCGTGTGCGCTGCAGATGTGTTGCAGCAGTTGCTGGCAGATTGCCATGGTCACAGTGGCATGATGGTCTGGGCCCATGCAGCTTGACCAGCACCACCAAGGTCAGCAGCGTTGTGCCATGTCAAAAGGCAGGCTGAAGGGGGCGCTCTTAAGGGCGAGGACCTTTTGGGGCTGACCTGGAGGTAAGCTGTGCACACCCACCTGCTGAGCTTGCTTGCACCAGCAGTGTTGAGGATGGTTGTCTGCCTTCCCTGCTGGGAAACGCGCCGCATGGTGAGCCAGGGGGCATCTGCATGGAAGGATGACTTTTCAGGGCTGTAGAGCACTCCAGAGTCTGCGATAGCTCTAGCCGGTCTCAACCCACAGGCAAGAGCTATGGGTGCTCTGAATGGCCTGTTTGAGCAGCATGGAGGGTGCTGGGCTGTTGGCTGGGCCGTAGGCAATGTCTGGAGGTAGTGCGGCCCTGTGATCTGCCAGGGCTGCAAGGAGTCACAGCGGGACAGCCCGCAGAGCAAGCTTATGGCGTGCCGTCATGAAGACACTTGGGCCATTCCTTGCCACAGGCATGTGAATGTGTTGGGGCGTGAGGCCACCTGGGAGGTCTGCACACCTTCAATACATCTGTCAGTGTCCCAGGCTGTGAGTGAATGGCATGCAACACCTTGCTTTGCCATTACCATGGCACTGATATGATGACAGTTGCTGTGCAGGCAAGCGGCCCCGTCGGGACGGTAGTGACAGCGACACTGAAGCCGGTCCCAGCAAGAGGCTTCGCACAGGTGTGTGCATCATTGAAAGGCTGCCTCTGCCTCTTGGTGTCTGCACAGATCCAGCGTGATTTTCAAGCGCGATGCTGCACCATTGCATGCACTGAGAGAAGAAAGTGCTTGATATGTGGCATTGTCCCTGCTGCGTCGAGTGCAGTGCTGCACATCGCCGTTCAGGTTCAGGGCTGGAAGTGTCTGGAGGTGAGGATGTGCGCCAGGGCTGCAGGAGTGCTTGTAAAGCTTGTGATAGCAGGTAAGGCACTGTGGTACCAATGGACGACCTGCAGACGGAGTCTGCTTTGAGTAGCATAGCACTTGGGCTTGCCCACCTCAACATGAATGTTGAAAAATGGCTTGACATCTTGCGGGCAAGTAAGATGCAAAGCCAGACCACCAGAAGTTCTGGGCTGCACTCCCACAGGCTACGGTCGACAGACAAGACTGCTTGCAGTTTGCTGAGGGCACCTCCTTTGGGGGTGTGAAGCGCTTCATGATCTGGGCGTGCTACCAAAAGTTGGCGGTGAGGCTGGAAGCATACTTTGAGAAACCAGAGAGCTCTGGCATCATCTTGCTAGGCCATCCAGGTTGGTGTGAAGCTAACCGCCCATTGCTGACTTGTTTGCAAACAATTTGCTGTTTCATGGCTGCACCAGACAATCAGATCCACTGTCAAGCTTCTCTTTACAGGCATTGGAAAAACTTTGTTTGGCTATTTCATGTTGCACCGCCTTGCTCGGAAGGGTCAGCGAGTGGTGTACGCCAAGGAGGGCGTAGTCCCCCTCCTGTTCTGTGCTGAGGGAGCGTTTCGGCTATCTACCGTCGAAGCAGAACTTGAGAAACCAAATACCTGGTAGGTGTTGGCAGCACCAGGGCATGATGGCTCTGCTTGATGTGCATAGAAAGAGCTGGTGCTGTCTGGCTCTTTTGCTGCTGTGCACCAAGTGCAGTGCCTGGGAAGTCCAACCCAGCTTGTCCCTTGCCCGTGTAGGTACCTGCTGGATGGCGCGTACCCTTTGTACGAAGAGAAGGCCAACACGATTCTCATCACATCACCTGATCGTAAATTGTACTGGGTGAGTGTAGCAGCGATGTGCAAGGCGGCTTGGTCATCTTGCTTGTCACGTGTCTGGCTGCTGTGCCATGCCTTGGGTCTACAAGCATGTGTTGTGGCATGTGCAGGAAGTCATCAACAGGGTGGGCTGCACCTTTCTCTACATGCCAATCTGGACTCTGGAGGAGCTGGTCAAGTGCAGGAATGCCATGTACCCTGAGCTTTCAGACGACAAGCTGCGCAGTCGCTTTGACTGCTGGGGTGGCATTCCTCATCTTGTGCTAGAGAAGCTTGGTGATTTCCACCAGCATCTCCTGGGAAATGCCATTGCCTCTGCCACAGTGCGCACCATCACTGATTGTGTGAGGACCCTCTGCGCCAGTCCAGCGGGCAGCCACTTGATCATGCACCTACATGTGGAAGATGATTTCATCACTACTCGTGTGCAATGGGCCTCCACATGGGTTGCTGAGGAGGTGTCCATGAGGCTCTTCAAGACTGCGCATGACCAGCTTAGGACATTTCTCAATGCTTCGGCAGTCAATGCAGACCTTGGAGGCATTCGGGGCAATTGTGGGAAGGAGCTTGTCACAGATTGTTGGCTGCTGGCGGCACATTCAGATTTCGCCAGCTTGGCACAGCAAACATGGCCATCAATGGGACTGCCACAAAGGTTATCATTGAGCGCTCTCCAGACAGGCACATCTTTGATTCATGGTCAGATGTGAAGACGCTGCCCACCAGTGTGTACGCTCGGCCGCGTGTCAAGAATGCGCTGGCAGTGGCCTCAGCCAAGCAGCCTGACAAGTTATTTCAGTTTGCAGTGTCCCCCTCTCATCTTGTGCATTGCGAGGGGCTGCTTGACGCACTGTCAGGCATGCAAGCTGGTCAAGGTCTGGTCAGTCTCATTTTTGTGGTCCCCCCCGAGAAGTTTCACAGCCCAAAGGATTTCTCACGTTGCAGGGGCCGCTGCTCTCACGGATCATGTTAATCAGTGTGTGCTTGAAGTGAGCTTAGAATAAGTAGCGTCTGTGGCATTTGTCATGAAGAATGCGTTGCAACTCAGACCTTTGGTGCCTTACGACCCCAGATGAAGTTTGCCATGTTAGGTATCAGATCACAGGGCTGCAGCCGGCGACAAAGCATGCTTGACGCGCTGTTTAAGAGGAATGAGGGGCTTTGCACCTGAACCTGGAAGGCTGAGGTGACGCTTTTGCTCACCCCTTGCACAAGCGTGGGGCATGCCAGAGACTCCATGCATGGCAGGAGCATACTCACATGTAAAGATGCTTCAAGCTGATGAGCCTCTTGAAGTCATGGATGCTCCTTGCAGCGGATGGTGCAGCTTGCAGCACTCCAGGAAGGGCTGGTCACAGCAAGCAGCAGAAGGCAACACGCTGAGCATCTTGAAACAGCAGGTCAGCTGCTCAAGCAGACGTGTCCAGCTGCTGGGCGAGGTCTGTCATTGAGGAAGCCTCCAGGTCTGGCTGCAGGTAGAAGTTTGGGTAGGGCTGCCCATCCCTGCTGATGTAGGCCGCACTGAGGCCTGCTGCCTTGGCACCCTGCAGCGGACACATGTGTACAGGCCCAGTGGCTGAGCGAAAGGCACTACTTGCATGAAGCGCCACCTCAAGCTGACATTCTCTGCATGAGATGTAGCAGATGGGGGGTTTGTCCCTTGATGTGGCACTCTGTACTGGCCAGCAGGTTGCATTCACAGAGGCCCAGCATATGTGGTGGGGCTGAGCAAACAACCCCCAACAGCTCACCTGGCAGTCCCAGGGGTGGATGGCCACCAGCATGACCTGCAGCAGGGCACAGCTTCAGGTCAGTGGGTTGGTGCAACATGCTGTAGGCACTGGTGTCAGCCACCAGCACCCAGCTGTCCCAAGCCCTGCCCTGGGAGCAGCAGGGTGGGCAGGCATCAAGGCAGCATCCCCTTTCTTTCTTTCGTGAGGAGCAGGCACTTGCAGCCATGTACTGGGCAGGCCTCGTGTCAAGTCCGAGTTCCCCAGGAGCACAATGAGCCTGCAGCCATGGCACTGGTGCCGCCCCAGAATCTGCACAGGAGAGGCGTTGTATGCTGGTCAGCATTTGACTGAAGGGCTGCAGACACATGCCGCAGCTGCACGGCGGCCCTGCGGGCACCTACACTTCTGCAACCCATCCCTTGCGCACCCGACGCTGCTGAGAACTCGCGACTCGACCACAACTCACTGATCTGCACGCATGTGGATGTGTGCCAGGCAGGGGTGCTGACAGCCTGTTGCGTTAGGCACAGGTGCGAGCAGGTGTGCAGCAGCTTACGGGTTTGAACTGTGGGCATGACACGGTATAAGAGCGGGTACATGAGGCACAGATCTGCTCCCTCAAGACAGCGTGGCAGATGTACGAAGCCATTGACACAGTAGCAGTGGCCGGTCATCTGCCAGGCTGGCTTGCCAGCACTGGTGCATGCCAGAAAGCAATGTGGAAAGCAGTTGATTTGATAGGGCTTTGCAAGCTTCCAACTCTGGGGCCTCGCATTCCAGCTACCTGCTGCCTGCCAGTCAGCAATGCATATATGCCAGCAGGGTGCAAGAGATGGCTGCCGCTGGCACGGCAGCAGTGGCCTGCAAACAAACACCATCAGCAGGCAAGGCACCTGCCTGTTCAGGGGTGGCTTGCAGCTGCAGCCTTTCCACTGCATAGTGGTAAGCCTCATGTGCAGGCTTCCATTTCTGGGGCCCTGCCACATCCAGCTTCAAGCAGACATGCTCCTCCAGCCCACTGCGCTGCAGCAGGCCCTCTGTGATGGCAACAGAGCCGTTTGTCAGGGTGGCCACCTGCAGGCATCAGCATTGAGCAGCTGGGCACATGCAGCCAAATGCGGGCTGTGCAGGCTGGCGCGATTGCTGAGGCAGGCGTGATCCTGCAGTAGCCGGCTCAGCTGTGCAGTGAGGCATGCTGGCCAGCAGCAGCATGCGCTGGCTGAGCCTTAGAAGGGTTCCTGGTGGGACAAGAGACCCGGCAACGACTTCAGACAGGATGAGGCAAGTTGAGACTGAGGCCTCCAAGCAAGCAGTGTGTGTGCACATGGGCCTGAAGAGCTGAGTCAGGCATGTGTCCTGCAACAGCCAACTCAGCTGTTTGAAGGTGCATTGCTGTGCAGCACGCCGGTTGGCAGGAGCACCCGCTGGCTCAGCCTCAGGTGGTTGTCCAGAGAGAAGGGCAAGAGGCCAGGCAGCCACTGCAGACAGCTCAGGTTGACAGTGCCTTTACAGTCAAGTGAGAGTGCCGGCCTGGCGAAATAGCCAATGCAGGCATGAACTGGCAGCAGCTCAAAAGCTGAAGGGCGCAGCATAGTGCAACAAGTGGCTCCCACAGTGAAGGAGGCCAAGCAAGGACCTCAGGCAGATAGAAAGCTCCCAGAGTGACAGTGAGGGCAAGCAGTGACCTCAGGCAGGCTGCAGCAAGTTGACACTGAGAGTGCAAGCTGGGAAAGCATGGACCCTCGTCTCTCAGAAGAGATTGAGCCAGCTTGAGCTTCGTGCAGTACCATACACAAAGCATCAGTGCTCAGGCTGCCGCCTGAGCTGGCCAGCCTCATTGCAGACTCCTGTGCAGAGCAAAATCTACAGCATCCCGCACACTGTCAGCAGAGCCCCCATTTCAATGCCATCTGCCTGGATCAGCTTGAGGGCACAAGCCAGCACAGCATAGAGCATCTTTTGTGGGAGGATGGGCCTGCTCTAGCTTGAGCATCAGCAGCAGAGCATCACAGCTCAGGTTGCCGCCTCAACTACACAGCTTCATTGCAGTGGCCTGTGCAAAGAAATCCCACAAGTCGCTGAGCACTGGCCCCCACCTTGATGCCAGCTGCCCGGATCTGTTTCAGGGCTGGCCCAACATCGTCGTGGGCCACTGCCTCGTCAAAGCCGCCCAGGATCTGCTCCACCTGCTGGAGCCCAGCCTCCAGGCCTCGCTGCTGCAGCATGTGCTGCAGGTGGTATCCCCTGCACTGCATGTGGTGGCCATGCTCTGGACGCTGCTGCAGACTGCGCTGCAGGTGCCATCCTCTGCGCAGGGCAGCGGAGCGGTGGGAGGCACAGATGCACTTCTCTGGGCAGTCGTGTGGGCAGCCTTGCTGAGTGCCTGCCAAGCCGCAGAGGAAGTGGCAGCACAGGGGCCGCTGAAGCGCCCTGCCACATTGAGAAAGGCCCAGCGCAAGGACTGCCAGGTATTGATGTGCCAAGCTGCTGAGCTGCCACGCTGCACACAGGCTGCCTGGGGCAACGTGCCACGCCGCAGAGCAGGGGGCAGAGCAGGGGCATCGCAGCAGCAGCGATGCCACAGGTGACCTGCCACGCTGCACAGCAAGGAGCAGCGCAGGACTGCTGCAGGTGACCCACTAAGCTGCACCCAGCACCAGCCAGGGCAAGCTGCCGGACTCATGCCATTGCACGCATGGAGGGCTCACCCTATCTCTCTGAAGGACACAAACTTGCCAGCATTGCTAGAGATGCCATCTCGCAACACCTGAGCAAACCAGAGCTGCACGGCAGCGGCGCAGCGTTGAGTCCAAAGCAGCAGTTTGCTGGGGACAAGGCACAGTCAGCAGCACTTAACCAAAGCTGCATGACAGGCAGGCAGCGTATGCACATTGAGCAGCCCCTGACACAGCAGAGCAGCATCGCTGTTGGGCAGCCTGGAGCGCAGAGGCGTAGCTTGCTGGGGACATGGCAGCATGGCTTGAAGAATGAGCACGTGCACACTGGCCTCAGCTTGCAGCTGTGCGTTTGATGGCTGGCACAAGGCAGTCACCTGCAGATCACGAGAATGCTGCAGGCCTGCGGCCTGCATGCGCTTGCCGATGGGATCCAGGCTGAACAGTGTGCCGTTCACCTGCAGGCTTGCAATAACCGCATGCCGAATGGTTACATGTAAGTGCTCGCCAGGACCGACTCACATCACATAGGATTGCAGCTGGCCTCGCCATGCTGCACACAGTTCCCCTGACAGAGATTCGTGTTCTGTGTGTCCTGTCTTATTGCCTAGGAGCTGCAGAGCTGAGATGAATTGCTGAGCACCACGTGTGAGGGACCGAACATGTCAGACAGATCAACGAGCCAGAAGCCTCAGGCACTCCAGGTCACGCTACAAAAACTGGAAGTACTGCTTCAGCAGAATCCTCGCATTCTCAAGGTGCAACGAATGCTCCTGTATGCATACAAGTCACCACAGCAGGTGAAACCTTCAAAGTTTTGTTTGGCAAACAAGTGAACCTGCCTGAGTTTCAGGTCACCCTGCCCTGATTTCATCACTCCCTGCTGCTTTGCCACCTTCAGTTGTTGCAAGCTGTCATGGACATTGCAGGCGGTGATAGGGCCACCTTGCATGCATTCTTAGGTGGCAGCAGATGCAACAGGCCCACCGGGAGAGTCCTGTTTCAGCAGCTCACAGGTCCCTCAGGCAAGCTCAGTCCCTGCGCCAATCAAGCATGTAGCATAGCTGTGCCATGTCCCTTGACGCAAGCTTGTCTGTGTCAGACATCCTCAGGTGCATGAACTGTCGATGATCTTCCTGCGGGGCACTGCCCTGTGCATGTTGCGGAGCGTCAATGCAGCTAAAGGCACAATGATGGGGACGCGCTCAGCACTCTCTCATTCCCTCCAAGCTGTAGTGCTGACTACAGTGTGGCTGCTTGCCATGCTGGCAATGCGTCGTCCATGTGTGGGGTCAGTTTGCAAAAGATTTCCAGTGTCCTGCTGGTGTGATGAGGGGTCATGTAGCATGGGACAAAGGCAACACCCTCAGTGCAGCCGCCATGCAGCTGGATGTGTGGCAGAAGTATGTGCCATCCTCTACCACTTTCCAGCAAGAGACACCACCAGCTTCTGCTGCATATGCACACGGCAGCTTGGTAGGGGGTGGGGCCCTCAGGCAGCCATGCACAGGCCAGGGGTTGGCGCATAGGGTTTAGGCAATGGTGCCTATCTGCTGCTCACCTGCTGGGAAGAGGCAGCCCTACAAATCAGGGAGGCCCAGATTGTAGAGATGCAGGTTGCGTCATGGCAGGCTACAGGCAGTGTGAGGGCAGCATATTGCCATTGTCTGCTGATGTCAGTGCTTCTTTCTCGTGCTGTGCACAAGTTGATTGAGTCTCTGTTTTGCCTTGAAGAGCCTGAGCACCTGCAGGTGATGCAGCTGAGTGATGTAGGTGTGACGTACGCTGCCATAAATGGCTGTGCAGGTGCCACATCTCATGTCAGCTTCACAAATGATACGCCTCCCGCTGTTCCTCCATGGCGACGTTGTGGCGCAGTCAGCTTGGGCGAGGGGTGAGCTGTTGAGCTCATTTATCAGGCTACCTTGCGTGAGGCATGATGTGTGCCCAGCTGGCCTGCGCAGGCTGGCAAGCACAGTCTTCCCAGGTCTGCACCATCTCCAATACCTGCCTGGCGATGAAAGCATTGACAGGAGACGCCGCACAGTGCGGCAGCCCTGCTGCTGGCGTGAGTGATGCTCTTCACAGCTGTTGACACACACATTCTCCTTCAGCCATTGACCACTTGGCCTGAAGTGAGCAGACTGGAGTAAATGCATGTAATGTGCTTGCACTTGATTTGCGCAGAGGAGGCCTGGTGGGCTTCCAGCAGATGATGCACACAACATGATGTAAAAGTCTTCATGGGCAACCATCAGATTGTTCATATGCACATGCATGTCAGGCTGCAAGCCAGCATCAGAGAAGTAAAGCAATGAGTACATCCTCTAACACATCCTCCCCCAAGCTCTCTCCGCTAAGCTGCAGATGAGCAAGGCACAGCTTAGCATAGTGACACCGCGTCAGCTCTGGCTGATTGCCGACCATTGCTGCTCACCTCTGCAGTTTCAACTCCGGTCTCTGCAGCAGTCTCTATCACAACGTCGCCAGCACTATCAACCGTTTCAAGAGGTGCGGCTGCAGTGCAGACAACCAGGTTCCTGCTCTGAGCATGTCCTCAATGGCACTGAGCTCTGATCTTACTGTCGGGTACAACAGGAAGAGGAGGTGTGATGTCTGCAGAGACATCAACGGCTGCCGCCTCGCCTCCCGCAGCCTGCAATGGGAGCAGGTGTGCATCAGCAAGATTTGTGCAAGAGGGCTGCTGTGTTGGCAGCAGCCATCACGCACCTCGACAGCCTCTGCGCCTTCCACATCTTCGGGCACGCTCTCATAAAAGAGTGACCTCAGGTTGGGAAGTTCACCCCCATTCAGATCCATTGAGGCGTCAATTGCTCCCTTGACGGTTTTCACAACGCGGTATAACCATGCTACAGCAGGAAGTCCACCTCGGTGCACAAAGGCACCACGAAAGTGCTTCTTGCTTGTGTTGTGTGAGCAAACCGCGCAAGAAGCACACGCAAGTACATCAGCACTCACTTGCCCAGTCTGGAACTGTCAGGGGGTCAGATGGAGGTGGATAATATGGATAGCCAGCTGATAGCGTACTACTGGTGTCAGAGAAGTTTGCATGACTGACAGTCGCGTTTTCACCTGCAGGCAGAGGCTAACTCAAGTGGTGACCCCACAAAGTGTGGTGGGTGCCAATCGCGTACCTGCCTCCCCGATGCCATAAAAGAGTTCAGCTGCTTGCTTCAAAGACTGAGCCTTGGACCAGCCAGCGGTTTGGTATGTATTTGTGAGCTGTGTGGTAGATGACCCTGAACCTCAAGAGGTTGAGTAAGCAGTGCGTGAAAAGCCATGACAGCCGATCGTGTTACCTGTGGCAGCTTGCAGCAGACGCCGGCCAGTTGCGGTGGATTGATTTGTGTAGGTTTGGTTGGGCGCAGGTGGCATGACCTGGGAGACCAAGTAGGCAGCAAAACTAGCGTTGACGGGCCTGAAAGCAGCTGGCGAGGCAAGCGCGCGGGCATATCTGACGGGGTGTGCCACGGCCTGCCACGTATCGGTAGCATTGACCCCAATCACCTCGACAAAAGCGGTGCTCACATACTGGACTGCAGCGGGGGACAGCAAGTGGCTGAGAAGGCATGCGGTTGTGAGAGACAGCAGTTTACTTGGCAGCACGGTAGGACCTACCCAGGAGGGCTGCATGAACAACAATGTTGGCTGCAGCAGCATCAGGGCCATAGCCTCCTTGGCCTAGTTGGCTAACATTGCCCGCCGTGCCACTGAAGGCCAACTGGACAGCATCTGCAGACAAAGATCGAGATGCTTTGCATCAAGAGGAGGCGATGCCAGATATTGTCAGCATGGCTTGGGAATGCCGCATGCCAGCACAGACTATGCAGCATCTGCGTATCTCTCACTTGAGATGTTGTTGGCCACCTCCTGTCCAATGATTGCCATGTCAATGTTCTGGTCCACCTGTGACAACAGGCATGAGATGCAACCTGTTGATTAGCCAGTCACGAGGCCTTCTTGGCGTTAGTACACCGATCACTTGCAGTGACCCCAGGTATGACCATGGCAAAGACTCCCACCTTGTCCATGGCAGTAGAGATATGGGTGTAAACAGCTGACTGAAGGGCAACCTGTGAGGCCTGAGCGGCAGCCAAGCCAGCATCCAGCTTGCGGCTGATGATGGCATCCACCACGGGTGCAAGCGCGGCCACGGCGCCACTTCCAGTGAGCTGCATGCCAGAGTGGCAGGTGCTCAAGCACAACTACTGCCTGGAGGCATGCTCACCAGACCACTCACCTGGCTGGCGGTCACTGTCATACCCTGCGGCAGGCACCTGGACCCTTCACAACAAGGTTTGCAAGGCCAGAGCACCGCAGTCGCAACCATGCAACCTTGCACTTACGCTGGCAGCTGAAAGGCCTTCTGCAACGGTCTGCGCAGCACCAGGATCAGCCAGGCTAGCATTGGCCAGCACCCCAGCGATGCTTGAAGAGTCAAGGCCAAGCACGGTCTGTGCCCAGAGCGTCGAGCCTTGTATGCATGAGTTGGCTGTGCCGTTCTGGCTGGTGGCTTGCACTGCAGAGTCATACGCTGTTGTATTGCCTGCAATGCACCAAGCTGAGACCTCAGACCTGCTGCTGAGGCCTTTGGCAAGGCGTCAGCACCGCTGCGGCACCATCACCTGACCACACGAAGCCAAACGTGGCAAGGGTTGACTGACACCATCTGCAGTGGCGGCCAGGCATTGCACTTGATGACAGGCACACTGCCCAATCTCACCGGATGCCAGGGACTGGGCCATGAAGCTGACGCAGGGAGGCATGCCCTGCCACGGGAGCGTCGCTGCAGCTGGCGCAGGTGCTGGAGCTGTCGCAGACATCGATATTGCCTGACCTGACACTGCAGCAGGCAGAATCTATCTGGGGCGACCTGTTCAGGCTACAGCCAGCAGGGCAACTCAGGCGCACGCTGCCAGCTGGAAGGTCAGCCAGCAGGGACAGCACTGCTGGATAAGCTGTACATCATGGCCCTGGGGTGCAGGTAGAGGGGCATGTGTGACCTTGGGGCTGTGACTGTTAGTGCTGGCCAGTCCCAAGGTGGCTGCCAGCACTCTTGCACATGGCCACCAACATGCTTGCAGGTGGCTACCAGCGTTCTTGGGGCAGCACATCCGACAGGGGAACCCAGGCTCACCCTGGCAGCCTGCCCAAGCCACGAACAGGAGCACCAAGGATCTCATGGCGATCTACGAGAGGCCAACGTTGGCTGCCGGCCTGTATGTCGATTAGCAATCTTTCCCCTGCGAGGGCTTTGTTGACCCCTGCGTGAACGATCACTCACCCACTGGCAGGGGCAAGAATCACACCCTGACGGTACGTTGAGATACTGCTCAGAGCCACCGCAGAGCAGTCTTCCAAGGACTGATCCCCACACAAGCACACCGAGGTGAGGGGGGCAGGAGCGCACATGACACAGACACTTGTACACTTGTACACATGTGTAGCGTCGCTGTCAAGCCAATTGGAGGAAAGCAGGCACCAGATCCAGGACACGGCTGCAGTAGAGTCTCAAGATTGCCAGGCAGCTGTGGTGCCATGCTGAGATGCCAGGGGGCATCACGTGGAGTAGCCTGAGATGTCTCAGCATGGGTGCTGTTGGCAGTAATGTGAGGGGCAGTCTGCTGTGACGGGCCTGGGCAGGCCAATGCGTGGGCTCTGTGTACTGCAGCTGTGACCTTCACAGCAGAGAGGCCCCAGCCAGAGCAGTGGGGCTGAGTCCCTCTGGGCCGCTGCTTGCTGCCAGTTAACGTTGTACCACCAACATGTCCAATAGCACCAGCGCTGGCACGGAGGCAATCCATGACTGAGGGTACCTGCCGCACGTTTTTTGAGTGCTCTGTATCTCTGTTTGCAGGCTACTACCTGGCCCTGCAAGCAGCAGCAGCTGATCTGCAGATCAGCACGTACAGACCACCGCCATGATGCGTGCGAGCCGTGCGACACTCCTGATGATTGCTTTTGGCGCACTGGTCAGCCAGGATGCGCTTGTTCAAGCCCAGGATCTGAGTAAGTGCCTGCCTTGCCAGCTTGAAGCTTGCCGTGAATAATCAAGGTTGGACTCGTCGCAGTACTGCGCACCCTGCTGTGCAGGCAGGATTATTGACTACGTTCCACAGATTACTCAACACTGGAGTGAGCCAGGCCTCTTCCAGATCGGGATGGCCAACAGATTTGACAGCGTGAGAGTCAGAGCTGGTCACAGCTCTCCATCTGCTGCCACGCCATCAAACACCATGCGTGTCTCCTTGCAGACCTTTGTGCCAACAGCCAACCAGTCTGCCACCCAGCTGGCAGCTGCTGTTGCAAATGCCACAGCATCGGCTAGTCTGTTTCAGGCGAGCATGCCCCGAGGCAGTGGTCTTGTCTACAAGGACCTCTCTGGCTTCATCAGCCAGGACACACAGAAAGCCATGGCCAATGTGTTGGCCGCACAAAATTTGTTGGCGGCAGTGCCAACCTCGCGTGAGTGTGCCGGACTTTCAGAACACACTCTTATGCCCTGTTGCATCCATACAACACATGTAGCCCTGCTGCAGTCCAGCGGGCGGCCACCGCTCAACTTACAGATCCAGCTGTGCTCCAATGCCTGAATGGCACCATCTCTGCAACGGTACACGGTGGTGAGTGCTGTATGCTCAAGCTGCATAATTGCTCGGCTGCATGACCTCAGCACCAAGGCTGTCACTGCTCCCTCCAGCTGCTTAAGCCTGGGCATGCCGCATGCAGGCAAGCCTGTGGATCAACACACTGTTGCAAACTGCGTGTTTCCAGCTCTGCTGCACGCCGCCGTGTATCTCTCTGGCCATGACCCCCTCACAGGCGCAAGCACCTTCAACCTCAACACCCCAGCCATGTGCGACTCTCCCAACGCGGGGGCCATCCTCACCACCCCGTGAGTCCTGTATCACTGCTACTGTTGGAGATGCTGTGGATGCTCAGCATGTGTCTCCCACTGGCAATCAACCTTGAGTAGCCTCAAGGAAGCTTCACAGCGTGACTGAGCTGATGCTAGAGTACATCATCTCTGATGACGCCATCACCTCTGCAGGAACGACCCGATGGCTTGCAACAAGCTGTACGCCAATGTCAGCCTGACACACTGCTGCACACTATGCTTGAATGCACGGTGAGCGGCCAGCCAGCTGCGCATGCTGCTTGCAGCTGATTGTGATGGCATCAGCTGCAGCTTGTGCAACTGCGTATGCAGCACATGCATGTTGTGACTGCTCAGCTGCCGTACGGTGCACGCGTGCAGGGACATGAGCACACTTAATCCGTCATGCAAAGCCAAGACTGGCTGCAAGGTACCACCTGAAGAGCAGCAACCTTCTGGCAATAGTGCATGCGTCCACAGTGCCATCTGATGAGTCCATGAACGATTGCAGGGCTGGATGTACTTGAACAAGGCCCTTGATGATCTCAAAAATCCCATCATCAACGTTGGCGGTCTCCCTCACTCCATGTGTGTGCTTTCAGGCGAGTTCAGACTCAACTTTCAGGGCAACACAAGCTTGAGTTGTGCACAAGCGTACATTCCGCTGAATCCCAAAGATGGTACAAGTTACTATACTTACAGTCAGTGCCTGGCATGAGGGCACGGAGTGTTGACTTTGTGAGGGCCTGCCCTGCACTTCCATCCTGCCCTCAACACTTCTACAGATGCTTGCTGATGTGTTTTGCTGGATGACGGTGCTTTAACATTGGTTGCGAGCCACTACTTGCGCAACTTGAGCTCAAAGTGGGACTCCGTCGTCAAGAGAGAGTGCAAACAGCAGAGACAAGGCCTGGCGACCAGGTTTTGGGTGATTTTGGGTGTAGCTAACCCAGTCGGGCGCCAGGCGTGGCCCGGGGAGCGGTCGCTGGTCACTGGGCGTGGCCAGAGGGCCACAGCCTCTCCATCTGGTATGGCCGCCAAACCAAGTGGTTTGCAGAGCATGAAGAAGCATCTGAGGGTGGGGACGGCCCACTTCCCTTCCTCAAACAGTGGCTGGACCACCAACAGATCTGTGAGGATGCATTCTCCCCATCTGCCCTGCCAGACGTGGGACCCCTCTGGCCCCAGGGCTTGTGGCCGATGGACAGGAGTTGGCGCATACATGCTGCCCACCTGCTGGGGGGAGGCTGCCGTGCAGATCAGGAGGCCTGAAGGTGCATGTCGTGTCATGGCAGGCTGCAGACAGGGTGACGGCAGCAGGCTGCAGAGTGATGGAGTTGTGGAGGGGGCAGCCGTCTGCATTTTGCCAACAGGCAAAGGTCAGTCGACCTGGAAAACTGCAGCTGTGGCTTGGTGGCAGCCTGGGGGCTGAATCTGGCACTGCTGGCACATTGTTGGGTTTAGGGGCAGCCACAAGGGGCGAGAGCAGCAGGCCAGCAGGCCAGGCCTGCAGCGTGGCTGCCTTGGGTGCACGCATGCACCACTTTGGTCTGCGATGTTTTTGCTGAGCCTTGAGAACCTGGTCGCAATTTGCAGTTAAGTCCCAGACCAGCAGGCAGCCCAAAGGTGCAAGCTTGCATGTGTTGAGGCAGGACCAGCACATGCTTTGGGCTCACCTGCAGCTTTTCTGTTTTTCACCTGCATGGCGTCAGCTGTGATGCGGGCCGGCTTCTGCTCGTCACCGTCGGGGTCACCGTCAGGTACTCTGCTGGATCTACACACAGCAAAACCTGCCTCTAACAACAAGTGTGCTATGCAAAGCCAAATCCGCAACTTGTCAAGCAACCCCCACATTTAGATGCCAGCAGCCTGCACCAGCTCGAGGGCACAAGCCAGATGGCGTGGACCATCTCTCGATGAAGATCGAGCCAGCTTGAGCTTGAGCATCAGGAGCAGTGCATCAGTGCTGCCGCCTCAGCTGACGAGCCGCTGTGCAGTGGCCTGTGCAAAGCAATCCTAGATCTCCCTGCAACTCGCCCAGCACACCTCCCACCTGGGTTCCAGCTGCCCGGATCTGTTTCAGGGCCGACCCAACATTGTCGTGGGCCATTGCCTTGTCAAAGCCGCCCAGGATCTGCTCCACCTGCTGGAGCCCAGCCTCCAGGCCTCGCTGCTGCAGCATGTGCTGCAGGTGATATCCCCTGCACTGCTTGTGGTGGCCATGCTCTGGACGCTGCTGCAGAATGCGCTGCAGGTGCCATGCTGTGCGCAGGGCTGCAATGCTGTGGGGCGCACAGGTGTAATGTCTTGAACAGTGGTGTAGGCAGCCTTGCTAGGTACCTGACAAGCCGCAGAGGAAGTGGCAGCACAGGAGCTGCCAAAGTGCCCTGTCACACTGCAGAGCAAGGGGCAGCGCATGCACTGCCAAAAACGATTTGCCGAGCTGCAGAGCCGCGGGCTGCACACAGGCTGCCTGGAGCAACCTGCCACGCTGCAGAGCAGGGGGCCAGGAGAGGGGGCATAGCAGTGGCAGCGTGGCCACAGCTGACCTGCCACGCTGCAGCACAGGACTGCTGCAGGCGACCTTCCAAGCTGCATCAGCACCAGCCAGGGCAAGCTGCGGGACTCATGTTGCTGCACGCATCGAGGGCTCACCTTACCTCTCTGAAGGACACGAACTTGCCAGCATTGCAAGAGATGCCATCTTGCAACACCTGAGCAAACCAGAGCTGCATGGCAGCAGGGCAGCATTGAGTCCAAAGCAGCAGGTTGCTGGGGACAAGGCACAGTCAGCAGCACTTGACCAAAGCAGAGCTGCAGGACAGGCAGGCAGCGTGGCGTGCACAGGGGCAGCTTTCTGGGAAGATGGCAGATTGGCCTGGGAAACAAGGAGGTGCACCTTGGCTCCTGTTCACAAAGACTTGCACACTGCAGTTGCCTACAGGTCACCTGACTGCTGCAGGCCTGCAGCCTGCATGCGCTGGGCGAGGGGGTCCAGGCTGACCAGTGTGCCATTTACCTGCAGGCATGCATCCAGCACTCGCTGCATGCTGGAACAGGGCTCGCCAGGACTGACTCATATCACACAGGATCGCAGCTGGCCTCGCCATGCTGCCCACGGCCCTTCTGACTGAAGTTCTTATTCTGTGTCTCCTGTCCAGTTGCCTAACAGCTGAAGAGCTTTTAGCGGAGATCAGTTGCTGAGGACCACGTTTGAATCAAGATCAGGTTTGCCTGTCTCATAGGTTTTCATCACGGCTCAGCAGCCTGGCTAATTCCCCCCAAACAGAGCCTTCCGTGGCAGCTCTCGAGGGTCACTATGCTGCGGCCTGGCAACGGAATGCTGCGAATGCGTACACTCAGGTCACCTCTCAAGAGCATGTCAAAGATCTGCTGAGCAGATTTCGAGAGCCCAGAATGAGCAGCTCCGGCCTCCAGGCACTCATTGCACCGAGCTGCTGCCACTCCCAGCGAAAGCCATCCCAGCATGCTTACAGCTCAGCCTGGCAACCCCAGCTGGGAGGGTTGACAGACCTGCGCTCACGCAGGCAGGCCTTGGGTCATGCCAAAGCGGTCAAGTGTACCGCAGGACAGGTGCAGTCTACTTTGCAGGTTTTCATGCTGTTCAAGTCCATCTGCAGAAGGGTCATCTCAAGGCATCTGAAAGGGTCGCTTCTGCCAGTGCTGCAGGGCCATGGAAACCCCTGCAAGCAGCGGCGGCAGGATGGTGTGCTGCCGACGCGATTGCCAGCCCAGGACTTCCTGCGCCAATCGGATTTGAGGAGGTGGATCGTGCAGCACACGCAGCAGCAGCACAGTTGCGTGAAAGTGCACCACCCTCCCTCAGGCCCTGCTTGTGCACAGAGCTGATGCCAGCAGTGCCAACCTTGTATGGTGCTGACTGCCCTGCACCTGCACTGCCGGCCTTGTAATAAAAGTGGTTTTCAGTTAGCAAAGTTGCCTGCCAGCTGTGGTTGGGCAGTCCACCCAACAGGCTGCTGGATCAGTCTTGAAGCCAATCTCTATTGCACAGGCCCCATCTGGCAGCACACAGATGCACTTGCCGCTGTCCATCTTGCCGCTGGCTCTGTGCTCTACCTGACTTACAGCCCTTGAACGGTTCAGCCCAACAGCCTTTGCCAGGATTCCAGTTATTGGCGCTTGTAAACTTGCACATGTGCGCAACCTTCATACAGGTCAAGGGCAGCAACCTCCCTCCCTCAATCTTGGCGCTGATGCTGCACAGCGTTGACAGGGGCTGGCTCAGGCTATGCCCTTCCTGCGCATTTGTCAAAAAGCGCTTCTCAATGTATGTTTGGACCCCGTTGCAGGAGCTCGTCAGCTTTCCCATCACTCTGGATGACGAGGGAGGTGACTGCCGCACCTCGCGCCTGGCAGCCGCAGCATGCTGCCAGCCTACATGTGGGCTGATGCTGAGTCGCATGCATGCATGTGAATGAAACCACTGGCATAGGTTTTGGCGCCTCTCAGCACGGATAACCTGTGCTACTGCAGGCCGCTGCCAAAACAGTGGGTCCTGCCAGGAGGGAGGCCGCAGCTGGAAGCGGCTTATACCTGCAGCCTGAAAAATTTCTGCTGCGCTGTGAGGGCAGCTAGGACCTCTCCCCCTGGCCCATCCACCCCTGCTTGCTTGCAGCATGCAACAGACATTCATGCAGCTCTTGGTCATGGAGGCCTGCCTCTTACGGTCCTGTCCCCTCACATGTATGCTGCAGGCCTATGTGCTGCACATAAGCTATCCCAGAGTCGAACTGCTGTCTCTTGAAAGACTGCTGTCGCCCCACCCTGTCCATGTTCAGAAGGTCAGATGATCATGCTCACGGCTGGCAGGTCCTGCTCATGCGTGCTGCAGTGCACAGGCCCGTCCCATGCAGAGTCGTCCCCTGCAAGACTGTGCCACGCACCTGCGCCGCTCAGGGGCAGGTGCCCCACAAGGTACAGCCTTCTGCTGTGCAGGCTACACCTCAGAGGTGATTGCTGTATTGAGGAGGCTGCACAAGTCTGGATCGTATGCCAGTGTGCCACACACAAGGCCCAGCCTTAGGGAGCGCTCTCTGTCGCTGGATGGAGTCACAACAGCCTATCGCCATGTGCGCAAGGATGAAGGCATCCCAGCCAGCTTTTGGGATGGAGGACATCAGTCTCCTTGCTGGGAGTACACATACCGGTGAGTGCAACAGCACCTGTGAGCACAGCACTGTGTTGCTGTCACCCAGGCCTGCCTGCAGCTGCTAGGCTTAGCTCTGTGTGTAAACCACCACACTGCGCTGCCGTGCACTGTGTGACAACGTCTTGCTGTTGCTTGAGCAATCTGACGGTCCGCAGGCAGGCAGAGCTGTGGGTGTCCACTGCTTTGGGCTGCTCTGAAGCCTGGTGTGAGCAATTCTGCCCATGTCGGACACCTCTGGCAGCCAGAAGGCCTTGGATCTGTGTGCAGGAAGCGCTGCACTGTTGCCGAGTCAGGGTCAACATCGCCTGGCCGTCCTTGCTGCTGGTCAAGAACAGCAGGGCGCCGATCTGGCCCCTGTTTCTGCAGCAAACATGTGGCCTTTGCTGCAGAGAATTTGCAGCAGAGCGCCAGCTGTGTACTTCTGCCTTTTGCCAGATTTTAGCAGAGGCTCAGCTGTACAGGCCAATGCCTGGATAGCCTGCAGCAGCGAAGCCTCTTGCAGCTCAATCTTGCAACAGCAGCAGGTAGCTCAGCCCTTGATCAGCCTGCAGTCTGGCCGCTGCATTCTGGGTGGTCATGTTGCTTCTTCCCATGACTCTGCTGGACACTGCGTGCAGAGCCAGGCATGCCGGCAGGCCCCCATCTGTGTACCCCCTGGAGCTCACAGTGCTCTCCCACAGTGACTATGAGAGCAAGTGCAGCCAGAAATTTCCCGGTCACTAGGGCCACCTCAGCTCCATGGAGGCTGAGCTGCACATGCAGAGACTGGGTTTTGACTGGCAGCGGCCAACCCGACGCATCTGGTGCTCCGGCGACAAAGTCCATTGCCTCCAGGAGTGAGGGTGCCACCAGGCCTCTGTGCATTTGCTTCCCTGCAGACGCTTGACCTGATCCTGGTGCTTTTACCCTTGAGGTGCGTGCAGCTGTGCCGGCACCAGGGACCTGCTGAGTGCATGACATGAGGCGTTGCTGCGCCCCCTGAGGTTCATATCTTTGCACACCAGGTTGAAGCTGGCTCCCATCATATCATTGGGCTGGGGCAGGGACCTCAGGCAGCAATGGAGCAACCAGCATGCTCGCCATTTCCAGCCCTGGCTGCAGGCTGAGCCGTGTACATATGTATGGCAACACAGCCAGCCTGGCTTTGCACCTCCTGTGCAGCCTTGGACACCTCCTGTGTGCAGCGCCAGCTGTGTGAGTCTTGTACAGGCTCATCTGCAGCTTTGCCAGCACTACTCCAGCGTCAGCTCAGGTCATGTTCATCACACTGCGCCTCTCAGCTGGCGCCGTTCCTGGTCCTCCGATGCTCCCGTTGATTGCACAGAGCCACCGTCAGGCGCCCTCCTTTGGACACACACAGCAAGACCTGTCTGTGACAGGGAGTGCTCCATAAAAGGCTGCCTGTGGCTTGCTGAGTACAGCAGTGTGCATTCCTGAACAGCCAACTAGCCAATTTGCAAATGACCAGTCCTTGACACGCTGCTACAGGTCAAGCTGTCTCATGAGGTGCAGGTGTTTGCAGTTGTCGTGGCAGGACTGTCACGACGCACCAGGACGCAAAAGTGAGCAGCTAATATCAAACTGTGCAACTGGGTCACTGCATTGTAGGGTGTCAGCTGACGCTAAGCCTGGTAAAACCATGCATGCTGCAGTGCCTGTGCAGCACTTGGGCGTGCTAAAGGGTCATGGTACAAAAGCTGCCTGAGGAGATCTGCTGCGGCTGGGTACTGCTTTGTGATGGGCCTGATATAGCGCTCCATATCCTGGGCCTGAAGAAGCCAAGCATGAAATCTTGCTAAGGACATACCGATCAACATGCCTGTCACACCTGCGGTGAACACAGAACGCCAGCGCTTCACAGGCCAAGTGCCAGCATGCCTCACCCAGGCTTGAATATGCTTCATAAAACTTGCACAATAATGCCCGTTGACTGCAGCCAGCTGGCTTGGATGCAAGCCATAGTTAATCCACTGCTGCGCTCCAGCAGGCTCAGTGATTCCAGGTCAATCTCATGGGGTGCCTTCTTTTGCACCTGCAGGGCTGCTATCTGTCAGTCATGCACTTTCAGCCCATTCAGGCAGGCCCACCATCAGGTGAGGCAGAGCATTCTGCTTGTCACCCCTTGCCAAGGGCAGGCACAGCATGCAGCCAGTGATTGTTGACAGACAACTGCACAAAGGATAAAGCATGTATGCACACACACCCCTGGCAAGACATGTTCAACATGCTCACCCCAAGGGATGTGACTGACCACATCTCAAATGCCTCGCGGCCATGGACCAGATACCACAGGTCATAGTTTGCCGTCACAGCCCAGGGCAGGCTTCCCATGAGCTTGTAGAGCAAGGTGGCGCCTGCAAACCACCTGCGTGGACCAGCACATCACACTAAAAGTGCAGGTGCCAATGACAGACAGTAGACAGCAAGCTTCAGTGACTGCTCTCACAGGTTTGACGCTGAGGGGCTGGCGTCAGATGATCGTGCTGGGGACTTCTTGTTGCTAGCAAGAAATGCCCTGAGCCAGTTGTCATTTGCCAGAGAGGATGCCTGCTCAGGGCTGGCAAGGACCCCAAAGCCGGTGAACACCTCCGGGTAGGCCTCTGCACACAGAGGGTCACACATCAGATGTGCGTGCAGCTTGCGTCTGCTTGCAGCTTGCAAAGTGGTGGGGAAATCAGCTGAGCTGCTTGCAGAATGCATGGCAGAGCAGGCAGCCGCAGCAAATTTCTCTTGGCTGTGGGTCAAGACCTGATGGTTTGAATGAGCTATGCAGCTGCAGCTTCAGGCGCAGATCTCCATCCACAGACACCCTGACATCGCTTGGGCCAGGGTCCAGGATGTCATAGCCTGAGCTGTGCAGATCGCGCAAGGCCTTGCAAGAGCATCAACATGACTGGGCGAGGTCTGCGTTTGCCATGACAGCCCCCTGGGGTTCACAGACACTGCACCTGAGCTCGTGCTGCACAACTGCAGAGCCCCTTAGAGCTGAGGTCGGCAGGCCGCCAGGCAGCCAGTGCTGTACCAGTCAGTATGACTTACTAGAGCTGCCAACCTCCAAGCACAAAAGTAGGCAACGCTGTACCCAGTGCCATCTGGATACCTTGTGGGCGCACCAGGATATGTCAGGCATCCTGGTTGTCCCAGTGGTGGCAAGAGACCCCCAGGGTTGCAGTCTTGCACATGTCGCTTTCTCACCTGAAGGAGCTGCTGCATCACCAGCCTGGCAAAGTCATGGCGACCCTCGTCTGCTAAAGCGCCGGGAAAGGGCGCTTCTTCCACCAGCGTCTGGACCACATGGTCCAGTCCCTGGCTCTTGCCATGGCTGCAGGCAAAGCAGGACCCCTGTTTGCATGCAGGGAGAGCATTGCTTGGGAGGCAGACCCTGAATCCTGCTGCCAACATGACGTTTCTGGCTGCAGTCTGCGCAATCGTGCCACAGGGTAGAGGCGCATGCGCCCAGTTGCAAGCAGACAGCTCCAGTCTCCTTTGATGACAGACAACAGCTTGCACGACACGCAAAGATGTGAATGTCCAGGAGACACAGCAGCGCCTCGTTATACCCTCTGGTCAGGTCAGGCGTCTGCATTGGCACAAAACAGCAGCCCAGGTGGCACTCTTACTCTCGCAGACAGTAGACTTTGTTGTCTGAGCACCAGATGCTTTGGGGCGGCCGCTGCCACTTGTACCCCACCCTCTGCATGTGAAGACTAGCCTCCATGGAGCTGAGGTTGCTCTGGTACTCAGGGAACTTCCAGATGCACTCGTTCTCATAGTCAAAGTGAGAGAGCACTGTGAGCTCCAGGGGGTATACAGATGGGGGCCCATTGGCATGCCTGGCTCTGCAGGCAGTGCACAGCAGAAGCGTGGGCACAAGCGCCATGACCAGCCAGGATGCAGCGGCCAGACTGAGAGGCTGGCTGAGGGGTGAGCTCCCTGCTGCTGTCACAAATCCTCCAGCACAAGACTGAACTGCTGCAGGCCATGCAGGCACTCTGGCTGTACGGCTGAGCCTCTGCTGCAGGAGCCTCTGCTGCAATCTGGCAAGGGCACGAAGTACCCAGCTGGCATGCTGCTGCAATTCAGCTGCAGCACAAGGGGCCACACGTCTGCTGTGGCAGCAGGGGCCAGGACTGCCCAGTTGGTTCTGTTACAGTACTGCTGTGGCAAGGGCAGCCAGGTGTCTTAAGGTGGCGCCCTGCTGCAGCTTTGATGCAGCAACAGAAGCCAGGGCTGCCTACTCGGTGCATGGCCGCAGCAAGGGCGGCCGGGCAATGTCAACCCTCACTCCGCAAGAGCGCTTCATGCATACAAAGCTAAGGCCTTCCAGCTGCCAGAGGTCTCAGGCATCAGCACAAAAATGTTACACCAGGCTTGATAAACAGCCCAGAGCAACGCACCCACAGCTCTGCCTGCTGACTGTCAGGATGCTCAAGCAGCAGAAAGACGAGATGCACAGCAGTATCAAAGCAGTGCGCGGCAGCGCAGTGCAGTGTGATGCACACACAGCTCTACCTTGCAGCTGAAGGCAGGCTTGGGCAGCAGCAACGCAATGGTGCATGCACAGCTTGTCATGTACTTACAGGTAGGTCTTCTTGCTGGAGTAGGACGCAGGTAGCCTGCTATCACAAAGCTTGGCTGGCAGGCCTTCGTCCACGTCCACATAGTAGTAGGCTGTTGTCGCTCCATCCAGTGACCAGTAGTACTCCGGAAGGCTGTCATTTAGGTGGCTTGGCGCACAGTGCAGATTGCTCGCAAAGCGTCCTCAAAATATCGAGCACCTCTGGTGTGTAGCCTGCACAGCAGAAGGCTGTGCATAGTAAGGCACCTGGCAATGGTCAGGGCAGGCCCATGGCACAGTCTTTCAGGGGCATTCCTGCATGACATGGATCCGTATACTGCACTCGGGCATGCTGCACACCTGCCGGCCGGGACACTCACTGCCTGAACACTGAACCATGTGCAGGGTGGGGCGACAGCAACAAGTTGAAGAGTGTACTGCTGCATGGGATGGGCACAGGTACCGCACACAGGCCTGCAGCATACCTGTGCGGGGACCATGGGACCAGGAGCATGAAAGCGCAGGTCTCCATGAGGATAAGCTGTATACAGGTCTGTTGCATTTGGCAAGCAAGCAGCGATGCATAGCGTGGGGGAGAGGCTGCTCCTCAAAGAGGATAAGATTGCAGGCCTGCATGAGCAAAAGGTGCATACGAGCCTGCTCCATGCAGGTGCAGGAGGTCCTATTTGCCCTCAGACTGCAGCAGAACTTGCCTGGCAGCAGTGGTGAGCCGCTCCCAGCCCCGGCATCCCTCCTGGCAGGGGCCACCATTCTGGCAGCGGCCTGCACCAACGTGAGCCACTCGCACTCAGAGGGGCCAAGACCTGTGCCAGTGCTGTCATTCACGTGCGTGCATGTGACACACTGACTCTGAGCATCAGCGCAGACGTAGCATGCTGGGCTGCCAGGCGGGATGTGGCTGCTTCACCTGCTCATCAGCCTTGTCGTCAGCAGCTGTGGGAACATGCTGCATCTCCTCAGGCCTGGTTTGCGCTGCAGGCCGATGGTCGAATAGCCATGCGTCATCAGCTCCAGCATCACTGCCGGCTTCTGAGGACTCATCATCCAGAGCGATGGGGAAGATGACGAGCTCCGGCACCAGGGGCAAGGACCTACTTTGAAGCGCCTTTTGACAACCGCACAGGGAGGAGCATAGCCTGAGGCAGCCCCTGCCAATGCTGTGCAGCAGCAGTGCCACGACTAAAGAAGAGGGGATTCCGGACTTGACTTGCACAGATGTAGCGTGACCCTGCAAGTCCACAAGCGCTCAAATCAATCGATGGGATGTTGGCAAAACGGTCGACTGCTCAACATGTCAGGGGCTGAATGTCAGGCAGAGCACAAAGCCAGAGGCAATGATGTCCAGAGAAAGGACCGCAAGACAGCTCCAGCAGGCTGTTGGGTGCACTGGTTAACCACAGCAGGCAGGCAGCTGTGCTGGGTGGGAAGGACTGTAACCACAAGGCTGGCAGTGCCGGTGCAGGGCAAGCAGCATCATGCAAGGCTGGCACTGCTGGCATCTGCTCTGCACACAAGCAAGGCCCGGAGGAGTGCGGGCCATGCACCTGTGCTGCTGCTGCATGTGCGACACGATGCACCTCGTCAACATCTGCCTGGCCCAGGAAGCCCTGGGCTGGCAATTGCGCTGGCAGCGCACTATCCTGCCGTCGCTGGTGGGGGGCGTTCCCATGGCCCTGCAGCACAGGCAGAACCAAACTTCGAGATGCCTGCGTTGCAGGAACTTGCTCTGTGCCCAGAAACTTAAACAGCAGGAAGACTGTACCTGTCCCACGGAACACTTGATTGCGTTGGCATGGGCATGACCACAGGCCTGCCTGTGTGCGCCCTGGCCTGTCAGCCGTCTCAGCTGAAGCTGCCTGGCTGAGCTGTGAGCATGCTTGGGTTGCTTCTGTCGGAGATGGCAGCAGCTTGGTGTATCAAGTGCCGGAAGGCTGAAGCTGCTCATCTGGGCATCCGACCGCTGTTCACAAGAGGTAACCTGAGTGTGCACATTTATAATCCAGTACAGGAAAAATTCCATCGCCAGGCGCAGCATGAGGGCCCCGATGGCTGTCATTGGAGGCATGCATCTGCTTGTATTGGCTCTGCTGCTGCCTAATCGAGCCATTGCACAGGATACCAATCTCACCGTGTCAAATCAAGTGTGCAAAAAGGGAGATTGGCAGGTGAGCGGCTGTTCCTGCTCCTCTACGGTCCATTGCAGGCCACATGCCAATATTGGACAGCAAGCAAAATTGCCTGCTCGGCTTTATGCAGGCCTCTTCATTTTTTGGCGCTTCAGTCAGCAGTGACCAATTCACTGTCAACAGCGCCGCAGAAATCAAGTCCTACGCCCTGGCCCACGTCCGACAAAAGCTGTACCCCAATGCTGTGCTGCTGGTCATCGCCATCGTCCTATTTGTGTTCTTCATTGGGTGGTGAGTTAGTGCTGGGGGGCACAAGGGATGCAGTGCAGCATGGCACCATTGTTGGCCAGCGCTTGTCCATGACCTGCGGTGGTTGACTGGTGGTTGAGGGGTTAGGTCCGCCCGGGGTCATGCCGCCAGCAGCCTGAACACGTGCTGTACGCCAAGTCTCCCTGGCAGATGCTGCTGACAGATCCGAATGAGCATCCAAGAAAGGCTGTATGCTTGACACTGGCTGCCAAGGCAGTGCCCCTGTGGTGCACAACCACCTCTGAATCAATGCTGTCTGGCACCACAAAGACCCTGCAGCGTCGAGCCACCTGCTTGGCAGGAAGGCAGAAAGGGTTCACTGCATTTTGGGGTGCTGCTCAGGCTGCAGCTATGACTGTGCCTCACCATGACTGCTGACAGCAGCACCCTGGAGTTGCTGCAGCCGGTCCTGTGCTACTGTTGTTGCTGCACAAATGAAGACGCAAGACTTTTCAAGCTCTGAGCAGCCTCCTGCTGCCTCCCTGCAGCTGTGCTCTACAGCTGCTTCACCTGCTGCTGCAAGTGGCACAACGTCTCAGCACAGGACTGTTCAAGCTCTGAGCAGCCTCCAGCTGCCTCCCTGCAGCCATTCCCCACAGCTGCTTCCGCTGCTGCTGCAAGTGGCACAATGTCTGAGCACAGGACGTCACAGGTACTGATTAGCCTCCTGCTGCTTGCCTGCAGGCGCTTCTTCAAGTGCTGCTGCGCCTGCTGCTGCGGGTGGTGCAAGCCCAGCAAGAACCCTGCGATGTTCATCCGCGGGCGGGGCATGACCGTCAGCCGTGTTCTGGTCACGCTGATGGCCATTGGAGTGGTGGTTTCATGCATCTATGGGATGACTAAAGTCAGCCCCCACCTGGTGGCCCAGGGGCTCTCTGTGGTGGACAGTGTCCAGGTGAGAGGCCTGGCCGCCCTGTGGTTGCCCTGCCACACCGCTTAGCTTGCCTCCTGGGTCCCTGCCTGACCCTTCGTGCTGCCGATCCCTGTGCTTCCTGCGGGCAGTAGTGCCTGGAGGAGGGAGACTGAGCTGACAATGAGCTGTGCTGGGGCTGCACTTTGGAAAGCATCAGACATGGGGCTTTTTGGTGTGAATTCTGCAATGATGGCGATGCATTGCACCAACGGCTGTGAGCTGCGCTGTCATCCAGCAGCGCAGGCGCTGCAGGTCTTGCCCCTGCCTGCCAGTGCGCAGCAGCACCCAGGGCCCCCAAGGCCGTGAGCTGCGCTGTCATCAAGCAGCGCAGTGTGCCACCTGTGCTCATCCCAACCCTACAGGCTGCGAAGCTCAAGACCTTTCTGCTCCTCTGGTGTGCTGAGTTGAAGGTGGCCATGGCAGGCCCCACAGCCTGCGCACGTACTCATGAATGGATCATATAATAAACCCATGCAATCTTTGGCTGCTGCACCTGCTCTGGTTTGTGGAGTCCTGACAGCAATGCCCTGTCCCAGCACAGCTGCAGCCCAGCAGGACCTCCATCTGCCCGCCACTGCTGCTTTCCACAGAGCTTGCAGAGCTGCCCCCTGCTGACGAGTGCTCTCCCTGTCTGGACCCTGCAGAGCCAGGTGCAGCAGGTGCTGAATGTGGCCTACGCCATGGTTGGGCTGGCCAATGGCGGCCTGGGACTGCTGGGAGACCTCCAGACCATTGTCAACGTGGACGTCAACTTCCCCCTCTTCTTGGGCTACTTTGGGGTGTGTGCAGTCAGCAAAGTCGTGATGCCAGCACAGCTTGCACACAGCGTGGAATGCACTGGCCTGGCTTGAGACAGCAGCTGCATCACTCCCAGAGTTGCTTCCCACAGGGAGGGTTCCTTAATCTTTGCACGCTTAGCTGTCTTGGAGCCAGGACAGGCGGCATGCGACATCCCAATGCACAACGGCACAGCTTGGAGTGATGCCCACGTCAGACAAAGTGCGATCTCATGGGGCACGTCCGCTCTGGCACCAACTGAGCCTCAGCACAAAATGCTGCTGGCCTGAGCTGCCAAGCTCACATGCTTTGTGATCTTGCGGCATGCTGGCCTGCGCTTATAGAGAGACCCATGCTCAGACCCAGCTCTCTTCTGCCTGCAGCAAGTCATCCCCTGGCTGTCCCGACTCATTGACCCAGCCCAGATCCAGACAATGATTGATGCTTTGGACAGCACCATTCAGGGTTCACTCAACCCTATCAATGCCAACCTGACTAGAGACCTGAACCAGACGGTAAGGCCTCTGTCGAGCCTGCAAATGTGATTTCATCAAGCTTCTGCTCCTGCCTGATCATGCACGCTGTTTGCATGTGTTCCTGTTCAGGCTGCTTTCTGCCAGACTGATGTCATGGGCTGTGCGCCTGCATGGTGCCCTTGCCCCGACTGATATGTGCTGGCAGTGCTTGTGCAGATCGCTAGCCTGCCCAGCCTCAACTCGTCCATGTACCAGATTGCGGGCACAGGCAGTTACCTGTTCAGTCCCGCCAGCCCATATGGCTACAAGCAGCAGGTAGACTTCTGAGTGCTTGTGCCAGGCCCTAGTGCAAAGTGGCATACTGTCCCTCAATCTTGCAGCCTATTGTATGCAGCAAATTCTCCACAGCCTGCCGTGCCGCTGGAATCTTACCAGCGGCGAGCTGCCATAGCTGGGAGGATTGAAAGCTTTGACCTTTGCAGCAGCTGTTTGCAGGTCAGCAACTACCAGGCAGAGGTCAGTGCCATGATGGCTCAGACTAGCTCAAACTGCAATGACAACTCAGGCAACTGCTCAATTCTGTACAGCGACCTACAGCTGCTGGTTGACTACTCGGCGTACACCAATTTGACTGGGAAGCTGGCCTACCTGACTGCCACCAACCAGGCCATAAATGTCCTGACAGCCTTCAAAATTAATGGCACCATCTCCAATGCCATTGCTGAGCTGCAAAGGTCAGTGTGCAGGCCTGATTACTCTTGTGACAGCATCCAAGCCTGATGTGCTGCCTGCCACCAATGCTGGAGGTTACAGTTTGCAGCTTCCCCTGACCAGGATCACTCTAAGTTGATGCCATGCATGACTACAGTTGGAAATGTTCGCTCTGCCTGCTATGACAGAAGCTGTGCTAGCAGACATCAGGTACACCACTGCCTCTCTGTGCAGTCTCCAAGCTGTGGCAGGCAACCTGACGGCCAATTCGCTGCCCAACATATCATCCACCCTGCGCAACATGTCCACTGACTACACCAGCGTACGCCCGGCCCTCTTGGGCATTCTGGCCCAGATGCAGCACATCAATGACACAGTCATCCTGCTGCCCACAGCCATGCAGGTGGGCTCCGCAGCTGCCTGAAGTGGCTGCACTCACCCTGTGCAAGACCGGGCAGTGCACAAGAAAAGCTGTCTCAGCTGCTGTCTCAGCGGTAGGGCTGCTGTTCTGCTGAGCTCGAATAGTGGCATGCTGTTCATGCACAGCCTCTCCGTCACATGAGAGGGCAGGATATCTGCGCTTGCAGCATCTGCAATCAGCAACCCCTCAGTGCGACTTGAATTCTGCTCTGCTCAGACACCTGATGCATTGAATTGCTACATGGGCCTGCTACAGGGGGGCGCGCCTGTCACAGACCAGCAGTTTTGCACAATTGCAAGGAGTGTGATGCACACATGGACCCCCCAGTCTGTGACTGCAGACCTCCTACAATCAGCTGGCAGATGCCCAGCAGGCGCTGGATGCCTTCTACCTCGGCTCAGCTGTCAGCCCCATGGCTCTGGCCAACCAGACCGACCGCCTGGCCGACAGCCTCATGCTGCCCAACTCTACAAACATGACGCTGGCTGCACTGCAAGGGGTGCAGGTGGGGCCCTGTACACTATTTTGTTTCTTTGTTTGTCTGCCTGCAGCAGGTTCACCCCGGGTCAGAGGGTGGATATCGCCTCAGCCTCTGCAAGTCTGCCACAGTCAGGCCACTGCTTCCATGCGCACATCAGGTGAGAGGATTGAGGGTGGCCACCACCCCTCTGGAAGTCTGCCACAGTTCGCCCCTGCTTGTGTGGCAAGCACAGCAATGACCAGCAACATTGACCCGTATCTGGGCATTCTTTTGGCAGTCAGATCTCGCCTGGTGCCAAGCAATGCCTTTGTGTCAGCAAGAGCATGGTCTCAGGGCCCAGGACAGTGCAGTCATGTGCAGAAAGGGCTCAAAGCTGAATCTTGCCCGGCGCCACTTTTACAACAGGGCTATGTATGCACATGCACCACCAGTGCTCGCTGTTTTCCAATTAAGCAAACATGCAAGCACAGGGACTGCATGCTGGCAGTGAAGCTGATGGCCCCAATCTGTCTCCTGACCACAGGCCTCTTTCAACAACATGACTGGCCTTGGCGCAATGTCCACATACATCACCCAGCTGTACACAGCCACCTCCAATGCAAATAGTAAGCAGCTGCTTCACCAATGCAAACAGTGTGCAGCTGCTTCCCCAATGCATACAGTAAGCAGCTGCTTCCCTCCACCTTAGCCGGAAAGGTGCAGGTCAACAATACCAGCTCAATCCATGTGTGCCACTCAGCTGGATGCGCGGCTGAAGCAAGTGTTGTCATTTGCATCTAGTCTCGACATGAAACAGCCGCTTCCTGCAGGCGCGGTAGGTCAGGCCTGGTCAGCCTATCAAGCCTACAGCAGCACCAGCAACAAAACCCCTGGCAATTACACCACCATGCAAAATGCGCAAAGCGCAGCATCTTTGCAGCTGAGCACTGCTGGCGTGGTCACGCTGCTGGGCAACAGCGGCAGCCAGACTGCCATGCAGCTGCTGAGCCAGCAGGCCGCAAGCCTGGCAGGCGCAACCTCCGCCCTATACTCCAACAGCTCAAGCCCCCAGGTGAGTCAGCGATGACCATCATAAAGTATGGCGGGCACACCCTGTTCAAGCGCCTGCACATACTTCATGCAGCATATATCCATCATGCAGCCCAATGTCGCTCACTTGATCTTCTGGTTGAGGGTGGCACTCTCCTAGACAGCACTCTGCTGGGTTGCTGAAGTTGTGGTGCTCAACAAACATGGGTTCCCTCTGGGTGGGCAGGGTCATATGTCTTGCAGCTAGTAGTCAGGTCTCACCTGCAGCCTGCGCCCCACTGCAGAGCCAGCTGCTCCAAATTGGCAAGATCAATGCTTCCATTGCAAATTTGCCCAACCTGACCTCGTACGATGCCAGCCTGAACAAGTCAGCCGCGGCCTTTGCCAATCTGGGCACAAACAGGACGGCAGTGCTGGACTCGGCTCTGAACACACTCACCAACCTCGTCACCAACATCAATAACGTGAGTCGCTGCAGCTTAGAGCCTGTTATACAGGCTTGTACTTAGACACTTGGGTGGCGGTGGGTCTCCCCAATACTTTGCTCATCAGTGCTCAGGTTCACACATGGGGAGGTGCACCTGGTGGATGCCTGTCTCGCGTCTTTTGGGGCCACCGCTGAGGCATGCCGTCACGCAGGAGCATACAGTGCTACCTGCTGTTCTTGCAGCCTGGCAGCTGCGCTGCTGCCCTTGCCCCACCCGCTGCCTTGCCCCGCTTTCCTGTCGGGCAGCACCATGCTCATCAGACAGGCATCCCCCGACTGTCCTGCACCAGAGCTGGTTGCAAAGCCAGCAGTTAGTGTACAGCAATATGTAACCCTGTGGCTGACTCTCTGGGCCCCGTTCCATGCAGACAGTGAACTCAACACGCGCTACAATCACAAGCTACATTGGTCAGATCACAGACAAGGTGAACCAGGTTGATGACGACACGGTGGGGCGCATCAACAGCACTGAGGCCAAGTGGATGCCTGACGTCAACAAATATGACAAGTAGTGAGTTCCTGTGCAGCTGTATGCTTTGGGTGGGGGTGTGTGCTTCCAGCTGTAAATTTGCTTTGCACATGCCTGTGGTGATGATGATGGTGATGATGGCAGATGTTTGGGTGCTGCCATTTTGCTGTTGACGCACATCGATGGTGCTTTTCTGCCAATGCCAGGCAGATGCAGTCTCTGCAATTGCAAATCATGTGGCGTCAATTCAGGGCTGAATCTACTGCCAACCACCGGCCAAATGGCTTCCTCCTGGCTTCGGGCATCTGCAGCAACCACTGTTGCCAGCATTCAACTCTTGCTTGACTGCCCTGCAGCCGACAGATCGCCTCCCAGTGCTACCTAGCTCTAGCTATCTTCTTGTCGCTCATGTGCGTCCTGGTGGTGTGGATCCACTTCCAGTGGGGCGCCAGCTTCTTCACCTTCCTGCTCTGCCTGGTCACCGTGCTCTACTGCATCATTGGCACCATCTTCCTGGTGATCGCTGTGGTGGGCAACGATGGGTAAGTCTGGCTCAAAGTTGAGGTTGACAGGTTCTCTGCCATGGCTGGGAGTTGCGCCCTCGAAGTGACTGAGTGTGCTTGTGGGTTTCAGCATGACTAGCTGTGGTGCCTGTGCTGGGCAGATACAGGTGAGTGCCGGTGGCTCAACTGCTGCCGAGGGCTGTGTATAGGCATGTTGCTCCGCTGTGCGTTGCAACCATCCTGCTGCATCATGACCTGCATTGGCTTCTTGGTGCGGGGTGCACGGCAGCGGTCTGCCTGCCTAGGGCTTGTAGGGGCTTCCTCCCTGTCAGCCAGCACTGTGTACTGCTCCCGCACAGATGATGAGAGCTCTGCTGCTGGGACAGGGAGCATGTGGTGCAGTGAGTGAGGGCTGCAAGCCTGCCATGGCTGCACCAGCAGATTGCAGGAGGCCCAGAGTGTGAGCAGCTGGCGGGGCGAGTCACAACAGACAGCTTGCTGTGCGATGAGTGATGCTTGCAGGCCTGGCGACGCTGCATCCGCAAAAGGCCCCAAGCGCTGCTGGCTCCCTGTCTTTCAGCAAGTGCCATGAGTCTAGGGCGGCAGGCTGCGCCACCGCCTGCCTGCCAACACAGCGGCAGGCTTCTGCGGCCTGCTGCAGCCCTTCCCTGGTGGTGCTGCAGCACGGCTTGGGTTTGACCCCTCTGTGTGAGGCCGTGCTGCTCCACTCTTATGCCCTCTGCATCAGGGAGCAATCCAAGGCCTTTAAGCCCTGACGCTTGTGGCCTCCTGCAGGTACAACATTGCCAGGCCTGCCAAAGACAGGCTCCAAGCTTTCCTTTCTTTCTTTCGATTGCTTACAGGTTGTGTCTCTCAGCAGGTTACTCAGTGCACAGCAAGCTCCCTGTTCCAATGCACCCCCGCCAGCTGTTCACACTCTGGGCCCCCTGCATTCTGCAGGTGCATTTATGCCAGGCCTGCAGCCTTCACTCACTGCACTGCAACCTCTCCTTTCTTCAGATCCCCGGCCAGCACGTCAGAAGCTCCCCTGCTCACACTTGAGCTGCTGGCCTCACTCCTGTGCACAGCAAGCTCCTCTCCCTTGACCTCCCAGCCAGCCATCAGAAGTTTCCCTGCTGCCACAGTAGCGTTCTGCATGCTGCAGGTGCAGCAACGCAGAGACCACGCTGGTGCAGCAGGTCGGCAGCAGGAACGACAAAGTGGGGCTGCTGCTGGACTACTACCTGTTCAACCAGGGCGGCACGCTGAGCCAGGTGGCCGACCAGGCCACGGGGGTCAACTTTGACAGCATGGAGGCCCAGCTCAACTCCACGGTGTCCAGCGCTGTCTCGGTGCGCTGCCTGTCATGAGGATCCTGTTCAGAGTTGCTTTGAGGATTTTCGTTCCATGCTGCAGACCAGCTCGCAGACAGGGCACATGCAAAAGGTGTCTGATGGTGCCGGCTTGGGTGCTTGCCGGCTTAACTGCTGGCAGGCTCACTGCAACTTGCAAGCTGCTCTCGCGCACTTGCTTGATTTCAGACGTGTGCTCCCCTGCTCTCCACACCCTGGGCAGGCGCGAGCAGGATTCAGAGAGGGCCCAGGGTGCTGACATCCAGCTGACTCCCTCTGCAGCTTTGCTCCATATATCTGGTCGTGTGTCAACGGATGCCCGCTGCCCCCTCTGTTGCAGGGTGTGACAGGGCAGTACACCCTACGCTACAAGCTGCAGGCGGTCGTCGACGGCATTCTGGGCCTGGCAGGCAGTGTGACCATGGAGATAAACACTGCCATGGACTTGGTTGACTACGCAGCCATCCACCCCCTCTACCTGCAAGCCAAGTCCTTCATCTGCTGCGACGCCGTCAGCAACATTTTTGGCGACCTGTGGCTGAGCATGTTTGTCGCGGGCGTGATGTCCATCGTGCTCATCATGAGCATGTTTGCCTACATCAAGCGGCTGGACGAACTGCCTGCCCGGAGGTGAGCCACAGTGCTGTGAGGGGTGCTGAGTGCAGAACAAAGTGCGCCCACCCCCTGCAGTCTACCATAGCACGCTCTTGCAAAGGGGCAAGTTGTTACCAGTTGACTTGCTGCCATCACAAGCCAGTTTCCCAGTTCAGACAGCCACATCAGGAGCAGCCAGATTGGTAGCCACACCAGGAACAGCCTTGCCGGCAGCTGCCTGCACCACTCCAGAGCCTAAAACCACCCAGGAGGCTTCAGCAGATGCCAAGCCGTGCAGCCAACAAAAAGCGAGGATTCGTTGGGCTTGAAGCCAGGCACACTGTCACGGCTGAACACTGATGCATTGCATGGAAGATGTGTCAGCATGCACTTCTTGGCATCCAATGGCATCCAAGGGGTGGGCTGGATATTGTGAGAGGCATCCGCTGTGCTCCAAAGGGCGTCTGCTGTGCCCCAAAGGCCATCTGCTGTGTCCCTGCTGTGTGGGTGAAGTGATTTGCGGGTGTTCCTGAGCAAGCTGCTGGAAGGGCTTTCTGTGAGCCGTCAAACAAAGCGCACCGTCCTGCACCGGCCAACCTGCAGTGTGCTGGCTGGTTCTTGCCACGCTGTCTGCTGTTTGCCACGCAGCCTGTAAATGTCCTGATGGGTGCCATCAGGGGCAAGTGGTGCAGTGCCTGCAGCATTCAGGGCAGCCCCTGCCTGTGACAGGCCCAGGCAGCTCTCAAGCAGCCCCAGCCTGCCAGCAAGTGCAGTAGACATGGCTTCCAGCCTCAATGCAGCTTCAGCTTTGGTGCAGCCATCTCATGGAACTCCAGCCAGCCAGCACAGTCACTGCTTGAGTCTGCAGCAGTCTCACACCAAGCCCCCCTGTCTTGCTGTTCAGCATCCTGTCTGGCCTGGTCTGAGAGTACTGCAGCCTTGCTCTGCGCGTTGCCTACGAGCACCAGCACTGCTGCATGCCTGCCAGGCTGAATCAGCCTCTACTGGAGCTGAGTTGCCTCCCCTGACATGAGTGGCAAAAGCACTCAACTTCTGATTCAGGTGTGGCCTGCCCTCATGTGCAGGTGCTGCGGCTGTGCTCTGCGGTCGGCCAAGGAGTTTGACAAGCACGCCCAGCTGGACCCCAAGCTGGCAGCTATCAAGAGCAAGGGGGCCTACAAGCCAGCCGTCAGCGGGGGCAGCATGCCAGGGTTAGTTTGCAAGGGCAGACTGAGCAGGCCCCCTGCATCTCCTGGCACCTTGTCTCTTTCTGCTTGCACCGAAGTCAAACGCCTCACTTGTGGGCTAGACTGTCTCTGGCCTGCATGGAACTGCACCATGCTGTGCAGCGGCAACTCCAGACAGCGGCAGTGGTCTCCTTGCCTCTGGAAAGGAAGCAGTGCAGCGCAGGCGCTGACTGCAGGCCATGCCACTCTGCTGCAGGACGCCAGGATACGGGACGCCAGGCGGCAGCGCCTCAGCTGCCAGCAGCCCCTGGACGCTGCAGCCCACTGGGAGCGCCTTTGACGACCGCGAGAACCTGATCAAGGCCTCAGAGCAGTCCTCAGGAGCCAAGCCTGCAGGTGCCGTGCTCGTTTGTTGATGTGCTCCAGGAGCTACACGCTTGACGAGAGGGCTGCATGTGAAGGCGAACCTTCTGGGAGTTGTGTCTCTTGCATGCATTTGCAGGGGAGACCCTGTCACTGCCCAGGGCTGAAGGAAGCAAAGCCCCGCCATTGCCCATCTGTGAATGTGCAGCTCTGCGCATCATCGACGCATGCACAGCTTGATGCTATGCAGGGGACCTGAGACCAGCAGACAGCACCACCCTGGAGTCCCTGCAGATTGAGGTTGGCAATCCCAGCGCATCTGAGGGCTCTGCCACAGGCAGCCTGCTGTCACCAGGGGCCAACAGGCGGAAGGTGGGGTTCAGTGCTGCATCTGCAGCTTGAATGCATATTGTCAAGCCTCTCATCAGTGCTGGTAGCCCCTCTGCTGCTGCAGTCTGAGCGCCTGAAGCCAATCACAAAGAGCGACCAAAGGAAGGAGGTTCTCAAGAAGGCTTTGCGACTGCAAGGGGCGGAGTGATTGCCAGGTAGTTGATGCGCAGACTACAGTTCAGAACAGGAGACACTAGGACACAGACCATTTCATCAGATTTTCATGCAGCAGGCACGCTCACATTGTCAGAGTTGACTTCCTGAACTTGGCAAGTCATAAACCAACACACATGCAGGCTTGTGGCGCTCTGCCTCTCAGCCATGCTTTCATAGCGTTCAGAGTACACTGGCCCCTCTGAGCAGTAGCCTTCCTCAGTCAATGGGCACTGCGTCGCTAATCTGCAGAGTCGCTTCTATATTGCAGTGCTTCTTTGAAAACGTCTGGTTTGCAGATGCGAAAGCTCAGCCACTCTCGTGTAGAAGGGTGCCTCAGGCTGAGAGCAATTGCCCAGAGACAGATGCTGGCTGGCAGCACTGGCCGTGGCTGCTCAGCCGGCTGCTCCACATCGTGCCCAGGCAGGCCTGTCACCCAATAATGACAGAGGTCCATGTCCAGCAGCCTCGTCTGCAGGCCTAGCTGAGCGACAAGCCCCCCTCGGCATCTAATGGCCTCCCTGGCTGAGGAAGCGTCAAGGCGGGTGGCCCACCTCCCATGCGCTGCGCAATAGCCTCCCGTGTAGCGACGGTCCCCCAGAATGGGGTGCCCCAGCAACGCCATGTGCCGCCGCAGCTGGTGGGTGCGTCCTGTGAACATGATGGACGTGACTCAGAGCGTGTACATGTGTAAGCACCCTGCCAATTGCATGTTGGGCCACACAGCATCCTGAGAGCCTGTGCATTTCAAGGTCCGATCAGAGCACATCGAGCTGGCAACATGCAGTTTTAAGCCAACAACGCCAGCTACATGCCATGCAGACACTGCATCCTGCACCTTTTGTGAAGGACAGGCAGCAACGCCCACATGCAAGCGACGGGACCCACAAAGGGATCTCAAGCCTGACCTCCTGGTCAGCCAAAATCTGAATGCTGGCCCAGAACAAACAGTAAATGAAACCACCTGTGGGTTGATGGTTGCTCCCCAGCACTGGGCGCTGCATGCATGTGGGATGCTGGCGGGCAGGTGGTTCCCCCAACCACCAGAGAGCACGCAGCACAGCAGCAGCGCCGCCCACCTGTGTGGGGGTTGAGGCGCACGAGAGTGGTGGGCAGTGCTGCCCCGCCCTCCGCGGCGACTGAGCCCTGCTGGACGACGGCATACTCTGTCAGGGCAGGCCTGGTGTCCAGCGTGACGTCGATGACACCCTTTCCCTCCAGGTGGCCCAGCACGACAGCGCTGTAGGTCTTACGAACCTGTGGCCACAGAAGGAAAGTGCTGAGAGGTGCTGGGCTCAGGGACAAAGCATGGAGCACAGTGCTGCATTGGAAGGCACAGGCTCGCTTTGCAGACCTGAAGCAGAGGCCCTCTCATGCGGCAATGGTCCTGCATGGCTGGGCCCACGATGGGCCGTCATGTGATTCCTTCCAGGGGAGTCAACCATGGCCAGGGATGAAGGCAGCAGTCACATTGGGCTTAGCTTGAGCCCCATCTGCGCTCTGTCCACAGCATGATGCAGTACAGGAGGCACCTGGCGTTTCTTTTTACGCCTGACACATGTGTGCATAGCCTTCAGGCCCTGACCGACACATACTCAAGCCTTGCAAGGCGGCTGTCATGCCCTACACCTGGCACACTGGCCTGAGGGTGTTGCAGCCCAGACACGGCACCACCAGGCGGTGACAGACCCTCACCTGGCGTTTCTGGAAGGCTCGTGACATGACCTGCATGGCCAGCCGCGTTTTGGCCACCCCGATGAGGCCCCCTGTGTCCACATCCAGTCTGTGCACCTGCACGGGCAGCAGCAAGCGCGTAATCAGGGCTGGGCAGTGCTGCACACAGGCGTAGCAGCATCTCTGACTTCAGAGATCAAGGGTGTTGCAGCGGCTGGCCCCCAGAGGTGCAAGGCTGCAGGGCCATGTCAGCAACAGTAGACAGCGAGCAATCTCTAGCAGCATGGCCCTCTCGTCTCCCTGACTCAAACAGCATGGGGTCTTGCAGGGCCTGCAAGCAGCTTGCACCCACGACAGCAGTCCGGAGGGTGTGCATCAGCAGCATCTCTGTTGTCGAGCTTGGGCTGTGCACCTGCTAGGTGATGCAGGCGGCCGCACTCGGCAAAGCTGCAGACAGGATGTCTCCACGTGCATCGTCGCCAGCAGTACAAGGGCTTGGCAAGTTGCCGCTGCCTGGGGCCTTGCTTCCAGCACAGACAGTGGCTGCCTGAATGTCTCTGCGCTGGAGGCAGGACACTGCACTGACACTTGTGTCTCTGCACACTGCATGGCTGCGTGCCTGCCTCTCACAACAGCATGAGCTGCCAGCCAGCAGAGCATGCTGAAGGCCAGGCTGGTGGTCAGTAGAGCCATTTGTTGCTCAGACATGCTACATTTTGGACCTGTGCATGCCATGCAAGCTGGGCACGGGATGGTACAGACCTCAAGAACCCTGGTTCTGCTCAAAGCAGGTGTTGCATGGCGCCCTGCATCTCAGACGTCAACTGTGCTGTCTGCGCACTGCGCACGCCCCACACAGCCACCATGAATCAAGAAAAGGATGGACAACATGTCCAATGGACGACGCTCTGGTGTGAAGTAAAAGGTATGAGAAATTCTTCCCTTGAAGAGACTCACATGTTGGGACCTCCACAGGAAAGGTGCTCTGCCTTAGGAACCAGGAACTCACAGTCTGCCCCCAAGAGACTCACATGTTGGGGCCTCCACAGGGAAGATGCTGTGCTTTGAGGACCAGGAAATTACAGTTCACGCCCCCCAAGAGACTCACATGTTGGGGCCTCCACAGGACGCCGACCTCCTGCGTAGGCTGCAGCGCATAGGGCAGGCACTGTTGCAGGTCGGGCTCCCCTGTGATGCCCTGCATGTGCACAGTGGGCCCCTGTGGTGACCTTGAAGCTCACGAGAAGCTCACACTGTGACTATGCCGATCTCAGCACGAGGCAGGTGCGTGGTGGCACCCATCTGCCCCGCCTGGACTGGCCCCCTGGCAGCTGCGGACGTTTGCACGCCGTCATGCATGCGCGATGGGGGAATGAGGCAGTGGTGTCAAATTCAAATGTCCGGCTTCTTCTGCCTGCCAGCCCAAGGCTGCCCTGATGACAGAGTGTTGCACTTGCTCACCTGAGTGGGGAGGCCAGGCGGCTTCACGATGCAGGCCATGTGATCATCTTCATACACAACCTGCAGTCCCAGACAGGTGTCAGATGGTGGCAGATGTGGCTGAGCGTTTGTGTCAGAGGCTGCACCTTCACAGCGGGACTGCCCCACGCGACAGGCATGTAGGCAAGCCGTCTCAAGCCACCAGCCTGTGCATGTCCTTGCTAGCCTCAGACTCTGGGGATGAGTTTTCGTGGAGTCAGTCATGTAACGCAGAGACATGCAGGCCATCAGGGTGTGCAGGCAAGCAGCTGGGCTCCCCTCATCACAAGAGTGCTCTGGTCATGGGCCATGCCGCAAGTGCTTGGCCCGACGCAAGACAGGTGCAAGTCATGTGTTGCGCAGCCCACCTCCAACTTGACTGGGGCTGCGTCAGCCTGCAGCTGCCGCCCAAGCTGGTGTCCGCCCTGCACCCGCTGCAACCACTCCACCCGCTCCCCCGGCTGCACCATCCTGCACGTGACGGGTCCATCTTAGACAAGTAATTTGATGTCCTGGAGGTCCAGCAGAGAGTACACAGAGCCAGGGCGCTGTATTGGCAGTCGCAACTCGTCCCAACTTTGCGCAGCTGCCTCTCTCTTTGTGGAGCTTGCTGCAAGCAGTCCCTGCAAGTGGACTTGCTCAGTGGCATGTACATCATTCAGTGCCAGGCCCAGGGCTGCTGCCCTACACGCAGATTCACCACATGCCTTGGCTAGGCCACCAATGCCCAGCTTGATGCCCCCACAGGTTCACAAGGGCTGTTGGGGCCACTGCCCCTGCGGCAGGCTTGCTGCAAGTGAACCACAGAAGCTGACAGCACCCGTTGTTGGCTCGCCAAGCCAGGATCAAGCTGCTCACACAGGAGCTTGGCCATTCTGACATTGTACCAGGTGGCGACCATCAACAGGGCGAGCCCTACCGGCTGCAGTCTGTGCGACAGAGCATCACTTGCAAGGGCATCCTGCTTGTAGGCAAATCTTGTGCTGTTGCCGGGCGCAGCCAAAGGCATACATAGGCTTGCACGCAAACACGGTGAAGTGCTCTACAGTGCCCCTGCACATGCCCTGCAGGCTTCTTAACTGCACAGGTAGTCATGGCCAAGCAACCCTGAGACCTCTTAGAAGCCTACAGCATGGCTGACCTTTTGGTGGTGCACCCAACTGCTCCTGCACCAGGGTGCCCCAGAGGCTGCCTGGCCCAGCCAACTGCTGCCCAGAAGCTCACCTTCCGGTGGTGCACACTTTGCCCTGCACCATGACCTCCTTCCTGCGGCACGCCTTCTTGGCGGCTGTGATGGAGTCAAAGTGGCGCACCATGTAGCCCAGCAGGACCTCTGGAAGGAGCTGCGGGGGCTCGTCTGGGTGGTGCACAATGCTGGCCACCACTTGGAACCCAGGGCGCATCTGCACAAGTAGCACATTCGTATATGACACCTGGCAGACTTTTCAAAGCAGGCACCACTCGGACTCCAGGCTTTATCTGCACTATGAATCCAAGCCTATGGGCTCAGCCGGGTGGTGCACATCGCTGGCTGCCATGGAAGCATTCAAGTGCCACCACAACAAGTCATGCCTTGAGCGCACAGGGCATGTATCTGAATCAACATTGGACAGGGCTTGAGGCGACCTGGCAGGGAAGCGTCAGCCAGAGGACACAGGCAGGACGCTGAGGAGACCCAAGTGTGGATGATGCCACGAGGAGCATCAGGCTGGGGCCTGCGGAGCATGCCAGAGCCTGTACAGCATCAAGCAGCATGGGCCTGATCCATGCATACACTGGGCAGCCCATGACATGAACGCCGGTTGCCAAGCAGGCTTGTCGCCTGTGCAGGCAGCAGCTTAGGCTGCAGTTGGTGAGGTTCCAGGCGCACGCCCTGTGCACAGAGTGGACTGCTCAGGCAGAGGGTTGGTTGCCCTGGGACTTGCCTGGCTGCCAGGTTCTGGGGTGTCCAACCTGTCTTCTTGGAGGATGGCCTGCAGACGCTGCTGGGGGCCAAGGGGCTCCTCTGCCACTGTGCCGCCGCGCTCCTGCGTCATAGCAGGCAGCAGCGTCCCCCCACAAACACAGTTCCGCTACCCAAGGGGGGCTTTCAGGCTGTGAGTGCAGCGGAGTAGGCAGCCGTGTGATCCCATGCACCACCAGGCCACCATGCAAGGATCTACGTGTATGTGCCATTTGCCGTTTCAACAGTCCTGGAGCAGGGCGCACCATCAGAATAGGGCGCACCATAACCAGAGCGGCCTTTTGCATGCTCTGAGGTAAACCTGCCTCAAACATCCAAGTGACACGCAGCATGGCTGCTTTTCCGTGACGACAATGCAATCAAGAAGATGCGGGAGGCAGGCCCTCAGCATCATATGCACCATGAGTGGATACAGCAGCTGCCACTACTGGTGATATGGCTGTGGATGCCCAGCACCCACACCATCACAGGAAGGGCCCACTGGGCATGCCACAAATGGCTGCCTCAGCCATAGTGAACCCCTCAACAGCCCGGCAGCTCCAGAACTGCCATCGAGGGTTTGAAGCAGAGCAAGTCCTCACCCTCACGAGCATGTTGAGCGCCCTATTGGACACTTCCTCTCCCTGCGCAGGGCAGCGCTCCACAGGCCGGTCAGGGACTTGGCATGGCCTCCGCCGCTTTGCTCGTAGCGTGTGGGAAGGTGCAGCTGGCTTGGCCTCCACTCCCTGCTCTCTTGTCACGCCAGAGGAAGCTTGCACTTGCAGAGTGCCTCTGCCCCTGTGTGGCTGATGCACTGCTGCACCAGAGCTGCTGTTTGACCAGCCTGTGAGAAGAGCATGTCTCCCCAGCTGACCTCTGCAAGAAGCGTGAGGCGGCAGCATCGTTCTGATGCACGTTTCAATGCTGAGGCGCCCTGCAGAAGCAGCAGGCAGCGTGACCTGCATTGTTTGCGAGCCCATGACCAGTGAGCATGACCACCCGATGGCATACAGTGAGAGACATGCGTCTTGCCTTGCTGCACCAATACTGATCCGGTTTGGGATGCTAATAGAGGGTCTCTGCAGGTTCAGCTGCCGTTTGAGCAGGAAAGTGGAGGTGCAGCACCTTGGCGGTCTTCGTGCAATGAGTTTTTTGTGCTGCAACCGTTATATGCACCCACTAGAGGGTCCACAAACACTAGCTCGCCTCTCGGGAAGACGCAACATGCTAGATCACGCTTTGACCAGCCTTCTTTCCTCCAAGAATGGGAGGTGCGACATGGGCAAAGGACTGGATGTTCCACATTCTTAGGACGTGCGCACTAACTGACACTACATGATACAACATCAGTTGGTGACTTGTGTTTGTGGCAAACATATGGGTTCATTCATCATCCTGCATCTCCTCGTCCTGCAGCTCCATCTCCTGGTCATCCCCCTGGTGCTGCAGGGCAACAGCAGCTGCTGCCGCCTGCGCTGCGCCCATCGTGCTGAGATCCTCGGCTGTGGGCACTGCTCCCTCGTCCATGGCAGCTGGAGGGGAGTCATCAAAGTGCACTGGGAATTTGGTGACACGTGGCTTGTCTGCCAGGATGATTCGCTGCAGCCTGGACGAGCAAGGTACACAAGCAGCAGCTCAGCATGATGCAAGTCATGGGCTGGACGGCGCCAACAGCCTGCAAGTCAGGACTCCTCGACCCAGCCCGCATCCTGGCCAGCTGCAGCAGTTGTTCTCAGGCAGCTCAGGAAACCATAAGTGGTGGGCTGGACAGGAGATGCTACATTCAGTCCAGATTCATATCAGTTGAGCGAACAGCGCTGCAGGCTGACATAATTCTCACACCAAGCAGGGCGCACTGCATCTGCTGCCGGTGGCCCTCGAAGCTGACTCAGGCACGTGCCGACAGGGCCAGCTCACTTGTCGATCTTTGCTGGCTGCGGGTGGTTCTCCCTTAGCTCCTCATCCACATAGTCATTGTTTACGTAGTAGCCTATCCTGATGAACTCCTGCAGCAGGCGGCGCCTTGACTCTCAGCCTTGATTGACAGATGCGTTGAGCCTGTGATGCACTCGTGCCATGCGATGACAGGGCATGATACCAGACTGACATCAGCGACTGCAGCACTGTGAACGTTGCCTCTAAGCAACAAGGCTCTCAGCAGAAGCAGACACCCTGGAATGTACTGCCAGACACCATCTTTCTCAGGTTTTCCAAATGTAACCACCCGTCTTAGCAACTCAGCTGCCATGGCAGGGGCCTGCAGCCGAAGGGCAGCACAGAAGGACCACTACCATGACCGGCCATTGACCAACAGAGGAAGGAGCCTGCCAGGGTACTGGATTGCAGGACAGGCAGGCATGGCCCCACGGCTCTTCGTTGCACTGGCGCGGCTGTGTGCGCTGACAGCAAACAGGTGGTTTGAGGCCAACCTGAAGATCAAGCATATGTGCCCCTACCTGTTGCCTGTAGGAGCAGGTGAGCAGCAGGACTGTCACTCCCACAATGTCGTCCTGAGGCAGCCGTGCAGGGTCAGGGGCGTTGGCCTGCAGTGCAGGACGGTTTGTGGTTGGCGCTAGGCTGCAGGAGTGAGCAAGCATGAGGGCAGATCAGTCGCTGCTGGCACCGCAATGCAGCTGCTCAGGGTGACAACATGCGCAAGACGCGTGGTCACATGATGCAGCCTTGCGCATGGCATCTGCGCATGAGCAGATGCCTCAAGTGTCCTGCAAAGGCCGCCCGCAGCACAGCCCAGCCCAGCAGGCTCTTGACCTACTTCCAAGGCCACGTGAGCTGCAGATGCTGCCTACAATCCTTGTTGCCCACACAGACACAAGTGCAGACTGCAGTGGAAGCTCAGAAACATTGCCAGAGCAGCCTTCTAATGTCAGCCCTCCACGAGGCATGCGCCAGTATCAAGTATACTGAAGGCTCCCTCCCGAGCAGACAGGTGGAGGCACCAGCAGACAGGGCATCGGCCAGCTGCCAAGGCTCAGGACAGCCAGACAGCGTGCTTCAAAAGGAAAGACACAGCTGAAGGCTGGCAAAGGGTGACCTCCTGCCTCTGCGCTGCCCAGTTCACCGCTGGCTTGCATGTCTGTCTGAAAGCTGTTTGTGTGGTCAGGAAGCTCCCAGAAGCCCCTTATCTGCAACTGCAGGGAGATTGTGTGCTGCCCACTCCAAGGCCTTGCCAAATCACATTGCAGCGCCTTGCTCTCACGAAAGCAGCTCATGCGGTCCCTGCAGGGCCTGGCTGGGCTTGCCTGCAGAATGAAGCGGTACTGCCCAGGGGTGACTGGTCCGACAAGCACATCCTCCAGTTGCTGGTCATACTTCTCTGACTCTGCTGAGCCCACATAGATCAGCTTCCATTCCAGATCTGCAGGGCAGCGAGCAGCAGCTCAGCCCAGGGCCCTAGGCAGCAAGTCAAAGGGGCGAGGCAGCATCCGAGGCGCAGCAGTTGTGCAAATCCTGGCCATGAGGGACATGCCAAGGGCATCCTCACCGTCGCTGATAGGCTGTGTACACTCATACTGAATCTCAAACTGCAGAGGGTTGCGGAAGCCAGTGGGGTTGTCCAGGACGCTGACTGACAGGACATTCACTGCACTCATGGCAGCAACAGTGCCTCTGCAGGCTGGCCTGAACCCTGCTGCGCAATGGCAGTTCGCGCAGCCGTTGTGGCAGGCAAGTTGCTGTGATGCGCAAACTGGCGCTTGGAAGTTTTGAAGCGTGTGCCCGGAATGGCCCAGCAAGGGCTTCAACAGCCTCCCTGGATGGTGGACTGACGATCCGCAACAAGCCAGGGAACAACAAGCCAGCAGACCAATGCTGTGATTCAGGTGGTTTCAGCAGGGTTTCATTCACATTTTAATTGTCAGCTCAGAGGCCAGCCATGCTGTCAATTATGAGAGGGTAGCCATCAGGAACTTGAGCCTTATGTTTGATACATTCAAGCAAGACTGCAATGTCATTTCCTAGATCAAGGCCAGCCTGCTTGGACAGGTACAGCAGGAGGTGAAAGTCTGCCAGACGCTGCCAGTAGGGCTTGCTTTGGGTCTTGCTCATATATTCTTTCAGCTGCTGCTGCCCTGCAGGCAGCGCCAGGACATTCTCATCTGCCTGGCCAGGCGGGGCCAGCCAAACAGGTCATATGAAGCTGCGCATAGCACAGCTGCTTGCACAGCAAGTCATCCAGCCTAGCCTGCAGCCAGCCTCACCTTGTGGTGTGAGGCGATTTTCTATGGCAAAATCTGTTTGCAGTGGGCCCTCGTGATCCAAAATTTTGATGGGAATCAAAAAGTAGTCATTGTCGACCTCCTTCACGTCCTTCCCAGCCACGATGACAGGCAGCTTCTGCTTGGGCTCCTGCATCACGTGCATGGGCTGCTGGCAGATGTGCCATGCAGGGAGACACCATAGGCAGGCACATGGCTAAAGTGGGGAACTTCCAAAGGGCACCGCCTAAGAACACTTAGGGCCTCAGCACCATGCTGTAGCAACAGCAGGCCTGCCACAATCTGGCAAGGTGTTTGAAGGCAAGCATTGCACCTTTGGATTTGTCATGGAGCTGACGCCACTGGGCTCTGCAGACGGGTTGAACCAGCCATCCTGCACCAGCTGCACGCACTTATCCGACACCTGCAGGCAGCTGTGTAGGTGTCAGATGCATTGACCCTGTACTCGCTGGGCCACAAAAAGCAGGGGACCTTGCCTCTCCCCTGACCACCTACCACTCTGTAAACACCTGAATAGGCTTCACAGAAGGTTGCCCTGCTTTAAGGTTCCCAGCAAACATGAGCTCACACATTGGCACCGCTGCCCTTGCCACATTGTTCTCTGACCTGGAAGGCCTGGAAGTGATCCCCCTTGGCATATTTTCAGTTCTAAAGACCCAGCGCAGTGCTCTCCTGGAACACACCTGTCTGAGGCGCGCTGACAGGTGTGCTTCCTCACCTGGAAGGCCTCGAAGTGCACCTGGCTGCCCTCATCCCCGCTTTCCAGGGTGACCACCCCTGTCACGCAGTGCTCGCCCAGTTCATGCTGCCACTGCGCCATCTGGCAGATCTCCTGGGTGTGCATTATATAGTCACGCTCCTTGCTGCTCTGTGTGAAGATCCAGCCCACCTTCTCCATCCTGCAGGGCCAGGAAAACGTGACGGCTCACAAGGGCACACACCAGCTCCTCTGCCTGTGTACTGTGCAACGCCTTTGAAGGACTGCGCGAAACAGCACCCGGCCTGTTGTGCTGACCGGCCGGGCGTGTGGCGGCATTAGGCGGATCAGGGCTGGAGGACGCATCATGCTGTCGCAGAGGGCATGAGAGGCTGATGCAGGGTGGCAAGCTGTGAGCTGGGCTGCAAAGCAGAGTTGAAATGCACCTACAGGTGCAACAGCATTGAAATGCGTGTGAGTTAGGGCTACTGATTACACAGTGGAGACAAATACGGCCAGCAGCGCAGGGCTGGCTTGGGCTGAAGCATAGGTATCACTCACGATACAGCACTGTGTGCTTGCCCATCCCACACTCTGCAGTGTCTTCAGTGATGCTTTTGCAAAAGGCTTCCACAGGGCTGTCAAGCAGCGTTGCAGGCCAGGCAGGTGCATCACTGGCGCTCAAACCTCTCAGTGAGAGTTTCAGTGCGCAATCTCACCCAAGCCCCCTGGCGATGAAGTCTGCTCTTGCCTCCTCCTCTGAACCGCGCTGTATCTGCAGATGCTCAGCACTGCCTTCCTGCAGCAGGATGCAGGTCGCGTCAGCTGGCAGCAACACTGGTAGCAAGGCAAGAGACGATCAGGTGCGCCAAAGCTGACCCCGAAATTGATGGGCAGGGCCGCTGCTTGATCGCAGTGCCTGCCACTCTGCGCCCATGTTTTGCTCATCTGTCAGCTGAGCAACTTGGCACCGCTGCTGACGTCCCAGGTCACAGGCAGTCCTCACCTGCTGGGGCTCAAAGATGGCATGCACCTGCACGTTTCCCTCCTCATCCTTGGTACCATAGAGGATGCCTCCACGCTTGATGGAGAACGCCAGCGCCTGCTGGTTGTAGGCCTGGAAGGAGTTGGCCGCGTGGCGGTCAAAGGACACTGAGGCGCAGTGGGGCGCGTCCTGCCTGCAGCAGCCCAGCGCAGGGATGAGGGTTGGAGAGCACTGCAGGAATGGCTGGGGCTTTGGCGGGCGGTCATGGGACAGTGGAGTGTTTTGCCTGCATCGCAGAGACACCTGAAACTTGTTGCATTGGAGGCTGTGAGCGGCCTTGGCAGGAGGACAGAGCGCTGCAGGCACCCTCCAAGGCCCCGCATAGCATGCACTGTCCTGCAGCTGGTGCAGCAGGGACGTCCAGCCCGCAGCCCTCAGAGAGCTGAGGCCCCACGCAGTCTTCCCGCTGGAGAGGCACCTGTGCTACAGATACAGCCACGTGATGAGCCACTGGCCCCTTGCAGCGTGCCAGCTCACAGGCTGCTGTCTGCCCAGGACTGCAGCAGTCGTATCTTTCAGTGCCAGTTGGTGCTCAACCCTGCCTGACAGCAGGTCACAGCCCTTGCTGCCCTCTTGATGCAAGTCTCTTTGGCAACAAGCTGCTCCACAGCCAATCTCTGCAGCCTGCAGAGAACTCATGCCTGAGCGCAGTGTCTTCTCATGAGATGCTTCTTACATTCGTGCTTTTGAAGCAGATGCACACTGCAGTGCACTTGCAGCAGAGCTGCCCCCAGTGATGACACACAGCAGTACAAACGAGTCGCGCTCCTTTTGGTGAGGAGGCAGGTGTTCATACCTCTCATGCATTGCTTTCATACCCTGCCATGGTCCAGCCTGGTTGGGCCCATTGTCGAGCAGGGGGAAGCAGGACGCTTCTGACCCACCTTTCGATGCGGGTCTGCTTGGCGATGAGCTGCTCCACCGTCATCTTCCGGAGCGCTCCATCAAAGATCGTCTTCTTGACCACAGGGGCCACCGTCCGCTCAAAGGGGTAGTGCATGAACAGCAGGTCCCCATGCTGCACGCCTGCTTGGCTCAGGCGCTTGTGAACGCCTGCCAGGTCTGTGAACTGCTCGGGCTCCTTGGTCATCAACTGCAGCAGGAGCAGCTCAGAGTTACAGAAATTTGAGGCGGCCTAGTTGCTTCCCAGCCTGTGAGAGGCTGCCTCTGAGAGTCTGCCCAGTAGCCAAGGCCGTCTGCAGCTCCCTTCTCTGCAGACAGCCTCGTCCCCACTGCAAATAATGCCTCTTAGACCACACAGCTCACAGCATCAAGCACAGTGTGCAAGATAGAGACTTGTGAGGCATTGCCACAGCACACATTGGCACCTGAAGCACGCCAGGTCAGCACGGTCACATATCAGCAGCAGTGAGCAGCAACATGAAGGCCCTGGCAGCCGCACCAGCTTGGAGTCCTTGGACAACACAATGTCCTCAGCAGGGATGTTCAGAGTGTTGCTGATCTTCTGTTTGAGCTGCTGGACAGTGGCAGCATTGTCCACCTCCACACGCTCCAAGCCATCCCTGCACAGTAAAATCAAGCTGTGCGAGGTGGCAGCAAGGCATAGCATGACAGCAGGAGCTTCAGCACAAAACGCAAGCCATTTGCAAGTGCTGCACAGCACTCTCCAGTTGCCTGGGTGAATCAATGACAGGACAGCACAGCTTCTGAAACTTGCCTGGAACGCAAGCGGATTATCATGCCTGTGCCCTTGATGTCCGATCTGCCTGGAGGCTTTGCAGTTGCGGTCCTAAAACTATGTCAAGGAACAGGGCGCATAGATCAGCTCTATCGAAGCTGCAACATCTGTCAGACAGCCACAGCTGTGGGCTTCTTATGCATTGCCATGTCCGCCACAAGCAAGCGCCTCAAAAGACAGGCCACTCAGCAGCTGACGTCTTCAACCAAGTCAATTGCAAAGTCTACCTCTCCAGTCAGGTCCAGCATTGCCACTGGCCGCCAAAGGGCTGTCACAGGGCCGGCAAAGCTTCCCACTACTCCCAATAAGCAGTCACGCTCGCCATCAGCAGCTCAGACAAAGACAAAGCCAGCATTGGCAGCAGGTGCTGGCAGCAGGCCTACAAGGCCTCCAAGGCCTGCTGCCAGCAAGCCTTCCCTGCCTGACCTCACTAAGCGGCGGCCTCCTGCTGGCAGCAAGCCTGTTAGATGCAGCACCAAGCTGCTGCCAACAGACGTGCCTGCAGCACCTCAGGCTGTGGACAATGCTCTGGCAGCAGACAAGCACGCTGTGGACGCTGCTGCAACAGAAGACAAGCGCCCTGTGTCCCCGCCGGAGCTGCCATCGCTGCAGGATCTGAGAAAGAAGCTCCAGGTCAGCAGGCACTGCCTGTCTGCTGCCTGCAGCAGGCAAAGCCTGCTGGTAGAAGCCCATTCATTGTGCGGTCTTTGGTTGAACTTCAGCTGTGCGCTATGCCTGCCTGCTAGTACCACCGCTGGAGCTGCACTGCAGCATGTACAGTGTTCCTGCTGCCTTTGCCTCAGCATCTTCGTGTGAGCGAGCGTCTGCCATGTCGTCCTGCTACTTCTGCCAAGAGAGCTGCATTGGAGTCTTGCCTCTGCCCGCAGATCCACCAACCCGATAGCCTGCCCAACCAGAAGCAGTTGCCAGAGCTCGTGGCTGGTCAGAACTCCAGCGCAGGCTGGGCAATGACCGCAATGACAGCTGTGCCATTAAATGGGCTGCAGCTGACCGCTGCTGTCCATGTGTATGCATGAGCAGATGCCCTGCAAGACCAGGAGCTGTCGTCAAACTCCCTGGCTGGGGGCACCTCCCATGCTGGCAGGGCAGTGAGCACAGAGACAGCCGCTGCACTTCCACTGAGCTCTGCTTTCTCTGCCCACAGGCAGAGGCCGATGCCCTACCAGACCAGGAGCTGACACCAGAGCTCTTGAAAGAGCGCAGCGCCGGCTCAGCCTTGAGAGGCAGCGCAGAGGCAATCTTGCCGGGGCTGCGCAAGGCGCACTGCGACGGCGAGCGCATCAGCAACATCAGCCCTGCAGCTGTGGCCTGCCTGGCAGGTGTCGAAAGCCTGTACCTGCAGCGCAACAGGCTGCGAGGCCTAGGGGAGCTGGCCGGCTTGACAAGGCTGCGCTTCTTGACTTTGGCCCACAACAAGTTGATTGTGGTGAGTCACACATGGACTGCTTTTGCGACCCAGGGTTGCAGCCAGCTCAGCGCGCTGGGGGTGCTAGGCAGCATACATGGCTGCACTTCCTGACTGCGCCACAGGGCAGAGTAGACTCAGGTGTTGAGGTGAGAACTTCTGGGATGCTTTCACCCAATCAAACATTTTTGCTGGGGCAGGCTCTAGGTGACCCCACCAGCAGGCTGCTCTCAAAGCAGCTGCTCAGAAACATCCTGAATGGATTGGGCACCCTGCTTGGCAACACCGGTGTGACAGCAAGCTGCAACTGCTCTCTCACGGCCTCACGTGCGGCAGCAGAGCTGTGCATTCTGCGGCATTGTGCACGACTGGGGCCCCCTTTCTTGAGGTATTGACTGCCTGCTCTGCTGAAGCTGAGCAGACTGAGGAGTTGACCGTGGGACAGCACACAATGCGGCAAAAGGCACCCGCTCAGCTAAAGTGCATCTGTGGGTTAGCTGAGATGAGTGGAGCGCCCAACCGCCTGGTGCACATCATAGGGTCTCCTCTGCTGCAGCTGCGCGGAGTGGAGCACCTGACGCGGCTGCTCCTACTGGACGTGTCCCACAACCAGCTGCAGAGCATCGACAACGCTCTTCTGCCGCCCAGCATCGCCTTCCTGCAGGTGGGCTGCCAGACTGTCTGGTTCGAGAAACCTCATCCGGTTTACACGTGTATATTAGATTCAGTGTGCCACATGCATGAGGCCATGCCCCAAAGGAAGGGCATGTTTCACTGGTGCCGCATAGTTGGTCTCTCAGAACCCGCTGCACATCTTGGCAGGCCTTGTCTACTTTGCTGGCCCCTGCATGGAATTGTTTGCTGCGCTGGTCTGGACAACTTGCTGCCCTGCTTACACAGCGTGCTGCCCCAGTTGAAGACTGTTGCCCCCCATAGTCAGCTACTTGGCAGGCCACCCTGTGGGGCTTGCAGCAAAGCTGCTTCAGTGTTTGCTGATCAGCGCGTTCTGTTGGAGCCTGCTGCCCAGCATCTCATCACACCACATCCTCGGGAGGTGACTGTTGGGAGGCCTTCAAGAGGCCACAAAAACATGGGGTTCCTGAGCTGATGGTTGAATCTCAGGGCCCACCCGGTGCGAGGCTGTGATGATCGATACTTGATCTTAGCTGACCTGCGATGCCGCCTGCCTGGGCAGGCCGGACTCGCCAGCTGTTGACACCCCGAGATCCTGAGCCTTGCCCTGCACCTGTGAGGCTGTGTTGCGTGACTGCCCTGTGTGGCTGTTGACGCCAGGAGCTGTCCTTGGGCAGTGGCCTGTGCTGTCCCTGCTGCACCTCATGGACCCCACACAGTGACTGCTCATATCAGGTGGTGGACAGTGGGAGGTGTCGGGTGCCAAACTCCAAAGTCGACGGGTTGTTGTCTTTCCAGCATGGGCCAGGATGAGTCTCTGCACAAGAGCGGATACTTGAATGCTGCTGCCGCGGCCAGTGCTGGCCCCCTTGGTGCGGCCAGGCACCAGTCTGCAGGACGCAGCGCCTGTGAAAGACAGCGTCTCTGAGCCCAGCCCTGCCAGCTGTCGTCCTGCGACAGCCACTGCTCTGACTTGCAGCTTGGTACCAGTTCACCAACGTGGTCTACTGAATCAGGCTGATCTGTGTGGCCCAGCTAATGGCGTGTGGGGTGGTTCTAGACGGTGCAACCTCAGGTCGACCTCTTTGCAGTGTCCCCTGACACATCCGTATTCCTGCATGTGCAGGTGCGTGGCAACCCGGCCTGCCAGGCGCAGCCAGACCTGCCGCAGCAGCTGGTGGCAGCGCTGCCAAGGCTGCGTCAGCTGGATGGTGTTGACCTGGAAAGCCTGTCTGAGGGCACAAGCCCAACAGCGGGGGAGGTGCAGGCACACAGCAGTGCTGGGGCTGCAGTGGGGAGCAGCAAGGGCCAGGGCAGTGAAGGTGAGCAGGGTTGCCCAGGCAGCCAGCGGCTGCCAGGCGCTTGCAGTGAGGCAGTGCTCACACCAGACACAGCAGCAGAGAGCCACAAACTTGAGGTGGATGCTGTGATCTGAGTGGTGATTGGGCATGTGGTGACTGCCGGCAAGCTGTGGCAACATCGTGGGAGAAGGAGCAACTGCCAGCGGGCGTGGGAGAGGTCCTCAAGCGTACCGGGACTATAAGGGGTGTGATAAACAGCAGATATTTACAGGGCACGCAGGAGCTACTGTGTAGGCGTGGAAGCTACTAGCTGCAGCAGTGGTGGCCAACAGGGCAGTGCAGTCGGCAATCCTGCACCTATGATCAGTTATTTGCAAGTGTACAACTGGGTGCCGCATTGCAGAGCTGGCCATTGCCATTCATGATGGAGACAATCCATTCACCTTGCATGTTGGCATCAGTAATGGTGGCCAGCAGGGCGATGCATATGAGCAGTCCCAGTGCACAGCCACCAGCCTTGCCCACAGATTACACTGCCTCCAATCACCTCAGAAAGGGGCATGAGAGCTTTGAAGCGCTTATTTTTGATGGCTGCCATGTGCACTTGAGTGCCTGTGCTGGACCACAAAGGGGGTGTGCTGATGTCCCAATCCATGCTGTACACTGCTGTGAGACTGGAAAACGTGCTACCTCACCACTGTCAAAGGAAGGGCCCAGGCATGCATGCTGGAGCTGGCAGACGCCATTTCTGTGCAAGGCAAAATTCCTCACATGGCTGGCGGGCATGCATGCTGGAGCTGGCAGACGCCACTTCTGTAAGAAGGCAGAAGTCTCTCATGGCCGCCACTGCACTGCTGCGGGCACATGCAGAGCGTTGCCTGCAGAAGCTCAGCTGCCAGCAAGGGCCACCCCTACCTGAGTCAGCGGGACATGAGTGTGGCTTGCTGTGCAGGCCGTGAGGCCGTGAACAGGGCTATGGACATGCTGGACATCCTGGCAGACCTGGACCTGGATAGCCCAGCATGCCAGCAGGCACCTGCAGCCCCAGCTCCGGTGCCTCAGCAGCCTGAGGCCTCCCTTGGGGGTTTTCAGAGCGGCAGCCTGATGCAGGAGTTGCGTGGCAGTGGTCAGCTGCTGTCAGAGGGCAGCAGCGGCGCAGCTGCAGGCTGCGATGGTGCTTGCGGTGTAGGCCGCGCACTGGAGGAGGGGCTGGCTGGGCCAGCGCAGAGTAACGAGGATGCTGGAGCCATGTCAGCCCTGCAGCAGAGACAGTCTGTACGCAACCCGTTCTGCAGGTCGTTTGCAGCACAGAAAGGGTCCTTTGGTGACTCTGTGGGGGCAGAAGTGGAGCACCTGAAGCAGGTGAGGCTGGGCTGCTCTCTTACACCTGAATGCCGACATCGTCGCTCTAATGTGCCTCAGGCCAACAGCTTCAACTATGTGCTTTGCAGGCTGTGATGTCAGGCGAGTGGATCAGGAGCATTTCAAGACCAGCATCTGCAAGGCTGCCAGGCCTGACTCAGCCCATACGTGAGCTGCCATGATTTTGATAGAGATAGTCTAGGGGACGTCAACAAGCAGAGAGATCATACATGGGGCACCACAGATAGCAACTGGTGAGGGCGAGAGCAAGGCAGCATCCATCATGCAAGGAGACTGAAGTAGGGAAAGAAGGCCCGGACTCTTTCAGAAAGGTGCCTTTGTCACCCTCTTGGTCTCATTAAATGTGAAAGCCTCCCCCCCCCTCCCAACCCCCCCTCAGAATATGCCTGCAAGGTGGAGGCGCTGGTCTCGTTGAAGGCTCAAAGCAGGCACAATGAGTGGATGGAAGCTCTCTAATGCTGCTGAAGAGCAACTCCCAAGAAAGGATTGTGTGGTCAAAATGCAATAGGAGTTCTGTTGCAAACCCAGAAACTACTGACTTCAGGCACTTTGAGCTGTCTTTCTGAACGTCGAGCAGTCCTGAACACCTTCTTCAAGAAAATGTGGTATGGACAAATCTGCCAACACTATATCAATGTGGCAGGCCAGCATTTTGGCAGTTTGCCAAGGGGCATGTTCATAGTGGTAGTGCACTCATGGTGCAAAGGGTCCAACACAATGAACATCATGCACAAGACCATCATGTGCGTTGTCATTCAGGAGCTGGGCCCAAGTGCCAAAATGGTGAAAGCATACTGGGCTCAACACGTTACGTGAAAGTCAGGCCGCAGCAGTGCTACAGCTCATGTGCAGCACTCATAGTTGCTGCCTGCCAGCCTGTTGCCACAGGGGCCGGCACTGCTGCCTTTCTTGTGCACAACACACACAAAACTGCAGCATCACCAGAGCAACAGTAGGCACTGCCTGGCTCATGGTCTGGAGCTGTCAGTCTGCAGCGTCAGATATGATGCTGGCAGAGGCAAGAGGCACCTGCCCTGGTCCTCTACCACCTTCCACGGCCACCGTACTGGCGGCCAGCCCTGCGGCGGGTGTTGTCTGCCTCATCCTGCTCCCAGGCATCGTCTGCGCTCATCCTGCATGCAACCTAGGGAGGTTTGCCAACCTGCTGGTCTTTGCTGACCTTGCCCCACGTCGTTGCAATGTGCTGCCACACTTTGACCTGACTGCCAGCAACCACCAAGGCTTACGTCCGCCATACAACAACAGTCTCCAATTTTGGTAGCGTGTGTTTCCCTGACAAGATTCCTGAATGGACGGTCTAGCAAGCTGCTGAAAGTCTGTCTGGCAGCAGAACAGAGGTCTGAATTACTCGCAAGGCCGGCTGGGCCCAGCAGCGGTGCATACACAGTTGCACGGGCAGCTGAGACAGCTCAGACCGCACAAAAGCAGCACATAAGCACTTCATCTGGGCATCTTTGCACCTGCACAGCCCGCCAGGCAAAGTATTTGTGTGCTAGCCTAGACGCTACTCACCCAGCTCACCTCTCTGGCTGCTGCGGGGCAGTAGGAGCACTGAGGGCCTGGCCAGCGCCAGGGCCTCGTGGGTTCCACACCTCACTGGCATGCTGCAGAACCTGGCGCGCATGGTAGTCCTGCAGCATGGAGGACAGCATTGAGCGCTGAAGTTGCCAAGTGCGGACCTGCATGCATGGGATGCCTCTTGCAGGCTGATAACAACTTCTGGGAGCCCATTGTACTGCAGGCATGATTCCCAAGAGGACGCATGGGAAAGCATACATGCCAGCAAAGCCAAGGGCGCTGGTAACAGGGCCAAGGCAGTGCATGCTGAGGCAAGAGAGCAGCTTGACAGTCTGCCGTCCAAGCAGTCCAGCAAGCAGCTGTCAGGCCGCCTGTACCTGCATGCGCCGCAGCGTGATGGACATGCGCTTGCTCTTCACGGGGGGCACGCAGTGTTGCGCCACGTCAGCCCCGTTTCCCTTGAGCACAAGGCATGAGCCTGCAGGCGGCATGTGGCGCAGTCAATGCATTGACTGGCAGAGGGCTGGCAGCACTGTGGCAGCGTCAGGCGCCGCAACAAAATCTGACTTTGAAAGTTAAGGTAAACAAGCTTACTTTGAACGCGAGACAGGCAGTGCTAATTGCATAGGGTCAGTCCAGCCACATCTGCAAGGCACAGAGGCTGCACAGGCAGAGCAGGATCCTCCTTCACCCACAGGCAGACAGTGCAGCAGGTCACAGCCAAGCGAGTCTGCAGGCATGCCGGAGGGCGACAAGCCCAAGCAGCTACCAGAGGCAGCCAGCCTCTGCTCATGCACAGGCAGGCGACTGTCCCAAATGGGTGCAAGCTCAATCTGCTCAGCTGCGCTGACAGGCAGGCGGGTGGACCACACAGGTGGAAGCTGATCATGCTCATCTGCGCAGACAGCCAGGCTGGGACAGGCCACCCACAGACACACACCATGCACCAGCACAGCAGCCGCAAGCGCAGCAATCTTCAGCTGTGCCCCAACAGCAGTGGCTGTGCCTCTACAGCTGTCAGATGAGTCTCTTGCAGCGCATCGTGTGCTCAGGCATAGCACGTACAGGCACAGCACGCACAAGCACGTCATGCACAAAAGCACCATGTCCCTACCAACTTGCCGCACGGACTGCAGGCAGCCCAAGCTCACGCACAGGCAGCTTGATTGATCTGATGCAATCAGGCACGCCGTACAAGCTCACCCGGGGAAGTTTGCAAAAGCCAAGGTGGCCAGCACTGCCGAACAGCCTCCACCGCACCATCGGTGGGTAAGCACCCCTTTGTGAAGGAGATGCCAGCAGACCCAAAAAGCACCCAGCAGCATAGACAAGTGTGCCTCCGCTCACCCACGGGCAGCCTGATGGAGTAGTCGCAATCAAACACGCCAGGGGACACGGGCGTGATGCGGTTGCTGAACAGGATGCTCTCCTCTGATAGCAAGCTGATAGTGCAGAAGGGCCTATCAAAATCGTGGTGGTCGATGTGGGGCGGGATGCAGTCATCAATCTCGTACACATTGATGATGGCAGTGTCGGGGCACTTGTCGCGAGGGACAATGCCCCACCTGAAGCAGCAGCAGGGGCCTTGGAAGCAGAGCAGGTATGAGGGCATGGAAAATGCACTGAGTTTTCACCAAGTCTGTGGCTGGGCACATGTTGGGGGTGGTTGATGTCCCTCCCGCTGGCGGCAGGGGCTCCACCAGAAGGATGCGCAGTGCAAACAAGCAGCAGCGCGTCTGCGTGTGCCCACCTGACCAGGCGTCTGGACAGCGCCACCAGGGCGGGCGGCAAGGGCTCCACCACCTCCTCAGCAATGATGCCTGCAGGCAGGAGCAAAGGGGTTGTTGAACTTTTGTTGTCTTTACTTACCCACCATTCATGTAGACCTCTGCATGCCTGAGCTATGCAGCCCATGCAACGCGGTGCTGCTGGTGGGGTCCCCTGCCTGCTGCAGCAGCAAGCAAGTCGCACAGCATAGGGCTGCTGCCTGACTGTCCAGGCTGAACACCAAATGCAGGCAGGGAGGGACACAGGATGAGTGCCTGCATGCTGGCCAAGCATTCGGCTCCTAGAGTATTGTTTTGCTGCCTGATCAGGTATGCCTGTTGTGGTAAGTTTGCAGCCCAGACAGCAAGGAGGACCACCAGTCCAAGACAATGCAGGAGTCAGAGCCCACGCCTGAGGCCTGGCAGGTGTGTCACATGCAGGCTGCTTTTCAATATATGCAGGAGCACACCAGGGCCCACCTGGATTCCTGCCCTGACTATCCTTTGCATAATTGTAGCAGCATCCTGCACCGAAAGGGCAATGTGACTCCCACTCAAAATATTGCAGGCATCTCAGGCAAGGAGTCAGGCACTAGAAATGCAGCACAGGTCAGCACAGGTGCGGTGCACCCAGCAACTCTGCTCAACGCACAAGTGACAGCATAATGGCAGGTCAGGCGACCTCTCAGCATGGCAAGAAAGCCAGGCACTATGCCAACAACTTGAGCCCGTACACACGCTGAAGTGCCTCTACACCCAAGATTTCGTTTCAGCTTAGTGCTGAATGGACACTAGAGAGCATGTATATTAACAGGCTGGAGACATGTTGGACACGCAGCCTCTTGGTAGCCTACACAGGTTTGAAATTGTGTAGGGCACGCACCAAACTGACATGTCACCCTGCCCTTGCCCTTGATCCACTTCTTTGGCGCAGAAAAGGTGCGCCCGCGCAGCTTGCCAGCCCTCCCCTGCACCGCAGGCTCACACAGAGTCAGCGCAATGCACCCCAACATCCCTGCAGCAGTGGGGGACTCAAGTGGAGGGCACTTCAGTAGTAGCTGGCAAGCCCCTACAGCAGGAGGTCACGTAGATCAGCGAATGGCAGTTCAGATGGGCTGCGCTGCAGAAGCTTGCCCGCCTCCCTCAGCACCAAGGTCCCACACATGGTCAGCAAAGACTGGCAGCTGCGAGCGTGGAACCCAGCCCTGCCTGTCCCTGCACCAACAGCTCACATGCTGATTGGCTACACAGACTCAGCAACTTAACACATGCCAAAGTTCTTGACAGCAGTCAGAGAGAGAGCCAAGCTTTTCCCGTGCCCCGTGCATCTGGGATGCTCAGCGCTGATGCCCTGGTTGCACGGCCTCTTGAGGCAAGGCGCCAGCTATGTCAGAAGTGGCAGGTGGGCGGCGCAGGCAGCAGCGTCGTCTATGCCCAACAGTCACAGGTGGCCTCTTCCCGAAGCACACGCCCTGTTTGGCTGTGGCAAAGGCAGTGGCAGTGGCAGCTCCAGCTGGGCTGTGCTGGCAGCAGCCTTGCCAGGAGGTAAGGTCACAAGTCATTGACCAAAGTCATGGCCTGCGCAGACACGCTGCAGCCCCGACTCAGCAGCTACAGCTGGCACCCACCTGGGCGGTGAGCGCAGGCAGCAGGGCTTCCAGCATGATGCGCTCACTGCCAGATGGGGGCTCGAACTCACCTGCCTGACCCACTCCTCAATGCTCTCCACCATCTGGATCTGCTCTGATGCGTCGAGCACATTTTCATGCAGTTCCAAGCCTGCAAGCAGACACAATGGGTCAGGCTCTAGGTTTAGGGCATCTTTGCAAGTGCTTCACCTTTCTTAACCTTTCTCAGCATGACCGTTCAGTGTCTTCTGCCTCAGCACCGATCCACCCTGTGCTGCCGCGCATCTTGCTGCACTATCCCAAGCTTGATGACCTTCACAACAGCCATAGGCACCTGTTCCAGCCGCCAGGACAGACTTTTGACAGCCCTCTTTACTGACCACTCAGTGTTGCTTGCTTGGTGTGTGCTTGCAGCGCTGCTTCAGCTATAACAGTGTTGCTTCCGCCTTGAATGTCTGACTTGTCAATCCCATGCCCGTTCACTGTGGCCCCTGGACATCCACAAATGTCTCTCTCTCACTGCTGCATTGGACCACCTTGCAGGATGCTTGACAGCATGCCAGGCAGAGTCATGTGCCACGCTGAAGGCCAGCATGTGGCACTGTCAAGTCCCAACCCCCGAGCAAGACCCAAGTCAATGCACGGCAGCTTGCGTCGGACTAGTCTGCCATGCCTAATCACACTACCTTCCACAACATTGAGCTCTCCACGGCCCTTGACGCGTTCAAAGTTCTCAAACTTCCGCCGTTTCAGCATGCTCTTCCTCATAACATCGCTGGTCCCATCTGTGGCCAGTCGCAGGTTTGCCTGCACCTCCTGCTGCTCCACTGAGACCTGCAGCAGGGGCATGCACAGTGACAGGATCTTCAAATGCCCTGCAGCTGGGGCCTGGCCTCCATCTGCAGGTGGCAGATTCACAGGTATGGCGTTTAAGGTGCTGACTCAGGCAGGTTTGTCAGCACATACTGCTACATTGGAATCAGCAGCAGGGGCATGCGAATTTTGTCGCTAACCCATCTGCGGCCGGATGCGTGTCTGTCTATAGATGCACACTGCAGTGATGACAGGCACAGCCACAGCCACAGGACACAAGCTGTTTGCTGTGGTAGCGCAGACAATCCTGCCTGCAGCTTCAAGAAGTGAGCACCACTAGCAGTCACAACCAGGTGCAGAGCCATCACCTGCTGCGATGCAGGCAGGCCCGCTGCGCATGCAGCCGCCTTGGCATTGATGGCAGGAGGCAGGGGCAGGTGAGTCTGTGTCAAGTCGAAGTTTGGAACCCTGCTGCCCCTGGCATGCAGAAGATGGAATGTGGCAGGGGTGTAGCATGCAGCTTAGCGCAGCGCAGTTTAATATGCTGCTGTTTTGTGCAGGCCGGATGCTGCTGCTCACTATTGGCAGAGGCCCCATGGACCCCATGCTGGAGGAGCACAGCAGCCATGCTGCAAGTCTCCCTTGTTTGTGTGTGCAGTGTTCTGTGGACATGCAGGCATGGCCCAATGCTGGCAGCCTTCTGCATCAAAAGTCACAAAGGACTTGCTCTGACTATGATTCCTGCATGTGAGATGTGTCCAGCAGGGTGGGCAGGCCTCACCCCTTGAGGCAGCTGACGCTGACGGGATGTGCGTGCCTCAGACCTTGCTGCAGCTGCTGCGGCTGGGCCTTTGCGGTGTGCACACGCCACATTGTGCAGACAGAAAAGCTGGTGTCGGCAGGGTGGTTAGGCCTCACCCCTTGCTGCAGCTGCGGCGGCTGGGCTTGCCTGGCCAGCAGGGAAGCCACGCTGCCCTCCTGCTGCTCGCGACTGCCGGGAGGGGCCTGCGTGATGCGTGCTGCAGGCGGCAGGTCGGCAGTGGTCAGCGCGGTAATTCTACTTCATGGGGGGGCTGTGCTGCTATGCTTGACATTCAACAGTTGGCCGGAGGGGCTGCAGAGTTGTCGTGCACAGGCATGGGTGGCAATGGTGCACCAGCCAGGTGCGCACGACTCCACAGGCTCAGCAACATGTCAGCGGTGCTGTCAAGCGGTAGCAGGGACCTGCTGCGTGGGTGAGAGTTGCTGAGCCGCAAGCATCCCTGAGATTGTAAACCCCTAAACTAGGCAGGAGCGGGCAGCGCAGGTCCACAAAGCCATGGTATGAGCTCCAACGAGTGCAGCCTATCATGCCTGCTGATGCATTGTTAGCAGAGGCCTTGCAGAGCGGCTTACTTGATGTAAGCCCTCCGTTGCCCCAGGCGCCAACTGGCCTCGGCTGTGCCTGGCTGGGGGCAGGGCCGCCTGGGGCAGAGAGGCCACCCAGTGATGGGAAGTCATCCTGCTCAGGCATCTCGCTGCTGCCCCACGACGTGATCTGCAGCCAGGCAACACGCATCAGCTGCAGGCATTGAAATAGGTGCGCCTGGGTAGTGGGCTCCTCACTGCTGAGCCGCGAATGATCCGCATGCATCGGAGCTGCACTGGCAGCCTGAACAGGCATGCACAGCCGCTGCTTGGAGGCTCTCAGCTTCTTTCTTCTGAGTGACTTGCAGCCAGGCAAGTCCTGTGCCCGCTGCTGCTCCTACGGCAGAACACTAAATTGTTGTCCAGGCTCCAGCCTGGTGCCCATGCAGTGACCTGTAGCCTGGCGAGGTATTGAGTCAGTTGCAGCAGACTGTACTCTCCAAGTCAGGATGTTGCGCATGGGCAATGTACAATCTGTAGGGAAGGACTTCTGCCCTGCCTCTCGCTGCTTACCACTGCTGGCAGCTTGCATGACTCAACCTTCTGCCACCAGTGCCGTGAGCCATACTTTTGGCCCACCGGTGCAGCGCCAGCTGCAGGCCGCGTGCCTGGACCCCACAGCAGCGGACCATCTGCAGGCAGTATTGACATGGCCTCCCTTGCCATGGTGCCAGCCCCTGAATCAGGCCCTGCAGAGGCTCAAGCTGTTGCAGGCTCCGCACCTGAGCTTCATTGTCGCCGCTTGGTTGGGAGCCAGCAGTGCTCTGCCCCCTGTCCGGGTGCACGGGCTCAGACCCCTCCCACGACACTCCAGGCTGTGCAGATCCCTCTGCGGCTGAGCTCTCCCACTGAGGCGCCTGCTGTGGCGGTGCCTGAACCCCTCCCAGCCTGCCCTGCAGCCGCTGCGGCAGAGGTGCCTGCTGCGCGACCTGCGACACAGGCCCCACCGGGGTCCCCCAGGTCGACCCCTGCTGTGCAGGTGCCTGTGCCGCTGGCCTCCCCTGCGGCGCCCTCTGCGGCAGGGGGCCGTCGGGGCTCACCCACCTCCTCCCCGGTGCCTTGGCTGCCGGCCTCTGCTGCTGCGCCCTCTGCTGCCTGCTACCAGCCTCTGAGCTGCCCCCGTGCGCGCTCTGCTGCGGAGGGGCCTGCCGCGGCGCCCGGCCACCTGAGGCGCCCCACTGCGGCCCCTGCTGTGCAGGTGCCTCTGCGGGCCCTCCCAGCCTGCCCTGAAGCCTCTGAGGCACAGCCGCCACCGGGCTCCCCTCCCAGCGGTTGGTCTGGGAGCTCTGACCGCCTGCAGCAACGACAGCCTATCAATGTTTGGTGAGGGCAGCCTCCGCTGGGCATGCAGTGTGGCTCTCAGTGTGAGCAGCAGCTGCCTCCAACAACACAAGGCTCGAGCATCAACTGTCCATGGCAAGCTGCATTCGAGACGGTGCCGGGGAAGGCAATCAAACCTTAAAAGCTGGGCTATTTCTGCCAGCAATTGTTGCAGTGTGCAGTTTCCCACAGAGGCAGGACGACACCTTGCGGCCCAGCCAGCCGGCAAGGACTGCTCAAGCATTTGGCTTGGTGCAGCTAAGACTTGCGCAGCAGTGTGGGCTGACCTGCATTCTGTGGCAGGAGGCCTCTGTTCACTCCTGGCGATGCAGACCCGTTGTCTTGGCTGTCAAAGCCGGGCGGGACGCTGTCGCTGTCGTCTGCACTTTGTGGAGGAGAGTCAGTGCACAGAGAAAGCTGTGAACTCTGGGATTGTTCTACACACCAACTAATCAACAATATCTGTATACTAGACAGGACAATGGCCTGCTGCACAGCATTGCCTTGCCGAGGCTGCCTTCTTGCTGTGCAGAGCGGTCACGACTGAGAGGGCAGAGGATTGCCTGCTGCTCCATCTTGCCAGGCTTGCGCCAGAACATCAGGGGGACCGGTGCACGCTTCATGTGTTCCAGCAGCGCCTGTCATGCGGCGAGTGGTGTGCATGGGTTGTGACTGCGGTTAACATTTTCAGAGCTGTGAGCCTGCCAATGCAGGCTGCAGCCCAGCTTCCCGGGCCCTGGATTCAGCATGACCAAGGGACTCACCGCTGTCCTCTTCCCACTTTTTGGCAGCTGCATGGGGCGAGCCGGTGGTGACTGGCGCATGGCCATGGCTGTCATTCGGGCTGCTGAGCTCCTCGGTGTCTGCCCATGTGTCCCTGTGACTGGTGTCGGTCTGTCTGTGGCCAACACTTGAGCCAGGCTGCAGGGGAGTGCACAGGACCTCAGCGTCTGCGGCGCGTAGGTCCATGTGTAGGTTTCACAAAGCAGGGTAGTTATGGAGTAGGGTGGTTATAAAAAAGGGTGGTTATGGACCTGATCGTGAGAGCAAGGCATGTGAGTAGCAGTGCAGGGCGACTTGACTGCTGCCTTGGTCATGACAGGAAAGCGCGTGCTGCCGCTTCCCCACATGTGCAGACGCTGCAAGCTTAACCCACATGCACTGGCACCGGCAAGCTGTCTGGACATGTGTTGAACAGGAGGCTGGCATATATGGTCGGCGTTGCAAGGTACAATGCTGAAAATAAGACGTGCTGACCGAGGCAATGGCAGAGTGACTCACGGAAGGGTCTGGGCGTCCCCTCGTCTGGCGCCCTGGCACCTGCCCCTGCTGCAGGGTCTGCCCCTGCTGCATTGACTTTGGCCTGGCCCCCTCACTGACCTGTTCGTGAGCTCCATGTGGGGACGGACCACAGGTGGGCCATGGGAACCCCGGTGGTGCCCCCTGCAGAAGGAAAGCAGCCTGGCTTGAGCCAAGAGTGCAGCAAACTGCTGGGTTGCGAGGTCGACACCTGCTCTGTCACTGCTGTCTGGCGCTCCAGCAGTTCATGCAGTGCAGGACAGTCTGATCGAAGCACAGCAGTGGCAAAGTTGATGAGCACGCGCACTGCATTGTCAATGCAAGGCCTGGTTCAAGCCCTTTGTGGTAGGGGCTGGCAAACACACTTGACAAATAATGCACACAAAGTGGCTGACCTGATGGCGGCTATGGGACGCCTGTCCATTGCCCATGGGCCCTGCAGGCAGACCGAACAGACATGTGCCTTCTGTCCCTTAAAATCGCAGCACGCAGTGCTGGCAAGCAGCAGCTCGAACACAAAGAGGTTGCAGACGCTTGGCTGCAGCCGTCAGGCAGTGCGCCACAAGCGCAGCGCCACTCAGCACAGACGCCTCAGCTGCCTGGCCACGGCCACCGCCACGCTGACCTAAAGTGTCCTGTGGGGCCGCCCCGTGTCTGCTGCGCATGCCGTCCCTGTGCAGCTGAATCTGCCGAACTTGCTCCTCCGTCCACTGCACGCCGAAAAGTGACAGGGTGACAGCATGCCCACCAGCACAGCAACAACAAGCTGGTTGCATAGAGAAGGGAACACACTTTCGCTTTCCTGCATGATCCTTGGAGGACCAGATGTTGATGTCGTCAGAGGATGAAGGCTTCACAGTCAGGGCTGCAGTTCCGATGCTGCTGCACTGGCATGCAGCATGGCGCTTTGTGGGTGGTCCCTGCGTCTGACGCTCACCTGCTGAAAGCTGCGGCTCCCTCTGCGCGCGGTCTCGCCGATGTCCTGCACCAGGTGTGCCTCCCCGCTGTGGGAGTCCCTCATCTTCTGCTCAAATTCCTGCAACAGCACAGCGTCAGTGGGATCAGGGGGCAGCCAGGAACTGCTCGCATGAGACGTGTCACCCGCCCAGGTGCACCAACATGTAAGGGGTCTGGCAGCATGAGAGTGTCATGAGCAGGTGGGGCCAGCTAAGGGGCAGTGCTTGGTGTGGCGCCAGCCTCAGCAGTCAGCCTTTGCCAGAGTCGTGGGCGTTGCAGCATGTAAGCACTCCATCAGCTGGCAACGCGGCGGTGAGGTGTCATGTTGGCGGTCAGCCTTTGCTTGTGATGCTGGAGGCACTGCAACATCCTTCTGCAGCAAGAATGCCGCAAAGGGGCTCTTCAAGAGTCCACTGCATGAGACAGATGGCACAACACCTGAGTGGCATCCTGTCTGATGCGAAGTAGCTTGCCGAGCTCATGGAGCTTGTTTCCAACCTGCTGCTCCACATCTGGCTCCTGCAGATCACAAGCAGTGACTTAGATTAACAATGCTGGATGGCACATAGATTGCAGGCAGGGCAGGTATTGGCACCTGCTGTTGCCTGACAGTCCTGCATGATTAATCTGTTTCCCTCAGCCATAGCAGGGTCTCCAGGACACATTGTGTGAGGAACTCACCCATGGCCCCCTGCCCCCTGTGCTCATTGGCTTTGCAAGGTCCGTCACCGGCCCCCAGCACCTGATATGTCACAGCTTTTACCCTCGTTCTCTGGGTTTCCGTTGATGTGTCGAGACTTTCGATCAAAGTACAAGAAGACAAGCCGCACGTATCAGGTGGGCTTTACATCGAGAAGGACTGCCAAAATTGAATGACACAGATCTGTGCAGATGGTGCACGTATGGCACTGCATGCACTGGTGCCCTGCACACTGCTTCAGCACCAGGCCTGCCAGAGCAAGAGAGCGCACAAGCGGACTGCAATGAGGGCACTGCTGCTAGTACATATCAGCAACCTGGTCTGAAGTGTCTATCCTTTGGGCTGCACGCTCCTGCCTGATCCTTTTGAGCGCTGGCTTGAGCACCAGATTCTTCTTCATCCATGTGACAAATTGCACTGCAGTCACAGATTCAGAAGTCTCATGGCCATGGGCCACAGCAGGGGGTCCCCAAGGCTTTAACAAGACTCATGAGCAGCAACAAACGTGTGCTGACATCGCGTGCTTGAGGTTGCAGGGGCCTCACCTTCCACAGTCCGTATCTGCGGCACTAGTGTTCTCACGTTGCATATGGGCAGGAAGTCAAAGAGACCCTGCACATCACAGGCAGGCAAGGAGCTGAGCAGGGCGGCTGCTTCAGGCCCAGAGTACGTCAAATTGGCGGCACATGGACCATCAGAGGGATTACTCCAGAACCAAATTCACAGGGAGACTCACCTGGCCCCAGACCAAGGTGTTCTCATCGATGACGCCGTTCACCCTGGAAACAAACAGCAGCAACCCTTGCAGGCTGGTCTTGCATCAGCCAGCAGCACCAGGCGATTTCCCAGGAACTGTGCTCGCTGCACGCCAACATGCATCAAGCAGGAAGCAGCTGCCTGTCTGGAGCCGTGGGGCCGCAGTGCGCTCTCAGACACCCAATGACAGCAGCAGCTCACCAGCATTCTCTCATGACGGGCAGCGTGCAGGGACCCCGTGCAACATTGAGCCTGTAAGTCACAGGGATGCCAAGTTGGTGCTCCAGGTTGATGCAGAACATTGAACTGGGCCCACCAGCGGCGCCCTGCAGCCGCAGCACTACCCAGGGAGCAAGCGGCGTCTGGCATAAGTGCAGGTCGGACGTATGCAAAACACGTGCAAGGTCCTGATTTGCAGCAGCAGTGGCATGGAGCTGGCTATCATGAGTATCCAGCAATGCTGGCATGGGAGCTGACCATTATGGAAAAGCAAGCAATGGCGGCAACACGCTCACCTGTCTCTGTAGTACCAGATGTTGTCTCTTGTGGCGTTCCTCACATACTCCACCACCTGCCTGTCATAGTGAGTGTACTGGTAGGGCTTTGGCTTGGGGGGCTGCTGTCCTGGGCGTGCTCCCCGCTGCAGGGGCGCCTGCTCAGCCTTGCTGGCCTGGATACGCTGTGCCTCTGCAGACAGCACAGTGGCTGCAGCCAAGCGGTCCTCACAGGTGCACATGCTGTGAGCCCAAGGCATTGGGGAGGGCACTGAGCTGCCAATGAGGCCCTGGCAACCCTGCATATTGTTTCAAACATGCTACAGATCTCTGCGTGCTGGCTAGGGGCTGGCAGCGGCCCATGCAGGTACTGTTCATCTGGTAAGACATGCAGTCTGTGGGGCTGAGGTTATGAGCCTACCTTCTTGCAGGTACCTGTCAAGGTACTCTCGCTCCTCTATGTAGTTGGCCTCCCTTCTTTGTGCAGCTTTTGCCACTGCTTCTTTCCTCTCCCGTGCCTTCTGCGCCTTGCTCTTGAAGAACCACATGCCGCCTTGCCGATGGCGATCCGCTGCAGAGCGGCTCCCGAAAGTGGCTGCGCAATAAGTTAGGTCTCAGATCTTAGTCACACCAGTGCGCCAAAGCACAACCACAAGCATCAACATTGCTGCACGAGGGCAAATCTGTCAAGCTCACTGCAGGCTCAATTGGCTGCAAGTGCAAGCCTCACCTTGGCAGTCCCAGAAAAAACACATCATGCAGGCCCAGTGTGGACACATGCAGCTGTCAGTCTGCAGGCTGGGCAGCCCAGCAGCTCACCGCATGGGCTCGCATGCGTCAAGCGGCAGGATACAGGCCGCCACACAGCAGCATGCGCGGCGGTGAGGCTCCCGTGTGGCCACTCTGTCTCGTGCAATGAGTTTGTGCTGGCAGTGGTGGTGGGGACTGACCCTCTTCGATGCATGTGTAGGTCCCACTTTGTCTGCAGAGCAGCTGCAAGCTCCAACTCTGAGATGGTCCCTACTGACACCGGCTTCAGGATTGAGCAGGCAAGCTGTCCAGGCAGAGCCGTCTGATAAGGCCTCATCTGGGGCCTGACAAGCTGCACCTCCCTAGCATGAGGCAACTGCTAGATCCGCCATTGCGCCGAGCGCAGCATCTGCTGCTGTGGGTTGGTAGCCATGCAGGTGCCACCAAGCAGTGGCAGCGGCTGACCCCCTCCCACTGCTGAACTTGCAGATTTCCTTTGGCAAGATCCTGTCCCCCATCGGCATCGGGCTCATGTCCTACGGCTTTGGGGCCTTCTTTGGCCTTCTGCCGGGCGGGGACATCTCCTCCATCATGCTGATATATGGATTCCCCATCTCCCTGCTGGGCTTTGCTCTGGCCTATGCTCAGCTTAAGCCAGTGCCCTGCAAGACCACCAAGGCAGCCTTTGACCTCAGGGAGCAGGAGATGACCGACATTCAGAAGCAGGTGCGGCCTCAGCAGCATGGCCTGGCCAGTGCGACATGAGCTCTGAGCTGTCCAGTTGGACATGCTGAACACCTCTCCACCTTGACTGCTGGTGTACAGCTCCTCAGCCAGTGTCTGAGGCTGCCTTCTGGCCCCGCATGCAGTGCTGCACAGCTCACATGGCAACGCATTGGCCACGCAGCGGCAGCTGCATCAACAGACTGGTCGACATTGTTCTGCTGACCGGTGCAGCATGCCAGCACCTCTCCTTCCTGCTGAGCGCCTGCCACCTGGGGTATGACACTGATGCAGCAGCATGGTGTGCGCAGCTTGTGCTCAGCCCAAGGCGCTGAGTGCCTGCCCTGTGTCTGCAGGTGCGGGAGGATGTGACCAGGTACAGGTATGGGGATGAGCAGCACCTGGACGAGGCCTTGAACAAGGTCTTCATGTTCAACAGGGTGAGCATGTGTCCGGCACACACATGAGGCCTGACTTGGCCCTGCTCAGGCTGTGCCAGGCACTTGTCACGAATCTGGCTATCTGTGCTTTCTGGCTTGCCATTGCCTCTGTGAACGGGCCTGCTCATGGGCGCCCGCTGATATCTGGGTTTTGTTGCTTGCCATTGCCTCTGTGTACAGGCCTGCTCACTGCCTCTCCCACTGCCATTTGCGCTTTTCGGCTTGCCATTGGCTCTGTGTACAGGCCTGCTCATTGCCTCTGCCGCACTTATTCTGTCTCACACTAGCGGGCTCACTGTGTGCAGGCGCAAGGGGTCGCACGGCGGCTTACACCTGTTCTGGTTGGGGTCAGAGAGGAGGTTGTCGACAACCACTATGCCCTAGTGAGACTTTGCTGATGAGTACTTGATGCACGGGTGTCAGGCATCAGTGAGCCCTCTGTTGCCTGTCAGCAAATTGGGGCACTGACTGCCGTCTGCCATGCTTGGTCAAAGTCACCACCTTATGCTGACAGCAACTGCCCTACCTGGGGTGGCTACAGAGATGCAGCCAGTAGAGTGCGGCTCCCCCTGCCCTGCTGCAGATCCTTGAGTTCACCACAAAGAAGGACATGAGCCTGGACATGTGGACGAGCAGGCAGCAAAAGATTGAGTCTTTCTTTGGCCCCGGCGTGACTGCAAAGATCAACAGCACCGAGCAGGTCAGCATCAGGACTGCCTGGGTGTTACCAACTGCAGCCCAGGCTGCACCCACCTGCTGCTGCTGACTGATAGCTCATCTGAACAAGCTGCCAGCAGGCAGCAGCTGGGTAACAGTGAACATGACTAGCTCGCACTCATCTGCGGCTGCTGGGGCCTCACATCAGGGAGCCGGAGATGCGCTGGGACGACATGAGCATGACTGATTAGATGGTGGAAAACACTGTGCTGCAGGGCGTGGACCTTGCGCTTGTCAGTGACGGCTCAGGGCAGGGGCGGGGAGGGATCCAGCAGAAGGATGTCTTGCCACCCCTTGTCCCCGGTGGGAAGGCCCGATCTCAGCGGTGATGCACTAGGGTGGGCGCTCACTTCTGGCCCAGTCCTAGACTCGCGTGTCTCACCAGCGCTGTCAGCATGGCTGGGCCCCACGCCAAGTGCAGCTCTTTACTGTGCAAGACTGCGCACCCTCCAGCATGTCCTGACATGCTGACGGTGGCGAACCTGATTGAAAACCTGTAGCACCCCCTCAAGTCATTTGCTGGCTTCACAAGAGTTGACAAGTGTATGACCGTCTTTACCTGGAGAGTGGGGTTTAATTGTGGGGCAGAAAGTCCTTATTCATATTTAACATCGACAACATCGCACAGTCATGATCTACAACATCGCAAAGCTTGTAGGGGCGCCCTATCCATGCGCCACACGTAGGCTGTTCAGTGGGAGGAAGGCGCCAAAACAATCATCTAGATGACACCAGCGATGCCGGCCATGCCAAGGCGATTGAAGGATGTCCTTCTGGCCCCTAAGATCAGCCTGATTGGCCTCTTTGGAGCGATGTGTCTGCTCTTGGTGTGCAGAGCTGTGGTGGGCACTCTTTTCCATGCCACGAGGCATACTGCAGGTAGCCTAGTGGTTGTGCCTGCTCAATCTGTACACACAGCCATTTGGACAGATGCCTGCACCACCTCAACTCAAAGACCTGCATCGGATGTAAATGAATCCCCTCAAAGAAGGGCGTCCCTGTGCAGGGGTGCACCACGTGGACGCCAGGCCAGGCGCCGCACAGTTCCTCAAGCAGCAGTGCCTTGCCTTGGCAGCAGACCATCAGGCTGTGGTGGACCACTGGCTTCGGCCCTACAGAAGCAGGGGCATTGACGCGTCTGAGGTTGTGAAATTTGATCACCCTGAGTGTGAGTTGTTTGCTGCCTGCCACAGAGGCAGGCCATTGCCAGCGCCATTCACGCTGGCCGTCCAGGATGCTCGCACTGCCCACGACGCTGGCAATGCAAGGGCCGAGTTTCACATTGCTCTAATCCCCCAGTTATCCGTTTGCAAGGCTGCTGGCCTGATGTATAGATTCATGAGAGCACCCAAGAAACACCAAATGGCGTGAAGCTTGATGCCTGGCATGTAGTTGGCATGCATCTTCCCATGCTGTGACTGGCTTGCTCTGCAAAGCCAGCATCTCATTGCAGCCATTGAGCATGCAACTCATGCTCCTGCAGGGTGGTCTGCAACCGTTGAGGGCAATGCCCGTCTGCCCCTAGTCTACAACATCAAGGGCAAGCTCATGCTACATGAGTCCATCCGCAACAGTCCCAAGGGACTCATTGTGCCACAGAACAACTACACTGGACTTGGGAACTTTGGCTTCATGCATCTGCCTGGTGCGAGGCTCATCTTGCTCATGCCTGCCTCATTGCCCTTGCCAAGGCTTGCCGTGCCATCTGCCTGCTTGCTGTGGTTGTCTTGTTGCCTGCCACGTCACGCTCTGACCGAATCTGCACTTTCTGCCCACCTGTGGGCTCTTTCGCCTGCCAGCACATGGCACCCAGCATCCTCTCCTATGCCTGACAACACATAGCGCTCAATATGCACCTTATTGCTGCAGTGCTTTTGCAAGCTACAGCCGCCGTCAGACTGGATGATTTTGTGCTGGCTCACTCGCCCTATGCGATGCCAGTGGTGCGGCACCTCAACTGATTTCGCTCTCAGTCTCTCACGATCTGTGCCCCTGTCTTCATGGCTCTCCAACCCTTCAGGTGGGGCACCTACAACCCAGGTTCCCCTACGTCAGCTGCTGTAATAGACGGGGCATGTCCTCCACCATGCTCATCCCTGCGGAGCTCAGAGAAGCCTACTTTCTGTCCAAGCTGAACAGCAGTCGAGCAGGCCCGCTTGACCGGAGGGACCGGAGAGCTGTCTTCCTGGGCAGCCCCACTGGTTGGGAAAACGGCAGGAGGCGGGCAGTCTGTCGGGCTGGGACAATGCACAACGACCACATGTGAGTGGTATGCTCATGGGGTGCTCAGGGTGTGGATCTTGTTTGCAAGCCACGGCCAAAGCTTGGGCAGACAAACGGTCCATGCTGTCTCAAGGGCTGAGGACAGAGCTCATGCTGCCCAGCCTGTGAGGGGTGTTCTTTGCTGTGAGGTGGTACACGCTGGTCACAGGCTGCTCCTGTGGAGCTGCATCCAGCCGGCAGCCAGCCAACTGCTGCATGCTGCTGACTGTGCTTGCAGCTATGCTGGAGTGGTCACTCACATTGATGCCAAGGTGGAACTGGGCCAGGAGGAGTGGCAGCAGTTCCGCAAAGATCCAATGACATTGCAGGAGCAGGTCAACAAGTTCAGGTCGCTGATTTATGTGGGTGGGTCCAATCATGTTCTGGCAGGTGCTGTCACCTGCGTGGTACCAGTACCAGCCCAGGCAAGAGCACACAAGCCCGCAGGCCTGTCAGATAGCCTACGTGTCTGACAGTGCTGCCCTGCATTGCCAAAGCTTTGACTCGTATCCTCCGTCTGCTCAGTGCTGCCTGTGTTGCTCTCCAGCATGGAGAAGACTCAGAGCATCGTCAAATCAGCTCTGCACTGTGTTGCAGATGGGCACTGCGGCGCATTGCGGCAAAAGGACCTGCTCAGCAGCGATGCTGTTGTGCTGGCGGTCCAGTCCAGCCATGAGCTGTGGCACTACCCGATCATGGTGCCTTGGTGAGGCGGACAGCTGCTGCCTGCAGCTCTGTTTGGACTCAATATTGGCCTCAGAAATGCATGTTGCAATGCATTGCTGCATGCTGCCCATGCAGCACACTAGGAGCCAAGAGCACATACGCGCCGATGCTGCAGGGTACACTACATTCCGGTCGAGTGAGTTGAAGCTGTTGGCCAACACTGGCGCTATGAGATGCTCTGCTGGCATACCTGCTGCTCGCCTGCCTGCCTTAATGTTGCCTAAGAGTCAAGCTTGAGGTGCAGGTATGAGCCAACTTTCTGGAGCAAGGAGGGTGGTGAGCAGGCTATGTTACAGAACATCATTGCTGCTGGCCATGCTGTGGCTGCATGCTAATAAGAGATTGAGTTCTGCTACTGGTCTTCCAGAAGCCAAGCTGCCATCATCAGCATGTAGTGGCTACAAGCTGAGCATAGTGGGCCCCCGGCAGCCCTTATTGCAGTTTACCTGCCTCCCAGTGCTACTCAAGGCTCTCCACTGTGGCCCTCTCTTGCAGGCACCAACATCGATGAAGCCTGGGGTTGGACCGTGCAACATCCCCAGCAGACAGCTGAGATTGTGAGCAACGCCATGAAGTTTGCTCAGGACCACTTTTCCACAAAGGGCCAGCTGTGCTATGTGGTGCGCCTGCTCCATGAGTACAGCAGACTTCTGAAGAACAAGGACCAGATTCCAGAGCTGTTGCACTTTCAGCATAAGTCTCAGCCTGACAGATTTGTCACCCCCTGACTATGTACCCCTCCATCTGCATGTGCAGCAAATGGGCCTGAGCGCATTCGCACAGACCTGTTGGCCCCCGCAGACCGCCACAGAGTGTCTTTTCCCTGCAACTGCTGTTCACATCCCCAGCAGGCCCCAGCTTCCCATGGTTTTGTTCGTGATCACAGGGTGTTTGATGTGTTTTGCTGTTGACCACTAGTATACTGGTGCAGTTGCAACTACACATTGTAGTTGATCAACTCATGAATGACACAGTTTGAAGAGCTTGGAAACCTCAGCCTAGGAAGTACACCTTCATCTATGAGCTGATCAAGGGCTTTTTAACAGGGGCATTGGTCTGGGTGAGTCCACGCAAGATGAGATAGAGTCATCAATGTATCCAGCAGGGATTGTACCACTGGTGGGAGGTGGTGGGACTCTTTCACAAGTCTGATTGTCCATCTGGTATTGACTATTATGCTCCACTTGGAGCATGGCAGCGGCCACAGCTCGCCTGCTGGTTTGTATCATTCATGTGGTGTTGGGCCTGGCGCCAGCCTCTGATCATGCACATGCGCACAGCACTTAGCGAGTCGCACCTTCGCCTGGTCTGCGTTTCTGCCCACGCCCAAGCATGGGGGCAGAGGTCTGCGACTTGCAGAGCTGCTCTGCAGGAGAGCAGGCAAGCTTCATGCTGGCTGTGTAAGGCTTCAAGCTTATGCACATCATCACAATCTCGCCATGCTGCTCGTCAGCTGGCCACATCAGCCATTCAGCGAGCGGCATCAGACCCCCACCAGGCAGCACCGCCTTTGCTTCCCTTGAAAGGGTCCAGGTGAGCTGTCACTCAGGTCCTCACATCATGCGTGCTGCCTCCTGTCAGAGCTGGAAAGATGTCGGCCCCTTCATGCATGTACTGGGTGCCAGCTGCAACGCTGCTTTCAACAAACGGGTTGAGCTGAGATGTGTGCAGACACACTGACCGTCACCTCTGTACATGCAGACTGGGCCCCTTGCTCTGTGTCCACATGCTGTGCCCTTTGCTCTGTATCTGTAGGCTGAGCTCATTCGCTCAAGATTTTTGCGGCTGAGCCCCCCAAGCTGTGCGTACAGGCTGACTCCTATGTTCACTGTCCAGTGCAGGTTGGTGTTGGTGGACGCGATGGCCTTGTTGTATCGCGGCCACTTTGGCTTCAAGGATGTGCGCCTCAGCAGCAGCTTGGGCGAGGACACCTCCATCCTGTATGGCTTCGTGGGGACCCTGCTCAACCTGTTGCAGCTATCTCCCCCTCCCACCCACCTGGCCGTGGTCTTTGATGCCGCTGGCAAGACCTTCAGGTGGGGGCATGCTTGTAAATTGCCCACAAGTCTTGATGTTGCTCCAGCAGGCCTCAGGGCAGATCTGACACCCAGCAGGACTCAACGCTGCTGAGCTCTGGGGCCCACAGCTGCAGCACCACACTGCGTCCGCTGCACTGCTAGATGTCATGCCAGTGATGTGTGCGTGAAGTCTTGTGGCGTCCCTGCGCGGTGCAGCACTGAAGGAGGGAGCACCACCACTCCTGGCTTCTCCTCCTGGGAGGGGCCATCCCTGACCCCAGAAGGCAATGATGCATTCCCCCGCCCACTCCGACGACCCCGCCGAGTCTCCTTAGATGCTTACACCTTCAGGTCTGTGCATGTGTCCTCAGTGTCCCAGTTCAGGTTAGAAGCAGCTGGACTGACTGTGTGGCGCATTCCAGGTTGTGTTGGGCGCTGCCAGCTACATTCAAGTTACAATTACACTTACAAATGCTGTGTGTCTCAACAGCTTGTGTGCATGCATGAAGACCAGCTGGCCTCTGTGGCGCACCCTGCACGTCACAAAGTCTGCTGCACCAGGCTGTCAGGCAGCTTCCAGCGCAGACCTCCCACCCTGCACTTGCCGCTCCTCCTCCTCAGGCAGCAAAGCAGCTCCAGTCTTGATGTCTGCTTCAAACATGCCATGCAGCTCCCCTGCCTGTTGAGATGAGCTGTACGCCGTCGTCAAGGCCCCTTGTGGAGCAACCCCCTGACTCTAGCCGCCAGTGCCCCTGCTCAGCCCTGCAGGTACAGACTGGACCACGACTTCCAGGCCCTTTGCCCCAGCAATCACTCAGCCAGCATGCCAGCACCCCCTCCAGCAGCCCCTGCCCACTGTCTCTGCAGGCACGAGCTGTACCCCGACTACAAGGCCCAGCGCCCCAGCACCCCAGAGGCCGTGTCCGAGTCTGTGCAGCGCCTGCACGAGCTGCTGGCTGTGATGGATGTGCCGCGCCTGGCCGTCCCCGGGGTGGAGGCCGACGACGTGATTGGCACCATGGCCACGCGAGGGGTTGCTGCGGGGATGGAGGTTGCGGTTGCCTCCCCTGACAAGGTGGGGCCTTGGTGCTGGTGCTGGTCTTGTCAGGGCTTGGGGCTAGTGCTGGTGCCTTGCACTGGCTGGGAGGAGACTGGGGCTTCCTGATTGTTTGCTGACTGCCGGTGTGCTGGCTGTGGGCTCGAAGATCACAGGCACCTCCCCCTACAACGTGGGGGTGGAAATGGCGAACATTGGTGGGCTGTATGGCTTGCACAAGTGATCTTGCGCTTACTGTGCATGGGCTGGGAGGCTGGGCTTACTGCTTGCGGCTGGTAAGTCCATGCCTGCGAGGATGGAAACGTTGCAGCTGGCGCTCAACAGGTTAGGGCTGGAAATGAGGCTTAGGGTTGGTGCCCTGCACTGACTGGGGAGTCGGGGCTTCTTGACTGCCGCACGATATGGTGTGGCATCCGGCGTGGCAGCTGATGGGATGGAGGTCCAGGCCCCTCAGCAAGGCAGTGGCCACTCCCAGCTGCTGTGTGCTGGACCTGGAACACTGCCCCTCTTGCCTTGCACGACTGGTTCCAGCTGCTGCGTCCTTGGCTTGAACATGATGTGGTCCCTTGCCTTGCAAGACTGCTCCAGCTGCTTCCTCCCAGACCTGACATCTTCAAACTCTAGCAGCACTGCTTTGAAGCTGCTGCGTGCTGGACTTGAAGTGATGCCACCTCTTGCCTTGCAGGACTGGTGCCAGCTGCTGCGGCCTGGACTTGCACAAAAGTGATTCCTTGCCTTGCAGGACTGGCTCCTGTTGCTGCCTCTGGACTTCAAACAAGACTAAATGCGCTGTGACGACCTCTTGCCATGCAGGACTACTTCCAGCTGCTGCGCCCCGGGCTGCAGCTCCTGCGCCCGCCCAAGAAGGACGCGCAGCCCCACACGCTGGTGGCGGGGATGCAGCCCTACACGGCAGCCAGCTTTGAGGCGGAGTGGGGCGTCCGCCCAGACCAGGTCTGGTCCTGAGTCATCCATCTGCAGGCTGCTGCAGAACCTCGAGATGGCCCTGCAAAGCATATGACATGTCTGATCTCGTAGCTCCGTACTGGAATACCCAGCTGCTGCAACTGTATGCCCACTGAAGCTCTTAAGGCTGGGACTCTGCTTGCGATGCTTGTGGGGCACTCCCAGGGATTGCACGCTGCATTGGGTGGGCGTGCGTGTGATGATGGGGACACCTTGTCAACCTCGAGTCTCTGCACACAAACTTGTCAGAGAAGTTCCGACTTGTACGAGACTCATATTAATGTAACAGCACAGTGTTCTGGCTTGTTGGACCTGCATAGAGTCCTCTGCCCATTCATTGATGCTACAGACTCTACAGTGGAACCAGTCAATCCAGCACAGCTTTGCCCTGGCTGCAGTGGGTGGACGTGCTGGCACTGGTGGGAGACTCTTCGGACAACATCCCAGGGGTCAGGGGCGTGGGCCCCAAGTCGGCCCTCCCCCTCCTGCAGCAACATGGCACCCTGGACGCAGTGCTGGACGCCGCGGGCAGCATCGAGAAGAAGGTGGTGTGCCCGCTTCTGGAGAGAAGATCATGTGATGACATCACCCGTCGCCAATCTTTATGCTTGGTGGACTGGGGCACAGTGATGGCTGCAGACGTGTTCTTGATGATCAAGGAGTGCAGCTGCTCCCTACAGAGTATCAAACGGTTGGACCAGCTTCGAGAGGACATGAAGCAGTTGGAGTTGTGCAGGGGCTGCGGGAGAAGCTGGCATCTGAGGAGGGTCGCATGGCCGCCCACCTCAGCAGGAGCCTGGTGCAGCTCAAGACTGACCTGCAGCTCCCACCCGTCAGGTAGGCTCCTGGCAGCGGGCAGTCATGGTCTGCACCTGCACTCCGCTTAGTTGTATGCGCCTCACTGCATTTACACAATGCTGATGAAGTGCCGAGGCTGAGCAGCACAGTCTGGCTTGAGGCGGGTGCTGTGATTGCCCAGAGGAGCGTGGCGCTGCACAATGGCCTTGCAAAAGATCAACCTGCAAAGTGCCAGCACTTGTGATGTGCCAAGTGATGGCGCTGAGTAGATACCCGTCCACAACACACCTGCATGCTGCCTGCACAGGGGCCCGCTGGAAGACTTACAGCTCAGACCCCCCTCAGAGGCCACACGCAGGCTCACAAAAGAGGCATTTGCCAAGCTGGATTTCAGGAGGCACCAGGAGCGTCTGGACGCTGTATGGCAGTCAATTGCTGCTGCTGCCACTCCGGAGGCACCTGGCCTCCACCCTGCTGTGAAGCCTGCGTCCCAGTGGCTGCAGCATGCCTGAATGTGGCACAGCCATCAGAGACAGCTCAGCTTGAGCATTGCCCTGGACGCACCCCTCAGCGGCTGCTGAGTTGCCCTGCTGTGCAGGCAGCATCTTGGGAATGCAATGCTCTCTGACCCTCTATCACTGGCTGTCAAGAGGTGGTCAACGTGCTGGCTGACCTTCGAAGTGAATAATGACCCCTCTTTTACCCTCTTGACAGAAAGCTGATCCCTTGAATGCCTGTGCCAAATGAAAGTTCACGTGCTGGACAACCGACATATGTAAATGGTGAACGTGTCAGTCTGTACCCTCTCTAATCAACTTCTCAAAACCAATTGGAATAATCCCACTCTAACAAAAAAGTTTCAGATTGACAACTACACCAGCGGGGAATCGAACCCCGGGCAGATGCGTGGGAAGCATCTATGTTACCACTACACCACTAGTGTATGCTGCAGGCACGATAACGATAGTATAGTAACTTAATAGACTCCGATCGACCCTCCCAGGTTCTTGCGTTAGAGCAGATCCATATTCCACATCAGAAGAGCACCACAGGATGACCGACACTCAGGTCTTGCAGGGCTCCCAAGGCCTGCCGGCCAGCCATGAGCTGGCTCCCTTGAACCAGGTGGGGCCAGTATGAACCCGTTCCTGCCCTGCTGCTGCAGGGACTGCACCTCACGTCTGCTTGTGCGCACTGCAGCCCCTCATCAGCCCAACACTGGCCAGCGCGTTTGGCATCCCTTTTGCTGGTCTCTCAGGCAGTCATGGAGACAGCATGCGCCTGGCCTACCTGCCTGCAGCAGCGCAGAACAGCCTACTGCGGGCGTTCCCAGGGATGAGCAGTAGCACAGGGGCGGATGCGGCACAAGGGGATGGTGCAGGTGCAGAGTCGAGGACTGTTTTTATAAGAGTGCCCATGCATCGAAGTCTCAGGTCCGTTCTGTTCCTCCTGCAGGGCAGAGCAGGCCGCCCCAGCAGCGGCAGCAGCAGTCTCAGCTGCCAGGCTTCGTCTCCAGCGTGGGGGGCAGCCAGGGCCCCACAGCGTCCCAGGAATGGGTGTTCAGCCTACAGGGCAGCCCCCAGCGCACACTTGGCCACGGTGAGGAGTCAGTCAGAAGCCAATACCTCTGCTGTGCACCATGACCAGCCTCAGCTGTTCGCAGCCCCTTTCAGGGCCTGCCTGGCTGCCGTGTGGGGCATTTTGGGAGCCATGGTGGTGCTGATGAATCCCCAGTCCCATTCTTGGCGATGCCAACTGGCGCTTCAGAAATGGGGCAAGCACTGTCTCTCTGACCCGCCCTGCCAGTGCCCCAGAAAATCCCGGCCATGCACCAGCTCACAAGATGCACGTGGTGTGCAGGGCAGCCCAGGCCTGTCACACACAAGTGCAAGTCCTGCCTTTCTCTGTTCGTCAGATGCAGTCCCGCCGAAGTTTTTGCACTCCCTGGCTGGTCAATTTTCTGTTCAGGAGGGATCACCTAGCAAGCAGGCATGGCCCTGGCAGTCACTAACTGAGCATGAGGTATGCTCTTTTCCAGGCCCCCGAGGGTGAGGGGCTTCCCAGGGCAGCTCAGCAGATACCACCAATGCCAGAACGGTCACTTGTGGGCATGAGTCGCTGCCTCTGTGTGCAGACCGGCGTTGTACATGTGCCAGTGTTGCTGAGCGTTGGTGCCAGGCAGGCAGTGCTGAGCATGGCGCCTGGCAGTGCGCAGGCCAGCTGCCGCCGAAGGGCCAGCAGACGCCAGCTGAGCGTCGGTGTTAGCAAAAATAGTGCTGAGCATGGAGCCTGCCATTGTGCAGGCCAGCTGCCAGCAAAGGGCAACTCAGGGCAGCCCAGTGAGAACGCCCCACCCTCCACATTGCCACAGGCCCTGCGGCAGCGGCCCAGCGAGGAGCTGCACCAAGCGGCACCAGCCAGTGGCGGGGGCCACCCGGCCAACAATGCAACAGGGATGCCCCAGAATACAGGGCTAGGGCGGCAGCCCTCCAACTCTGATGCAGCAGGTGGGCAGATAAGCGCTCTGCAGGAAAGAAGAGACCCAGCTTACAGGGATGCTCATGCGGTGTGAGGAGGGCTGCATGCACCGCCTTCAACCCGAATCCCCTGAGCAGGCAGCGAGGTCATGCACAGGCCCTGCAGCGGCCGCTGGCCACATCTGTAGCATGTTGTGGAAGCGTGGCAGCTTGCCGCTGCCGTCCGCTTGTGGGGAGTCTGCACAGAACTTGCACAGCCGCAGAGGTAGGCACGAACACAACTGATGGAGGGTGCTGACTGCTGCGGAGCGTGACCATGCCAGCTTCGGTGCCTTGAGCTGGACCTGTATAGTGTAGCAGTGGGTTTTGCGGCGCATTGCCTGCAGCTTCATGGGGGCTGTGGCCACAGCTTCTGCCCAGACACTGGCCGTGTCTGTATCGGTCCTCTCAAAGCAGCGTCTGTGTGCGGCCACCTGCTGTTGGGCTCTGCTTTGAGCCTTCCGGCCTGACTCTGCACTGTCATGTGCTTCTGCTGCATTTCATCATCTTGACCTGCAGGGAATCAATTTGCAGAAGGATTGATGCCCCTGCAGGCAGACACTACATGTTTCGTAACTTACGAGGCTGTGCGTGCGCCCTGCAGCCGACAAGGGCGTCCCTGGCCTTCATCCAGACTGGGCAGCCGCCAGGGCCTGAACGCCGGGACACATGCACAAGCACGTCCTGTGAGCAGCAAGCAAGATGGTCACCCCTGGCCTGCAAAATGCTGCCTGATAGATTGGTACACTGGATTAACGCTTTGGCCTGCAGGTGACCAGGACGAATTTGCCAAGGCTGTCAAGCGTCCGCGGCTGGTGTGGACCCCGCAGCTGCACCAGCGCTTTGTGGACGCCGTCAAGCAGCTGGGCGTCAAGAGCGCTGTCCCTAAGACCATCATGCAGGTGAGGGCAGGGGCCCGGATGGTGGGGTGGCTGCCTGGGAGAGGCACAGCTGCTCCCGAAGAGGAGAGTGAGTGGCTGCCTGCCGGGGGGTTGCACTGTGTGCAGCAGGCTTGTCAGCTGGTGATTCGTGGCCATTGTCACCCTTTCAATTGCTCTAGATCACAATCACCTACAGGTCTTTGAGAGTGCATCTTGAGGATGCACCTGCCAGACTAGCGATCTTGCACCAGACTCGGCTGCTCACCCCTGACCTGCATTGAGGTCTTGAAGGTTGAGAGTGCTCATGACCTCAAGCCTGCAGTGTCAGGAGAGGGGCGCTGACTGCCCTCTGACACTGCGGCTAGCTGTAGGGAAACCTTTCTGTCTCTCCATCGGGAAGCGCACAGGCCCTGCTCGTATACAAATGCCTGATTTCACGCTACTGATCTGCCGCCGCCCGTGGACCTAGGTTCTGCAAAGGGCAGCGGCAGCGCCTCCAAATTCTGTGAGCGTGAGCGGCCATGGCTGCTTCACAGGAATGAAGATGATGCAGCTGCCCTTGGTGCAGGGAACCCTGCATGTTGGTGGCCATACAGGGCTGCTTCCATGCAGCATCTTCTGCCCTGTGTGAAGCAAATTCATTGGACCGGCTTCACCTTGCCACTGCCAGCAGCTGAGACAAATTCTGTTTTACCAGTGGTGTTGGTGCAGCTGCTCTAAAACCCCTTCCTTGTCATTGACCCTGCCTGCAGCTGTGTCTGCCATACCAAATGCTGCACTGCGTGCAGCTGATGAGCGTGGACGGCCTGACGCGGGAAAACGTGGCCAGCCACCTCCAGAAGTACCGTCTGCAGCTCAGGCGCAGTGGGGACGACGAGCCTGCTGGACTGTCCAACCCAGTTGCATGCCCCACCAGTCGGGGCGAGAGGGGCCAGAGCTTGGAGGCGCAGTCACCCCCTGGCGTGCGGAGTACGCCCACGGCGGCGCCTCCCTCTGTGGGGCGGAGTGCGCCCCCGATGGAGCCTCTGACGGCAATGCAGCTGCAACAGGCCGCGGCGCAGCTGCAGGCGATGTCCCCTGCAGAGACGGCTGCCTTGATGGCTGGCGGCAACCCCCATGCAGGCCACACACACTGACGCTGCCAGCAGCAGCGACTCTGGAATGACCTCAGGGTGTTGCTAGCCAGGCGCCGCTGCACGTGAACACAGCAGCCGTCTCGCAGGCCCCTGCACACTGGCCCTCATGCTGCTGGATGCGCACAGTCTCAGCAGGCAACAAGCTAGCCAGCAGCACGTAGGGCATGTACAGTGCTGGCAGGTTCTGAGAATCACAGGAGCCCCTTCAATCAGTAGCGGGCTTTCCCTCTAGCAGAGCACTCACATCCTTGTTTGGTTATCCTGAGGCTTTGCCCCCTTGTGCCTTTCTCTGACTGTCGTATGCCGGATATTGTCTGTTGTCCATACCTTGGTGACTGCATTGTTGCCAGACACTGTCTGTTGTTCATACCTTGGCGACTGCATTGTGGCTGGTGCCGCACATGCAGAAGGAGCATCTGCTCGCTCATGAGTTTTAGCAGCTGTCAGTCAGGCAAGTTTCAGTGAGCCCATTTGGCTTTGTTCTGTGCATGCACCAACCTCTCCCCTGCTGGTTCAGTACAAATAAAGTGCACTCAGTCCTTTAGACTTACTAACACTCCTCTAAAGCCTACGTCAAATGAGAGTGGAGGCTGGTGTGGCAATTGTCCGTCTGGGCCTTGGGGCATATATCCTTAATGTGACATTCTAGGCTATCTTGGCAGTGGTCTGGGGCCAGGGTAGTCATATGAGGTGGGCTGCTGCTGCTGAGGCACCGCCACTGCGCTGCGATACCCCACCTGCTGCCTAGGTTGAGCATACCCTTGTGGCTGGCCTGAACCTGCATAAGCGCTTAAGCCTATGGGGGCCTTTGCTGCAGGCGGTGCCTGCAGCTTGGCATTAGCGGTTGCTGCGTAGGCGGCTGCTCTGTGCTGCCTGCCTGCCCTCAGGCGCCAGGCAACAAACAGCGCCCCAAGTGCCACAGCCAGTACTACCCCCACGCCTATGACGATCACGATGATCCACCACACCACACCCGCCGCGCTGGAGCCTGCGTTGGCACCTGTACAGACACAGCTGGCTATCAGGCTGCTGGGGCATGGCAGAGGGACAGAGGCTGACATGCTTGTCCTGCGGCATGGCCACGATATCAAACTAAAGGACAGCTGCTTGCGGTATGCTGCCAGAGCGACAAACAGCCCAGGTGGCTTAGACACAGCACTGCTGCAGCAGAACCCTGTAGGTCTGCCTTGGCCAGCTGAGGTGCCCACTGGCTGCCTCCTGCCACCTCACCTGTGGTGATGCAGCGCGTCCCTTGGCGGGTGTAGCCAGCAGTGCAGCTGCTGCAGTCTGACCCTGAGTACCCCGTATTGCATGAGCAGGCCCCTGTGGCGGTCGAGCAGATGCCACGAGGGGGCCCGCCGCACATGGACAGCGACCCTGAGGGTGTTGGGCAGGAGGTGTAGGGAATCGGGCAGTCCACGGCGCACCCGCCTGCAGGCATGGTAGACAATGAACGTGTGGAGATCAGGGGGGTTGGGGAAAGGAGGCGTAGGGGACCGGGCAGTCCGGAGCGCACCCACCTGCAGGCATGGCAAGGTATCAAACAGATTGATCTAGATCAGACATGGTGAGGATGGAAACTGTACCCTGTACTGGAGCCTGTACCATCTGATGAGTTGCCAGCCCTCAAAGCCGTCAGCACAGAGGGAAACACTGCACTGACCAAAGGCAACCTGATAGGTCAGCAGGTGAAGCCAGGATTCGCTTTGATATGTGCACTAGTTGCAAAGCCCTGCACCCCAGAACAAGTCTGTGAAGATTTGGCCGCAACATAGCATTCGTATTATGCACCTCGTCATGAACACAGTGCTTGCCATGGCCTGCAGTTGCCACAAAAAGGATGCAGCCTGAACTCATGTTCACTCTTGTTGTTCTGAGATGCACTGTTTAATCCAGACTCTTCTTCAAGGCCTGAGAAATCTTGCCCTGTAAACTTGTCCCACAGTTCCAGCTGCCATAAATGGACGGCCAAGGTGCAGGGCTTGGACAATGAGTGCAGAAGGGACACCAAAGTTGGCGATGCTGCATGCTCTGGAAGGGGCAACAAGGGTTGGCAGCTGCTGGCTGAAAGCAATTTCAAGGTGTGCCCCAAAGGTGTGTGCAATGCAATAATTCGTGCAAAAGAGGCAGCACCCCCTTGCGTCCCCCCCTAGCACTGCGCCTACAGCAGCTTGCAGGGACTGCACCTTTGGCCGTGAGCCCCACAGACGCCACGTTGGGGCGTTCCCCAACCTCGCATACGCCGTTGCCGCAAACAGGCAGGGCTAACACCGAGGACAAGGCGATGTCGGAGCTGTTGCTGAGCAGACGCTCTGTCTGGCCCACAGTCAATGCAGCTGAGGTGATGGCAAGGCTGCTTGGGCTCTGGGCGGCCACCTGCAGGCATCACTACAGCGGTTGGAGGGACAGCGCAATGTCGGCAGTGTTGCTGACCGAGCGCTCTGTCTGGCCCACTGTCAAGGCAGCTGAAGCAACAAGAGCCAGGCTGCTGGTACCTTGGGTGGCCACCTGCAGGCAGCGCTGCTTAAGTCTCAACATGCTGCATGTTTGAGCTCGCCGGACTGTAGTCCTTGACCGCACCATGAAGCATCGAGCTGGTAGTAGATTCGACCCAACCCTCTGGAGAGGCGCAAACATGGATGCTGGAGATGCAGTCCCGGCATCATCATGACCAGAAGGCACCAGCGGCACACCGATTGCCATGGGAACCCTGTCACCTAACAGCCATTAGTGTCAAAGCAATGTCATGCTGCATCTTTGTGCTCCTCAGGTAACAGCACTCAGGTCCAGCTGCCATGTTCAGGTCAGCCACAAGTGAGCACCTCATCTGGTACAGCACATATGCCTGAGCTTCCACCAGCAGATGGGCCGGCAGGTCCAGCTGCTATGTGCAGCCTAGGACTGAGTGGGCCGCTCACCTGGTATTGCACCACTGCCTGAGTGCTGGCAACAACGGCGCCTGTGGTGGCGGGGGCTGCAGTTGATAGGGGCACAGTAGACGCAGCTGCACCGTCCACAGTGAGGTCTGCCTGCAGCAGAGCGCGCCGGCGGGAGGTGGAACTGGTGGGGGTGCTGCTCCTGCAGCAGCATGGAAGGGAGCATCTCAAACAGGGTCTCAAGCAGCAGTCTGATGCTGATGCTGATGCTGCTCTGCAAGCCGCTGCTGAAGTGACTGCTGCACAGCATTGCTGTGCTCACAGGGCACGGCACAATGATCTTCACCCAACTGATTGTCCCTATCAGAAAGTGCAAATTTATACATAATGCATGCCACACATGTTGTAGCCACTGCAGCTGTTGAAGCAGATGCCTGACCTCCTCCAAGTCATGTGCCACTTTTGCAAGGCTGCACATGCCAGGGACACACCACGCAGGGCGTGCTCTTGAGTTTGCCCAGCGAAAGGCTGCCGAGCCCTTGACTCGATGAGGCAAGTGCCTGTCCTCCAACAATGCAAGCCCACGCCTATCAGATGCGATGGCTTGCGAAGGCCGAAATAGCCAATCAAGCCAGGTGCACAGTGCAGGGGGCGCACCAAGCACCCAGCAGGGAACGCTGTTCGCTCTGCTCAACCAGGGGGTAGCAGGCTGCCGCACCAGGGGCAGCCCGCAGAGCAGCATCCCCTGGGCTGGTCTCTTTGCTGCATGGGGAAAAGTGCTTGACAAAACTCACTCGCTGTACGCTGAAATGTTGGCAGCGGCAACGCCCAGCGCTCCAGCCAGAAGGGACACCTGCAGGCTGCCGGTGGTGGCGCTCATGGAGGCTGACACCAGAATGTCCCCTGAGCTGTCGTAGCCATTGCAGACGCCAAAGCTGTCGAGGATGCCTGTGCAGCAGCGGCCCTGGGCGTTCAGAGTCCCCTGCAGGGCCAGCAGCAGCATGGCTGTGCGTCTTGTGAGGGTTTTGAGGGTCACAGGGCACAAGCTGAGCTGGGCATGTTGAAAGACCTTGCCAGGCTCAGGCTCTGTGCAGCAGCTGAGGATCTTCAAATTGCAGTTTCAAGACACAGGACGCAGGCTGAGCATAGTTTGCAGCAGCCTGGAATGAGGACTCACTTTCTGGCCCCCAGAAGGTGCAAAATGAGCCCACCAGCTCAGGCGTTGCCAAGCAGCCTCAAACAGTTATGACACAGTTCAGACAAATCCAGCAAGCGCGATGCCTGTCAAGAGGGCAGCACTGTCATTTTGCAAACACGCAGACCTGGCAGCGCCGTCTTGCTGACGGCACAGGCAATTTGTGCCTGCTGGCTGTCACTTCCACGCTGGTCAACAACGTGCACTGCCCTGCGCAGTCTGGTGACACCCAGCAACATGAACGGCAGTCTTCACACCAGTGCAGTAAAGTCCTCAAGCCTAGCCACCTGCTGGCTGTCGCTTCCCTGCCAGTCTATACAATGCACTGCCCTGCGCGGCATGGTTGAGCCCAACAACATGAAACGGCAGCTCTCCAAGACAGCCCTCGACCCCGGCCTTGCTGACCTCGCAGGCATCCCCTTGCCAGTCAATGGCCAGCGCCCCTCCGCCGCAGATGCCCACCGCATCCACCACCCCCGAGCAGCAGTTCTGGCTGCTGTCCAGCTGCCCGGACGGGCAGCACACTCCCGCACGCGTCAGCTCGTACTCGCAGCAGGCCCCATCTGCGTCGAGGGCGCCCGTGCAATTGGTGGGGATGCTACAGAAGGTGCCCTGCAGGCGGCACTGTGTGTGAGCCTGGCTGATTGGTGTCCTCTTTGAGCGCTTGAGCAATTGGTGGGGATGCTGCTCAGGTGCTTTACAGCATGCCTCCCGCAAAGCACCTGAGCAGCATGTTTGAGTCTCGCTGTTTTGTGGGTGGCAAGGAAATCACATGCTGACGTTGCACAGAACCTGCAGGTAACGAGGACACGCGCCCTTGCCTGCTGGCCTCAACAGCTCGCCACAGCCTTGCAGGCGCACAGTGAACATGCAGATTGCAGAGACATGTGCTGTGGTATGGGGCATGCTGCAGAGTCCAGGAGGCCATGCCTAGCCGCTGTCACCCTCATCGGACAGCCACCAGACTGCTGCAGGAGGCACTGGTGGTACTGAATTTAGTGCTGCAATTAAGCACACTGAGGGTGTCCAGGCTGCCTGCCTGTTGACTGCCAGTGTATGCACTGCACTGCAGACAGATAAATTGTTGCCCTCACTCGAGCAGTTCACGGCTTCTTGCCCCACCCCTGCCAGCAGGTCAGGGCTTTGTGTGGGTGGGCCTGCTCCCTCAGGCTCACCTTGTACCCAGAGTCACAGACACAGGCCTGCTTGGTGCTGCTGCAGGTGCCCTGACCGCTGCACGATTGCCCGCTGCAGAAGTTGCAGGACGTCCCCGTGTTGCATGACTGGGAAGTGGCCGGCTTGGTCCCTGGGCACAGGCTGTCGCCCACCTGCAGCAGTGCACACGTACACTAGTCCAAGAGCAGCATACGCCGGTCCAAGAGCAAGCTGCAGACCTTTACAGGACTTGCTTATGTTGCACGACTGGCCACTGGACGGCTTGGTCATGGGCACTGGCTATTCTCCACGCACAGCGTTGAGGAAACACCAGTCTAAGGCCAAACAGGTCAAGACCCTTGGAAGTCGTGCCGGACGGTCAGCTTGGAAAGGTTCTCAAGGCAGACATGCGCAGACACACTGCTTGAAACTGCAAACTGGAAGGGTTCTGTGCGGGCATATACAATTCATGATTTCCAAAGGCTTATGCACGCAGAACTGGTGGTCGCAAAGAACACATGCTGTGCATCCACCAGCGCTGCTTGTCAGAGAACCAGCTTGTCTGCATGGCTGTGGAGGGGCTGGGCCATGCGGATCCTGCCTCAGCCTTACCCATGCAGAAAGCCATGTCTGATGTCCAGGCACTCACCCTCCTGCATGACAGCCCTGCCAGGGGCACCTCTCGAGGTCTGCTCACCGTGGTCTGGTCCTGCCCCTCAAACTGCACACAGTGCACGCTCCTAGACTGGGTGCCCCCGCTGCCGCAGCTCTTGGAGCAGGCGCTCCAGGCGCCCACCTGCCACACGTTTTGTATGCAGGGGGCTGTGGCAGCTATGCGAGTGGTCACTGCTGAGGGGCAGCTTGTGGTCGTGGTGGCAGTATCTGCACTGCTCAGGCAGGTGCCTGCAGGCAGCAGCACCAAGCTGAGGCCGCAGCTGTTGTGCTTGTCGGAATCACTGGTGCCGCGTGGCAAGCCTAGACCATGGGGCGGGACAGGGCCCAGACACTGGCCCCAACAGGTTGCAATGCAGGACAACAAAACACTTGCCCCCCCAGAAACCCACCTGCTCGTGTCTGCTGGGTGCTGTTGCACTGGGCGGTGATGGGGCCCCAGGGCTCAGGCTCAAAGTGGTTGCCTGTGCTGTTGGCGGGGCAGGTGGGGTCGCAGGGCTCGTAGCGGGCCGGCGTGGAGGCGGCGTCCACACACACAGCCAGGGGCAGTACCTGGTACAGGTTGTGGCAGGTGGCCGAGGTGTCCTGCAGGTGGAGCACCAGGTGGCAGCCCGTCAAAGGCCCTTCATCCTTCATCCTCAGATGCGAGCCTCTGGCCCATCACTGGACTGCCATCCCCATCTGACCTCCATGCCCCAACACACAGAGCTGCATTTTGTCAGCACGCCCCATGGTTCCCACGGCCCCATCTCTACGGCGCAGCATGTGCCACATATTGCTGGATCAGGTTCCAGCAGCCTCCACGGTGTGGCTGCTCGACCTCTTGTCTGAAAGTGGGGATCTGCAGAGGTATGAGCATGACCACTCTGAAGCCATGAGGACCTGGTGGCTGATCATGCATGGAGGCGGCAGTCAGGCTCTAAAATTTTATTCAGCACCCTTCAGAGGATGAGCCAAGACTGGCACCATCATGCAGCTGCAGTCTGCGACTCAGCAGTTGCCCACCATGAACTGACAGCCCTCTTGCTCAAGGCACATTACTGTGCAAGACTCAACCCCAAGTGCACAGACAGCGTGCAGCATAGGCTCAGCAGTACCTGCATGGCCTGCCCGCACTGGCAGTCGCCCCAGGTCTGAGCTATCAGGTAGGGTGATGGCGGAGGGTCTGCCACAGAGCTGGTGGTGGTGCCTGCAGGGAGGCACTTGGTTCTGATGCCAGCTACAAGGTCAGGCAGGACAGGGCGGTTGATGTCTTGGTCTTGGAGTTTGGGATTGCCCTGATGAGGGCTGGGCACCCAGCAAGTGTAAAAGCCATGCGTGTTCAGGGCTGAGAGGGTCACTGTTCTTGCACTGCCAGCCCGAGGCAAATGAGGCCTCTGTGAAGTGCCGGCTCCTGGTGGGGCAGCCTTCTGTGGCTAGGTCAACGATGTGGGTAGTGGTGCAGCATGATGCCTATGACCTGCCTCTACAGGCAGGCATGCAGGATAGTACACGACCCAGAAAGGCTTTGACGACCCAAGAGATCCATTGTGAGGACTGCTAGCTTTCCCCAGGGGGAAATTGTTCCCCAGAAGGTAACCTGACTGCAAAAGGGCCCGCATCGTGGCATACCCCAAGGCTGTGCTAGATTGTAGCAGCCTGGCAGCAGGTCACGCTTTCACCCACCGCAGTGTCCCTCAGCAGCAAATGTAGTTGCAGTCGCAGTTGCTCTGCCCGCATCAAGCACCAAGCACAAGCAGGCTTACTGTTTGTGCTGTTGCCGCCAGCTGAGTACTCTGCCAGAGCATAGGTGCCGGAGATGAGCTGCCCCGCGACGGTGGAGTTGTCCATTGCCTCAATATCAATGGCCCAACTTCCAGCCGCCCCATTGAAGCCGTCTACCACAAAGTAGTACAGCACATTGGCCGACAGGGCCACCTGCAGGCATGCATCATGAGAGGGGTTCAGCTTAGCACGTTAAGCAGGTAGGTTCCTTCATACAGGATTGACTTTTCCCTTTGCAGGGCAACTGCTGTGTGTTGTCTGACAGGCCGCATGCATCCACAACCAGCCATGCCTGATACAGAGCCAGCAACCGCAGCAAAACAGCGCCCACAGCAGCAGCCAAGAGGCGTGGTAAGAGCCCTCCAGCATTCAGTGCAGTCACCACCTCAAGACCCAATTGAGGTGGCGACTGGAGTTGTGGCTTTGCCAGATAAGCAACTTGGAGGCAGGCCACCGCACCAGGCACTCCAGACCTCTGCGAATGTGATGCAGCTGAGGCAAGCGCTCAGTTGTGCGGCCGTCAGAAGGGGCAGCCCCACCTCTGCCCAGCTCTGGAGGTTACAGTAGTCGTCGTTGCACAGCATCTCCAGCAGTTGGCCGTCTGAGGCGCTCTGATACACGATGAGCTTGGTGTCATACCCGCTGTTGCAGAGGCTGATGGAGACAGTGGCATTGGTGGCTGGCATGAAGGCATACACATAGTCCTACAGGAACAAAACAGGAATCAAGTGACTTGTGCAATGGCGATGGCAGCTGCCACTGCAGGTGAGTCCTATTCAGCGGGCTGGAAAGGTGCGAAAAAGTGTGTATAGACATACAGCACAGAGCAAAGCTCTGTGTGTCCTAGGGCCTGCTGCATCATGGGCTTTGGCACCCATTTGTATGTCAGGTGACTTGCCACTGTTCACATAGGTTTGCAGCGGACATGCACCGCCCTGGCTGAGAGCCAGCCAGCGGGAAGCTGCAGCATGTGCTGGAGGCCCCAAAGTATCTGCAAGGATTGCAGCGGAGGCCTGCACAGTGCTCCTTGAGGGCCTCGAACACTCACTGGAGAGCCCTGGGTCTCTGGAATGGTGGACTGCCCAGTGCAGGTAGTCACATTGTAGTCATTGTTGTAGTAGGTGGTGTCACCCACGCCCTGGTAAGGCAGGGACATGATCAGCTGCAGGGGCAGACAGTGCAGGAGGGCTTTAGACAGTCATCTGCATCACCAGCTACCTGCACATGATTGTGCCCACAGTCAAGAGGCGGCAAGGCAACCAAACGGGAGGGCAAGGCAGCAATGCCATTCTATCAGCCAGTGACGACAAGTCTGCGTCTGGCTCAGCTGCGCCCTCTTCTGGCGGGAGCCAGCTCTACTCATGAAACAGAGGCAGGCAGGTAGCCCTCCAAGCCATGGAGCACCATGGAATGGCTGCCCTTGAGTGCAACCCTGACCTCTCACCGCTGGGAACGAGACGGTGTCGCCAGGCAGGCTGCGGACATCAAACACTGGCATCTTGTGGTGGGTGTCACTGATCCAGGAGTCAGCTGCAGCCGTTGTCTGCACAAAGAAGTCCAGCAGGAACTCGTCCCAGCCTGCAGGGGCCGGGGTGCACACCATTAGACCCCTCTGCAAAACATGAGACCCTCTGCAAACCCTCAATCCCTCTGCAAGCCCTACCCAGTGGATGCCAGGGTGACTGGGCAGATCTGCTGCTGAGATGGCTGTGGACTGCTGGCCCTGAGAGCGGTCTGGCACCATGAGATGCAAGGACATGAATGCTGCACAGCACCCTGGCAGCGCGCCCCTTCTCTGCTGGGGCTCTGGGCATGCAGCGACACAACTCCCGACAGACGTGGGGACCGTACCGCCCTAACACCATGACTGTGCCAGCCCTTGCCAGCACCACAGCCAGGGAGGTCTTCCAGAAACTATTCTACCCAACATGAAATCATGAATCACCTGCCGGTCTATTCCTGACCACACTGAGCCTGATGACTTGCAGGGTACTCCAGCTGGTGGGGTTGAAGGTCAGCACTGCGTTGTTCAGCACAGACAGGCGATCTGCAGACAGGGACAAGAAACGCTGGAGTCAGCCTGGGCACATGCTGCTTGCACAGCCTGGCAGATGAAAGCAGGGATTGCAGGGCAGGTGAGAGACACATGTGCAGCAGTAAGGACAGTGATACGCAACATTCAGGTAAAGGTTGGTGACAAGTGGCACTTCCTTGGCGGCAGGGCTACGGGGCCCAATGAGAGAACTGCAAATGAGAATTGTTTTGCCCATGCCTTTGGGGTGCAGGGGTGTCCCAACCTGAGGCATCATCCACTGTAGTGGTCACTGTGACAGTGCCAGCTGGCTGCGATGACAGCGTGATTGCGACAGCGTAGCCATTCCTGAACAGCGAGAGGCGTGTCATAGCTCTTGTGTATGAGTGGGCCGCCCAAGAGATGTGGTTGGTCCTCTGGGAGTCATGCAGACTTGCGACCAAGATGTCATGCACACAGCACTGTGCAACTGTGGTAGAGCATTCCAACGAGTGCCAGCAAGCATGCACAGAATCAGGCCCATGAGCTGCCACAGCATGCAGCACACTTGTAGTTGCTGTCTGTGATGTTGATGTACGAGAGCTGGCTGCCACCACTGGTCAAGGGGACATTGCTGGTGATGAGAGGGTCCACCAGCAGGCTGTTGGCAATGGCATTTGGAGTTGCAGCCATCAGGCTGGAGCTGCTGACATAACCCCACTCTGCAGAGCTTTGCACTACTGCAGATACCTGCAGACAGGCAGCTCAATGAGATGACGCCAAAGGATGCTCTGCCTAGACCTCAGGACTTTTGAGGCCCTTCAAAGAGGAGCATCTCATCATTTGTCAAGGGGTTTAACCCTTCAGAACCCACAAAGGAAGGTTGCCTCTCAAGCTTTGCATTCACAAGCGACAACCCATGAATGCCGGGACAAGGAGCTGCTGGGCCACCTCTGCTGCTTCCTGTACCAGGCGCACAGCAGCAGATACTGCAGCACTGCCTGACCTGGAAGGGGGCTGCACTGGGGTTGTTCTCCAGGTACAGGGAAGCGATGCCCACCACGTGAGGCGCAGACATGGATGTGCCGCTCATCACCCTGTGGGAGCAGGGGCATACAAGTGCTCGAGTGTCTGCTGTGCAGAGCTGCAGGTGGTGCAGGCAACTGTTGGCTGCAAGACTGCCTGACTGGCTGCTTCATGGGGAACCTGGAGTGCCAACGTTGTCCACCCATCTGCAAGATCCTTGCCAATGATCAAGGGGGAATCTGAGGCGCGTGATGACAAGCGTGCACAGGCCCTGTCAGGGCGATCAGAGCGCAAGTGCCCACGCCCCGGTGCTTGGCTGAACAACCCAAAAAAGGGCTCAACATGATGCTCATGGCAAATCAAAGTGCAACACCTTGTCCTCGTGGACCTTGTCTCGCAGATGCTCTGCTGCTCATCCTTTTCATGGCAGGCTACATCCATACGGAAACGTCAATTTGTGTAAACTCACACGTAGCCTGTGTTGCTGGAGTAGCCCACGCTGAGAATGGACACCCCTGGCGCCAGCAGCTCCACGCAGGCTCCGCCGTCAGAGAAGGAGGCCATGTTGTCACTGGAGTCTGTGGCTGCCACAGCAATGACTGAGGGTTGCCGCGCAGGGCTCTCATCACAGGCATCTGCACAGCAGAGGCAAGATGAACAAACAACCAGCAGAGATGCAGAGGTGAATAAATGTGGACCACTGGGCTGCGCAGGCTGTGGCAATCAAAGAAGGCTGCCAACCAAGGCTTGGTCACGGCTGGTTCCTGTGGTGCATCAGGTCCTGGCTCTCTGCCACACAAGCTGTCCACAGGCTCCCACCTGCAACTGCGCTGCCGGCCACCGCCGCGCTTGTCGGGTGTGGGGGGCTCCATCTGATTTGCAAATGAGCCAGACCAGCATCTATCATGCAATTGAGCCAGACCATGTGCCGTGCGGCACAGCAGGCATACAAGCTCAGCAGCAGCTCTCACACCCAGCACTGCAGCCCAACAAACCCGCCCGCAACCCTTGTGGTTTTGCTGGGCTGTGCTGACGCCCACTTGTCTGCACTTTGCAGCGACTGGGGACACAGCGGAGGGCAAAGACGCGCCAACAGGCGTTGCAGTCTCTCTCAATGCTGTGTCGCCAGTGGAGGCTGTGCCATGCTTTGCAGCTGCCAGGACAGCAGAATGGTTCTCTGAAGGATGCAAGATTGTTGTCAGAGGCCTGACCTGAGGCTGAGTTGCCAGCAGCCACCACGACCGTGAGGCCCTGGGTTGTCAGGGCCTGGACGGCAGTGTCCAGGACAGCTGTGGCTGTGCCCCCAATGGACATCAGCACCACTGCAGGGAGCTGTGCGTTGCCGGAGATCCACTCCAAGCCTGCAATGATCTGGGCAATGCTGCCGCTGCCGTCGCATCCGATCACCCGGACTGCACGCAGCAGTGACATGTCTGTCAGATACTGGAGGGGCTTTCAGCTGACTTGCACATGTGGGTTGACCATGTGCATGAAGCACTGGAGGCTGCTCACCAGCTCTTCAAACGCAGCTGAACACCCCACACGTACCGGCAACATTGCTGGGCTGTGCTGATGCATGGTCGTGTCTGAGTTGCAGCAGGACAGCAGGGAGGCGCTGCCACAGCGGCAGGCCCATGCTTGCCCGCTCTGGACGCACCACGGAGGCCGGCAGGGGCTGCAGCTCAGCATGGAACACCCAGGCTGACCTGGGGAAATGGCACGACAGTGCAAGCAGCTGACCTGGGTGGATGGTCGCATTTTTGGCGACCCCAACATTCAGACCAGCCGCCGTGCCAGAGATGTGGGAGCCGTGGCCATTGCAGTCTGCCGTGGACACACCATCGAAAGTGTAGCCCGCGCCCACTCGCGAGGCGCCAGCGGCAGAGTAGAACTCAACGTGGGTGGGGTTGATGCCCTGCACGGGACAGGGTCTAGGGTTCACACTCACAGCCCTTGACGGCAGCACGTGGGGACGGCAGCAGCAGCAATTGAGCTGCAGCCGCCCGGGTGCCTTATCGCCTATATGCTTGCTGCTGTCTTGCAAAATGGGACCAGGGTGCAGCATAGCCCACTTTTAGCAACTGTATGAGCAGACCCTTCTCGCACAGGCAGCAATGTGTACACGTGGACGTCGAACCTGCTGCAGAGCTGCAGCAGCCATGAAGCCTCAATTTGCACCTGTTGGCAGCGTTACCTGAGCAGCCCTGCTACAGGGAGCATGGAGCATGTGCGGTTGGTACTTGGCCACCACATGTGACAGTGATGTGAGGAGCAGCCTGTTGTGTGTGCCCGTCACGTGTACAGCGTCCCGGCACTAGGTCGTGGTGAGCCTGTGTTCTGAGGCAGGGAACCTAAGCTCAGGCCTCCGCAAGCCACCCTTTCAGACAGCTTGGCAGCTTTCCTCAAGCAGCAACACATACTCATACAAACCTCCAATGACCCTCTACAACAGCCCTGCTCACCATGTTCTGCGCAGGGAGCCTAATACTGGATACTCCTCAAGTGCAGGGGTGGACCTGGGCGCTTACTGACCACACGCCAGGGGCTCTGGTGGCTGCACAAGAGGAAACCAATGGGGGAGTGCCCTGTCACGTCTAGCTGACCTCAGGTACTTTTGACCAGTGTCAGACCCAACTCACCGTGTCCGCCACATAAATGTGGACCCCAGTGCCCATCGCGTTGTAGTGGTAAGCATAGTCCCGCGTGGAGGAGCGCTGGTCCACCCGATCCAGTCCCCACAACCCAGCTGACATGGTTGTGCCTATCGCTGCAACGCTCAAGTTCTCAACCTGCAGGGGTCAGTCCGACCATCAAGATAGCAAACAGATTCCTTCCAGTGGCTGAGATGCTGAAATTCATGGCTCCAGTGTCCTCCAGGTGGGCCAAGCAGCACTCCTTGCAGCGAGCTGTGAACCTCTGCCAGCAGGGTATAACTACAAGCACAGCCTCACCGTTGTACTGAGCTGCACGGCCTCGTCCTGGCGCACGTATTGCACAGCGTTGCCAGCAGCCACCAGGAATGCAGCAACCTGTGTCTGAGTGGTCTGCACAGCAGCATTGGACCTTTGTGATGAGGTATCCCCGCCCCTGGGCCACGAAGACACAGCTTGTGCGGCAAACTTGAAGAGACTGACGGTGCTTGCGCTGATGGCTGCTTTGCGGCTTGCTACATACACCAGCTGCCCAGTTGCTGAGATTGCCAGCAAAGCAGCAGCCCATGCAGTGCTTGTAGGAGCACATCATCTCCCTACAAACCAATCTCACCTCTGTGACGATGGCCTTCAACAGCAGGCTCAGCTGGTTTTTGCAAGTGAAGCCATAGGTGGCAGCTGAACTGCTGCAGTACTGAGCAATCTCTGAGTTGGGGGTGTCATCTTGGAACACCACCACCCAGCGTGCCACCACCTCTGCAGAGCTGGCGGAGGCTATGCTCATGTCCTCAGCGGCGGCCGAGGATGGTGCTTTTGCGCTGTCTGCTGCACTGTCAGTTGGCAAGCTGGCATTTACAGCCCTGCAGGCAGTGTGGCCAGATTAAGCAGGCACTGTCTAACTTGGACTGACAGGCCAGTGCGTCCCTGGCTTGCCAATATTCTGCGCCCACTGCCAAAGGCCAAGAGCCTGCAGGAGGCAGTGCATCTACCCCTTTGAGCTGGCCCGACGGGCCTCCTGACATAAATCGCTGGCGACCAGCAGCAGCCAGCACCACCACTTGTGCTGGAGTGGAGTGGCAACCGGCTGCAGCACTCTGACTTGGCAGCTAGCGGTTGGAGGCCCAGCCTGGCACCCACCCTCAGGAGTAATGGCTCTGCCTGACCGCAACATGTTGCTTCAGCCAGCCTGCAGGTGAGTAGCTGTGGCGTCCCTGCCCTCTCAGACAGCAGAGGCCATATGCCACCATGCACGGTTGCCTGCGCTGGCACGCACTGCCTGGCGTACATGCCTAGTCCATTGAATCATGCCTGACAACAGGACCTGGCTTTGAAAAACGCAGCCAGACTCACAGGATCATAGCTGCCACAATCGTGCTTGGCCGCACCATGCGCTGCTTGACATGCATGCCTGACAGCAGAGGGTGGCGTCGAACAAGGAGCCAGACTCACAGGATGATGGGCGCCACGTCCTTGCCTGGCCACACCACCTCTCGCCCCTCCTGGGCAATGCTGTAGCCCTGCGGCTGCAGGGCCCGGTGCAGAGTGTCGTTCTGGGTAATCGCGCTCGCGTCACTGCTGGTGCTGCTGGAGGCAGCGTCAGACACGGCCCCAATCTCAGCAACTCCCACGGCTGACTGTGCCCCGGCCACTGCCACCCCCTGCTGCACCGAGAAGACGCTGAGCGCTGCCTCCTGCCCTGCTGAGGACACCTTGGCTGCTGGCCCCTGTATTGGGAGGCCCTCAGGTGCTGCTGTCCCTGACCCTGCAGCAGGCTCCCACTCTGCAGCAGCCTCTGCTGCCACCTCCTCTGATGGGGCCTTTGGTCCCGCCCAGGCGCCCTCTTCTGAGGCTGCGTCCTCTGTCGCGAGCCCCTGTCCAGGGGCCGCTGGCAAGCCCTCCCCTGAGGCCACTGCCACTCCAGGCGCTGAGGCCTGCTGCGTGTCACCTGCAGCAGGAGGAGCAGGCCGGGTAAAGCTTGCCCACTGCCGCCGGTCTGCTGCAGTCAGGGTCGCAGGCTGCACAGCGGCCACTGCCATACTGCATCAAGGGACAGGCCAGACAGGGCACCTGTGCAGCCAGACAGTACGGTCCCTGCCTTAGCCTTTGCCTTGAGCATGCGCGGCCAGACACCCACCGTCTGGGGCAACGATGGCCTTTGTCAGGTTGAATGCAGCTTTGACAGCTGTGACAGGCAGTGTCAGGGCGGCCTGCATGTGCTGCTCCATGTCGGGAATCTGCAGTGCACGCACACACACACATCAAATATGAGACGTGCGCCAGTGCCCTCGGATGGGCTTCCTGGTGGTGCTTGGCGGTCAGGCCCAGCATGATGGCTGCCAGCCATTGATAGACACAGGACTGGCTTTGCTGCTGCAGTCAGGCTTCATGCTGCAAGCCACACTCAGCTGCCTCAGCTGCATCCTTGCACTGAGCAGGCGCCGACACCTGCCTGCACAGCAGGAGGCAATGCAGAGAGGGACTGCCCTGGCCTGGCGCTGCGCAGGGGCAGGTACCTGCCTGCATGACGGGTGGCAGCGCAGAGACATAGGCATGGCTGAACCTCTCTGCCATGCTGGGCTGCTTCTGAGCCGCAGCCTCAGCGCTTGGGTCGCCTGGCTGCCGCTGCTGCTGCACCAGCTGCAGCATGCTGGAGTTGGCAAGGCTGGCCTCGGCATCCTCCACGTGATCCACCAGGGGGGCTGCAGCTACACCTGCTACTGCCTCCTGGACCTGGAAGCATGTACAGCATCGTCTGGGAGCTCTTTGCAACATGCTCAGTGGCTGTCAGCCCATCCAATGGTCACTCAGGTTTGTTATCACAGGGTCAAAATGCATGCCAAGCATGCCTCACCTGACCAGCTGCCTGCGCCGTTGCGGTGAACGTATGCTGCACTGTTTCGTTCAAAGTATCGCTGAGGGAGATGAGCATGCGTGATGGCCTCTGAGTGCTCCTGCAGGCCGGCAAGCCAGGCACATTGTTGGGCGGCTAGTCCATCCAGGTCAGAGAGCACCAATAAACACCTGGGGTGAACAGGGGTCTGTCACCTGCTGGGATGGGAAAGCCATTGGGCACTCAACAGGGCCGCACCCAGGAGGAGACTGCAGGCTCCAGCCAGCCAGATGGCGAAGGTCCGCCCCATGTGGCACACCCCTGCCCTACAACATCTGATGCCTGAAAAGCAGCACTGAAGTCATCTGCAGCAGGGGGGGTGTCGCCTCATCCCGCAGTGGGACTGCTGCGCAATTGGGGCTAGCAGGGGTTTGGCAGGGTTTTGGCCTCTGCCTCCTCTCTTAGAGATTTCAACTCAAATCCAATATGGCTTTGCGAAGCCTGCAGAAAGTCAGGGGCAAGGATGAGCTGGCCCTGCATGATGATGAGCAAGACAGCACCAGTGAGGCTGAGACAGACACACAGGCTGCCCCTTTCAACCCGTTTGATCTGCTCAGCGGTGATGAGGTAATTTGCTGACCAGTCTTGACAGTAGGTGGCTTGAACATGACGACACGACACGAATGCTGCTGTGCATATGCTGCAATGCAACTGCTGCTTTGTGGTGCCCTGCCGCAGGGGCCTGGTGCTCAGATAGATGAGCAGGACTCAAACGAGGCGCCAGAGGCACAGCCAGCCTCCCAGCCCGTGCCCGCTGCAACAGCATCAAAGGGTGCTGGCAAGCGGGCCAAGAAGAAGGGCAAGAAGACCAGCAAGGGCACTGCCAGGGCGGCAGCCAAGGACGCTCAGCAGGCGCCGGCTGAGGAGGACGATATCGATGCGCAGCTGCAAGCACTGGGACTGGTAAGTGTGGCAGCCTGGCTGCCGAGGACCGATGCCAAGCTTGACAGCGGAGTGACTGGCTGCCAGCCGAAGCTGCATTCTGCACAGCAATGCTGGGGCTTTGCGGTGCGCGCGAATTGGACGCGCTTCTGCACTGGCAGCCAGAAGCCACACCAGGTGCTTGGCAGCATGGTGGTCTGAGCAACCTCATCTGCTTCTTGCAACCCCACAAGAGCTGGCTGGGAGGCCTGTCCTTCGATAAATTTGCACAGCTCAGTTGTTTCACGTGGACAGGCACGCCCCATCTGGCTTTTTGGCCATGCCCAGCCTGCTGCCCCTGAGTCTGTGTGCAGCTCTGGCTGCAGTCAGTAACAGTGTCGCACGCACAACAGTGTGGCCCCAGCTGTGGACCAGGCAGTAGGTGTTGCTGGTTGTGCCTGCCAAAAGCGCACAGGACAGCTGCCCTCGCACCCAGGCACTGGCCTGTTCCTGTGCGCTGAAGGGTGCAGCTTGCTGGCCGCAGGCACCAGGGAATGGGAGCGCGGGGCCTTCTGATGCCCCTGGCGAGCGTGCCTCCACCAGCCAGGCAGCTGTCGCAGGTGACCATGGCTGCATTTGCTGGCTTCTGCTTGCGCAGGAGCAGAGATAACGTTGTTTAGCCGTCACGGCACCCCAGGTGCTAATGAAGACACCCCAGGTGCCAGGGGCAGGCAGGCCTCTGCCAGACAAGAGGCAGCTTCTGGCAGGTGTCTCAGTCTGTTTCCATGCCGCTGGACTATCCTTCCTTTGAGTTGGTTGGCTGGATGCTGAAGCACTTCCCTACAAATATGCTCAAATGCTGCTTGCCCATCCTTGGCCAGCCAACATGGGTATACGGTGCTGTGCTGCTGCCCCTGCCTGTGCTTGAGGTGGCAGGCGCCGACTTGGACTTCTTGGACATATGCCAAGAGGCTGCCTGCTAACACAGGCACCAAGTGTCAGTGGCATTCCCTTGGAGCAGCCTGTTGGTGTGTATGCACAAACTCAACATTGCCTGGCACGAGCCAAAGACAGCTTTCCACAAGGATCCTGGCCGCTTGATAGAGCAGCCAATCTGGGCGATCTGGGCCTGAGCTGCAGACTCGGCCATGACAATCTGGAAGTTCCATAGATGAGTAGTTTGCTGTGCAACGCAATCCTTTGCAGCCCAGACTGGGGCAGCCGCCGTTGTGGAAGCTGACACTGGGGAAAAGACACCGCAGCCCTTATGGAGGCAGATTCTAATTGTTGGCCCTGGCATTTTGAATAAGCTTTAGAGCCTGATGTGGGCGAATACTGCAGCTGCCCAGTCAGCTTCGATTCTCCCACATCTGTGCAGGATCTCTGGCAGAGCTGCTGGCAGTTGACCTCGTCAAGGCAAAGCCCCAGCACGAGATGCGGCGCATCTTCGGTTCACGCATTATTGACGCAGAGGCCAGGCAGGCGCGCGGGGGCGCGGGGGTGGGGCAGAGCCGTCGTGTGCGCAGGTGAGGCGTCTACCACGACTGAAGGAGGCATCTTGCATGGGGGTAGGGTTGAGGCGTGGGGTTGAGGGCATGGCCGGTGCACCACATGGTGCATCTGCGGGGTCATTTAGGCTTGCTGGTGTAGGTATGCTGGACCTGCAGAATTTGCTGTGCATTCCTGACGCGTCCCTGCCATCAGGAGGTTGTGAGACATGCAGAGCCTGGCCAGGCGCAGCCTGTTGTGAGGGAGTAGCGCCTGTAGCCAACAGACACTGGCGTGGTTTTCTATTCTGGGCACTGCAGCAGGCAAGGCCTTGAGATTGTGGCACACACTTGTCGGGAGCGTTAAGAAGGACGTGCACAGACCTCACCATGTACCCACTTTGGAAAACGTCTGTTTATGACAGTACAGTACTGCTTGTGAGATTTCCCTGGTCTAGAGAATGTTGTGGTCCGCTACACCCCGCTTGACAGCAGTACAGACTTCAACAGTGTCAAAGGCTGTTCATTGAACAGTTGCACACCCGTGGCTGTAGGCTGATGGCTCGCGGCCTGATCAGGAGGGAGCACCTCAAGCGCGGCGCGCTAATCGAGCCCCGAGACCACTGGCCGCCATTTACTGGAGGTGGGGCTAGCAGTGCCAGCCTTGTGCTTGCTTGGACCTGCCCTGCAAACAGCAAGGTCACGGCCGGCCCTGTTCTTGAGGGGATCCTTTGTGCTGAAAGGAGCGCACCCTCCCACACCCAGCCAGCAGAGGCGCTTTGCACCTGCCCGCAATTGTCCGTCGCTTGCAGACAATGAGCTGCAAATCCTCCCCGTTCAGACTTGGACAGGTCGTCGCTGCCGGTCGAGTTCACTTTTCCCTTGCGGCCGACGGCCGCAAGCGCTGGCAGCATCTATGCACTCCCTGTGCAGCTATCGGCAGTAAGCGGTCACGATGGCCACCACGTGAGCTGCCTTCTTCTATCTGGCTGCAGGCCCGTGCATGGAGCCGGACAGCTCTACCAGCGCCAGCAGGCGAACGCTGGCAGCCCCCTGTTGACAGCAGCTACTGAGGATCAGCACAGCAACAGTGGCTCACTTCTGAATGGCTGCCACCTGGCTGCAGGCCTCTCCATGGAGCCTGATGGCTGTGCCACCGACGGCGCTGAGCGCTGGAAGTACGTCTTCTCGGGGGCCTACCAAGGGTACCAGAACCTGTTTGAGCAGAGCCAGGCCACGATGGACCCCAACAACATTGCTGCCCTGCTTCACGAGTACCCCTACCATGTGGACGCCCTGCTGGCCATGCACGAGCTGTACAGGTCCGCCCACCTGAACATGCTGGCTGTGTGGTGCAGCACGCTGTGTGTGCTCGGTCGTGCACTGCAGCTAAGCATGCGCAGTGCACCCCCCCAACCTGCCTGCCCCTCTGCAGAGCTACTGGGGAGCACGCCAGCAGCGATGAGATGCTGGAGCGCTGCCTGTACGCGCTGGACCTCGCTTTCCACCCGCGCTTCGTCCTTGGGAAGTCGGGCATGTCTCATGGCCCCGTTCGCAATCGGCCCCTGTTTGCCGCTCTGTTCAAGCAGATGCAGGTGGGCTGGGCCTGACAGTGTTGCGAGAGTGTGCCCTTGACTTTCTATCCACAAATGTCTCAGGGGCCTCAGTCTCATGCCACACTATCTGCTGTGAGGGGACGTGCTCCTTCACCATTGCACCTTGCAAGCCCTGCTGGGGTGGAGGGCCTTGACTATGTCGTGCATACCAGGGTGTCGGGTGGCCAGGGGAGAGTGCTGCTGGCAATGCCAGGCCTCCCAAGCTGCCCCACAGGTGCAGATGTGGTGGAGGGTGCACTCCTGACAGCATGCAGCCCAGTAGCTGTGCAACGCACTGCCAGGGAGGAGATGCTCATGGTAGAGACATTGGACTTCTGTTGGGGGGCGCATTCACAGGGGATAGCAGGCTGCCATCTGCAACACTGCCCATGCTCTACTGTGTGATATCCTTTTTTTGCAAGCTGCCCTCAGCCGGCAGATGCCAAGGGTAACCTTTTGCGCTGACAGCTCAGGGGGGTGGCTCAGTACCTTTCACATTGTACACCTGAGCTCCAACCTGACTGGTTGCTGTACCTCTCCGCCACTTGCCCACACTCTCTGGTCATGCAGTGGCTGCTATGCTGCAAAACATCAGCCGGCAGGGGCAGAGCACGGCAGGCATCCCTCGTCCCCACTCCCGTCTTGCCACTGGTGCTTGCTCTACAACCTGGCATACGCGTCATGAAGACACGACAGTTGCCGCAGTTGTGAGGCTGCAATGGCCCCCGAGCTGCTGCAACCTTCTGCTCTGCCGAACCTGAGCAGACAGGTCTGCACGCCACAGCCCTGGAGTACGCCAGCTGAACTCTGGCTGTCAAGACACCTTCAACCGCTTGATGTCTTGTTTGCTGCGCTGCAGAATCTGAGCAGGCGGGGCCTGCACGCCACAGCCCTTGAGTACGCCAAGCTGCTGCTCAGCCTGGACCCTGAGGGGGACCCCCGGGGAGTGCTTTGCTGCATCGACTACCTGGCACTCAGGGCGCAGCGGCCAGAGTTCCTGCTGGTGAGTTCGGGTGTGTGTGCTGCCACCAGCAGGCCTGCGTGGGCCCACAGCAGCTCACGAGGAAAACCAGCTGAGACGGGCATGGGGTTCAAGGGCTGCCTTTGGACTGCAATCCCTTGCAAGCCGGTATTTCCACTGGGAGGTGCTGCTGCAGACATACTGGTCATGTTCTGCACCTGTGAGGCATTTGTTGCTTGTCAGACGACTGCTGCTTCCTATGCTCAGCTTGGGCCCGCACCGACTCTTTGCACAGCTGGGGTGCAGCATTGCTGCGTTGCCCTCAAGCCTGCAGCAGCAGGTACACGTCCATGCTGGTACCATGTGCCTTCAGGTCAGACAGAACCTGCTAGTGTGCCCCCCCCCCCCCCCATTGATGTAGTTACTGAGCCCCTTGCAAGCCATCGCTGGACACTTTTACACTGTGCTTTTGATCCCGTCAAAGACTCCATCCCGCCCATGCACACCTCAAAAAGCTGCAACCCAACTGACGCGACAGCCAATCTGTCACCATCTGCGCTGCAGAAATTGGCAGCCAGCTACAGGGGGCCTGTGGACCTCCACATGCTGCCCAGCGCCGCCTTCAGCCTGCCCCTGGCCCGCCACCGCCAGCAGCATGGCTACTCTCCCCAGCTGGACGGCCGCATGGGCGGCGGCTCCGGATTCGAGGCGTCCCCGGAGGTGCACACCCCGCAGCCCGGGTCGCCGCTGGAGGGGCTCAGCGTGGCCGTCATGATGTTCCCTGCCGCCATCGTCATGCTGACCGACAAGTGAGTGTGTGTTGATCAGCTCTGTGGCTTGCCATCATGATATCTTCTGCCGCAGTCGTCAATGCTCACCGTCAAGTGAGTGCACGTGAAGCAGCCCTGTGGCCTGCCTGCTGGCTGCTGAGGTGGCACATGCTGATAATCACAACCACAACAAGCATGCAGATGGTGAGGCAGGGACAAATTACACAATGCAGGCCTTCCACCAGTGCTGTCATGCCAAGTGGGTCTCGACATGTACCACGTCATGTCACCCTATCGCGCGCAGACAGTGCACTAAGCCCGACAGCCTGCAGCTTGCTGCCGCTGATTGGGTTTGATCTGCACTCATGCAGCCAGGAGACACCATGCCACCCCTAGAACCGCTGCCTCTGTGGCAGTGTTGCATACCCTGCAGGCTGAAGGGTGAGGGCTGAGCCAGTCTGACAACCTCTGCCTCAAGTGACAAGGGTGTTGGGCCACTCATGGGGCCTCTGGCTCAGTGGCAGTCCTACATCGCCTGCCAGGTTGAAGAATCAGGGTGTCAGGCTAGGGCTTGAGTTTCTGCCTGAGTGGCGGTCCTTCATCCCCTGCAGACTGAAGGATGGGGGTGGGGGCCAGTCTTGAAACCTATGCCTCCGTGGCTGAGAATGACAGACCACTCCCCGAACTCCTTCCTCAGTGGCAATCCTTCCTCTCCCGCAGGCTTAAGGATAAGGGAGTTGGGCGAGATGGCGAGTGGGGCAGCCTGCTGGGCAAGCCGCCGCTTCTGGGGGCCTCAGCCGAGGACAGCGCCACGCTGAGCCACCTGCTGAGCCTCTTTGTGCAGCGCCACTGGCTGCTGTGGAAGGTGGGTGTTCTGGGCTGGTGTGCAGGGCCAGGTTGGTCGGGGCTCCCTGAGCCACGGGGCTGCACACATGCGCACACCTGCTGCTGGGGTGCGCTGGTGGCCTTGAGCTATGGCGCAGTGAGCAGGCAGACACTTCCGTGCAGCGCTGCATGTCTTCTTGCCGCGTGCATGTGCACGTCACACGGCACGAGCTGACGGCAGCCATGCAACATCTGTACCTCACATGCCCACCCTATAACAGGCAGGCCCAGAGACAGGTCAAGGACTGTCACGATTCTGCGCACTTTTTCAACCACCAGCGTGTAACAGGTGGACTGCTTGACACTGCTCTGTGTGGGGCGGGGCACCAACCTCGCTTGACAGGCAGATTCAGAAATTCCAAACAAAAAACCCAAACACATGGCATGAGTGCTGGTCATGCCCTGTCCAGTGTAGCAACTGGTGGTGCCCTTGCAGGCACCAGATGCACAGCGCCTGCTGAAGGACGCCTGCCACGTGGCCACGCTGGCCCCTCAAGAGGAGCGGGACAACTGGGCCCGCGCCGCGCAGGAGCAGTACCCAGAAGGCGAGGGGAACGAGTACAGCCACCTACGGCTGTCAGATTTCAGCGATGAGGCCTCGGCGCTGCCGCCTGAAGAGCTTCAGGTGATGGTCAGCACATCAGGACTGCTGTTCATGACAGGGTTTCCAACTTCCACAGAGTGGACGCCCATCTCTGGGGGAGCGCCTGTGATCTTCTGTAGCTTGCTTGGGGTTTGTCAATGCAAGAGAGTGACTGGTGAGCGGCAGGTACAAGCAAGCCGGCGTGGTGAGAGACAGGTGATGTGATGCCTGATGGGTAAAGGGATCTTGGATGCAAGGCAGCCCCCATCTCAGGGAGCTGACCAGCGTACTCTGGCTGTGACAGCTATGCAGAGACTTGCTGCCGCCGTGCACAGCGGCTGAGAAAGCCTGCGATGCAACTGGTGCCTGCACAGACGCCCAGTCATCTCTGCCCAGCAGCTCTAAGCAGAAGTCAGGGCCAAGACGGCATGCCTGAAGAATGTAATGTTGTCTTGGTGTGGTTGTGTCTTGAAAGTTGCACCTGCTGCTGGCATCTGCAAGCAGGGCTGCCCAGTGGGTGAGCAGCGGGCGCTGGTCTGCCATCGCCTGCAGAGCAGGATGCTGAATGATGCCTCCATGCAGACTGCTTTGCCAACAGGAAGCTAAAATAGAGACGCAGAGGAAAGAGCTGAGTGTCTGGGGCAGGCAGAGCTTGGGACCGTCAACTGTCACAATGGCGCGGCTGCCTGATCGTCAAATTTTGCGCACCGTCTCACACACTCCCTCATCCCTACTGCCTTTGTTCTGACTGCTGTAGGCTGCCATGGGTGGGGGTCAGGGCGTCCCAGCTGGGGAAGAGGACCTGGAAATGCTGGTTGCACAGATGCAGGAGGGGATGGCACGGCGTGATGCAGGTGAGTGTGCACCTGCAGTGTGTGTACAGTGGAAATGCTGATTGAGGTGCCCAAGTTGCAACAAGGGACGTTCGGCTGTGTATGTCTGCTCTTTGTTGTTGTTATGTATTTCTTTGCTGATTGAAGGTGTATGACCGCACCTGTTCATGGTCGCATCCCGCATGCTGGTGCTGGCCAGCGACAGGAGATTCACACATGGTAAGACCCTCCTCCTGCTGCTGCAGGCGGACACCAGATGACTGATGAGGAGATGGCGGCCACCAACCCCCTCATGCAGCTGCTGCGCACCATGCTGCCCTTTGTAAATGAGGGCCAGGTACCTGACTATGAGGGAGATGATCAAGCAAACCACCAGCAGCAGCAGCATCAGCCGCAACAGCCTCCCGACCTGGAGTAACAGCCTGTTGCAGGGCAGGGACCTTTATTCTACAGTTCATAGAGAGGACTGGTGTTTCACTGTGGTCAACAACACGTTTGTTGGAACCCTTTTGGTCAATATGTGATCACGATTTGCCTGCCCCCGCTCATTTCATAGACCATATCAAGAGCCTCTGTAATTGCTACGCGCCCTTGATTGGTGATGTAATTAGACGCCATCTTGAATTCACCTGGACACCTGTCAGGGTTTGCCTTCAGCGCCTACAAGAGCAAGGCACAGCTTTCATCACCTGGCAGCTCATTAGGAACGGCATGGTGGCGTCCGCTGAGGCACAGCCAAACCACATCTCAGCAGGACCATCAGCAGGCAGAAAGACCTGGGCAGTAGCACCCTGGTCCTTGCAGCAAACCACAGCCAGCGACCACAAATTAGCGCAGGTGTTGCAGGGCATAGCAAGTGGCAACAGGCAACACCAGAGCACAGCAGCAATGTCACCTCACCTGTGCAATTGCAAAGGCCCCGTCATCCTTGATTTCGTTGTAGCCCACATCAATCTCCGCCAGCTTTTCATTGGCGTGCTCCTTCAGGGCACGGCTGATGTGCACGGCGCCATTGTTGCCCAGCTGGTTGCCGCGTATGTCCACTGTGGTCAGGGAGTCATTGAACAAGAGCAGCTCGGCCACGGCGGCAGCACCCTTCTCGCCCCCAATCTTGCACCAGCCCATGCGCAGCACATCAATCTGCACAGTGGTGGCAAGTTTGCACAGCGCCCCAATATTGCACCATTTCATGCATAACACATCTGCATTGTGGGGGAACAGCTGCAGGCGGTGTGCGGACTTATGGCAGATCTGCCTCTCTGCACATCTCCCTCCATGGAGATACCCTGAACATTCCACCCAACTTGCCACAACAAAACCACAATCTGTTGGGCTTGCAGCAATGACACATAAATGTGCCTCATGGTCACTCTTGCTGACAGCAGCTCTTCCAGCACATCCTGAGGGCCAGGCACAAGCTGTGGCCCTGTGCCTGGCCACTGGAAAAGCTCAAGTGGCCACCCAATGAGGTGGCCCTCATTTACATCTGCCAGGTGCGTCGCACCAGTGCTTCCCACCTCTACCACCCAGCACCAGCTTCTGTATGTTTCCATAGGCTTGGCAGCACCTGAACAACATCCTAGGACGCACACAGACACGATTCAGCAGCCACTGCGCTCCAAGCCCCAAAGGACGCATCAATGATGCCAGAGCTGACCAGCTGCTCACCTTGAGGTCGTACTTGACAACGTCTGCCAGGTGCTTGGCGCCATCAGGGCCCAGTGGGTTGTACCCCAGCTCCAGGGTCTTGAGGGTTTCATTGCCCTTGAGCGCTGACATGACGGCCAGGATGCCGTTGGGGCCAATGTTGTTGCCCCCAATGTCCAGCAGCTTCAGCGAGCGGTTGCCCTTCAGCGCTGCTGCCAGCTGCACGGCAGTGCATTACCCTTGAACCTAAGGTTATTGTGCATGCTCGCTGCCAGGCGCAGAAGCCGCAGTCCAGCAGGTCTTCCACAACATTTGAGCACTGCTGCCAGCTGCACAGCAGTGAGAGTGATGGTCAAGACTTATGTGTGCTGCCAGGGGCAGGTGCAGCAATACAGGAGCTGGACAGAGCAGTTGCCCTTCATTGCTGCTGCCAGCTACACGACACAAGGGCAGGCTTGCTGCCAGTGCACACAGGAAGCAGCAGCCCAGGAGCTGTAGGGGCCATTTGCACAGGCGCCAGCTGCATGGCATTGAAGCACAGCAGTCAGTGCTGCTGCGCAGCTGCATTGATGCAGTGGTTGTCATACAGCTTCCCTACAAGATGGCCGGCAAAGGATAGTGTCAGAGTGCTGTGTAGGCTTGCTGTCAAGAACACTGAAGTGCGTTGAAGGTCTGGCAGCTTCTGTCAGGCCAGTAGGGTGCGACCAAAGCGTCCCACACAGCAACAGTAGGGCTGCTCACCTTTTCTGCGCCTGCATCCCCAATGTCGTTCATGTAGATGATGAGCTCCTCAAGCTTGCGGCTGTGCTTCACCAAGGCGGCCAGCGCTTCTGCCCCCTCCTCTGACAAGCTGCAGCAGGCCCAGCGGTACATCAGCCAGCAACCTGCCTCAACACACAGCCACCTCGCGCCTGGGCACTACGGCGGCAACTGCAAGCTTGCATGCTGTACACCGCTGTGTGAATGCACCGAGGCCCATCTAGCCCCTTTCCAGGGTGGCCCTTTGCTGCAGACTGTGCAGCCTAGGGCTGCCCTGTAAGCTGCAGACTCACAGCACTGACAATTGGGCGCAGCACTTCTGCATGGCCTTGCACACCACACAACCCTGGCGAGGCACCAGATCATCTCCGCCATGCCCCCCTGCAAGGCTGCGCAAGCATGACATGACAACCGCCACCAGCAGCAAGAACCCACTTTCCAACCCCGGCTGACAAGTGGATGTTATCAATGCACCCTACTTGTAAACCTCATGAGATGCAGGCGCAGCCTTTGCCGAAGATGCCCCAGCCCCACGTGGCCCTGTAGGTGCCAAATATCAGCCCAGCCGTGTGCGTCTGAGTGACCCCACACAGTGCCAAACCCTGCTGTCTGCTCAGGAGGCACCCAGCCCGGCAATGCTGCACACAGGTGCAGCGTTCAGCGCAGGCCCTGCAGACCCAGGCTGACCTGTTGTTGCCCACGTCCAGAACGGCCATCTGCGTGGAGCGCTCCTGCAGCGCGTTGCACAGCGCCCTGACACCCTCATTGCCCAGCTCGTTGCCGCGCCAGTAGAGCTCGCGGATGGAGGTGTTGGACTTGAGTGCATTGCTGAGCACTGCGCCCCCCAGGGCTGTGGGGTAGTTGTCGCTGAAGCAGCAGGACAGCAGCAGTCAGGCATTGGGGATGAGAGCATGCTGGGGTCAGTATAATGCTAGCTGTCATAGCCAGTCAATATTAGGGATAGGCTCTGTTGCAGCAGGGGTGGGAACAAGGGTGACGCAGGAGTTGCAGCACAAAGCATACGCTGAGCAGTCACAATCCTGCAGAAGACGGCAGTCAGGAACGGCATGCTGGGGTCAGCACATTGGAGCTTTCACCACCGCATATGGTCAATGGCAACTTTCTTTGCAGCAGAGGTGCACACCAGGGTGACCCAGAGTCTGCAGCAGACAGCAGGCGCCATGCAGCCTCAGTATTCGAGGCTGGCAAGACAGCGCTACGACGGTAGCCCTCAGCCACCATTGCTGCCAGCTCACATGTGATGACAAGTCGGCATCAAAAGCAGGCAGCCAGCGTGAAGGCAGGTGTGACCAGGCATACACTCTGCATGCCAGGCCCTGCACAGGCTGGCAGAGACTGGGGTGCTCTGCTCAGTCAGCCATTTCAGCAGGTGTGATCACCTCATGTGGAGGCCCCTGAGGGCATCGTTGACCATGAGCGCCTCTGCCAGCGCGGTCATGCCATCATACTCGATGCCGTTGCCGTTGAGCTCCAGATTGCGCAAGGTGGTGTTCATCTGCAACACAGCAGGTGGCAGGGACACTGCAGGACCTCTATCATGTCAGCTACTTCTGTAAAGACAACAGCACACATCTTAAAGCTCATCACCGACACTGTACTGAGGCAGCTTGCAGGGACGAAAGTGGAAGGCTATGCCACAGGCTGCCACCCTCAGCAGGGCGACGGCTGCCAGCTCTGGCTGCTTGAGCAACATCAGACCGGAACTTTACAGCCAAAGAGCAAACATTGATGGCCGTGGGTGCCGTCCATACACCACGACTATGCTCCATGTAAAGGCAGTGTTTGTGCTGGTGCCATGGGGGTTTAGATGTGGCAGGACAGCTGCTGCCAGCACAGACTTTGCCTACAGTGCACTCAGTGCAGAGTCCATGTTGCTCGGCTGTGCTTTAGGTAAAGGGAGTCTTGCGGCACTCAGCGGCATCCCCCTGAGCACTGCCGCCAGACTGCCGGATAGCCCGCAAGGCCCTGTCACAGTCGCTCTCAGCACCTGTGCTCTGCCCAGAGGAGGCCCTGTCGTAAGCAGTGCCAGCGTGCCCCGTGCTGCTCAGCGATGCTCTGCACAGAGGAAGCCTTGCCGCGGGTAATACAAGAGGAGGCCCTACCGCACATGATATCAGAGCGCCGCTGCCAGACTGCCAGACACCCCCCAATGCCCCGTCATGGTCACCTTGAGCATCTCTGCCAGGGCAACGGCGCCCTTGTCGCCGATGTTGTTGGCATTGAGCTGCAGCGTGTGTATCCGGCTGTCACCTGCAGCACAAACAGCAGCAGGCAATCTCTGGACCAGTGGTGAGAGAGGCAGCTGTCAAACCCTCAACCCTCAACCCTAGTTCCTGCACCACGATGCCCAAGGGCAGGACGCAGCAGGATCACGCAGCCAGACCATGCCGCAGGCCCCAAGCTTGTCTTGTGCAGCTTCCTCTGCGATTGAGTCCCCGGCACGCCCCTTCAGGGAAACGCAGCATGTGCAAAGGAGGAGGCATTTGCCAAGCAACGTGCTGGTGCACCCGCCATTCTGGCCCCAGCACACATGAGCAAATTTGCCTGTAGATGCCCTGCATCGACCAGCCCGCTGCAGCATAGGCTGGTGCACAGGTCACAGACTGACCTGCCATGTAAGCAGCCAGCGCCTCCGCCCCCTCGTCCCCAACGCTGTTGGTCCCCAGGTTGAGGGTCTCCAGGCTGTCGTTGTTTTTCAGGGCCTCAATGAGCCCCTGGATGCCAGCCAACCCCAGGCCATTGTTGCTGAAGTCCATCGATTTGCACCTGCATGTGCACAGCGCACGCCAGGCTGCACTGTCAAGGGCTGACATCAAGACCGCAATTAGACTAAGCAGCGTGGGGGAGACCAAGACAACTGCCAATACCCGAAGGTTTGCACTCAACACTCCCACAGGTGCAGTGCGCCCTAAACCCTAAACCCTGGGGCTGTGCAGGGCAAGACAGCACAGCACCCGTAACGCCATGAGGCAGTCAACGTTCTCTGCGGGAAGTCTGAAGGTCTGGCAATGCCCTGTCATGGCACATTGGTCACAACCAGACCAGCGCCTACCCCCTTGAAAACACCTATCATTGAAGGCAATGGCTTTGCCGGTGTAGCAGAGCTGCATCCTTCACTCACAGGGGGCAAAATGCGAGGGTCTCACTGCGAGTCTGTCAGAGCCGCACAGTAGCCCTGGCGTAGCCTTGCTGTGGCACGGAAAGCCACAGCCAGACCATGCACCCCGTGAGCCCACCTGTCGTTGAAGGCAATGGCTTCGCAGATGTAGCAGAGCCCCTCGTCCTGGAGGCGCTTGCCCGACAGATCCGCGGCGTGCGATCCCCGCAGCTGCTGCATGAACCCCTGCAGGCGCTCCTGGGCTTCCCTCTGCAGGCCCCTGTCGGCCATTGCCTGCAGGAATCGACATGGTACAGTCCAGTGAGGGCACCAGCTGAACAGGGTTTCCCTGCAGCACCCTGGCAGCTGTTGCGTAAAAGGTCCTGGGCCCCCTGCTGCAGCTCACTGTCAGCCATTGCCTGCGGAGAGGAACAGGCAGGCATGCTTCAAGGCAGTGCTGCGCCTCCTGCTGCAGCAACATAGGACAGGCAGACAAGTGGCTGCTAAGGAAAAGCATGTATTTTGAGAGATACAAGTACCAGCAAAAACCCTGTGTTGCTGTTCTCTGCTAGGCAAGCAAAGCAAGGTGTCAGGCTGGGCAGGAAGGATCGAGGCCTGACTACATGTCTGCATGGCAGGTGCCGCAAGACACCCCAGTGCAGCTCCCCTGCCATCACTGGCAGGCATTGTGCAGGGCAGAGCAGCACCAAGTCAGGCCAAGACATGCCAACAGGGCAGTCAGGTCTCAGAAGACTCAGGAATACTGTAAGCACTATGACCAATCTCCCTGAAGATACAGAGCACATGGCAAGCAAGAGATTGCTGCATCAAGCCACCGTCAGCATCTCATTGCTGTTGTCTGCCTCATAGGGGCTTGATCAGCTTGCTGACTGCAGAGGCTGCCCCTGTTCAAGCAGTCACGCAGCTGGGCCCTCACCTTCCTGACTTCAGGCGCCTTGGCCTTGTACAGCTTGCTGCCTATGAAGCCTGCACCCGCCAACACCGCAGCCGCTGCCACCAGGATGCTGCCTGGGAAAGGCCCCTGCTGCATGATGCCTCGCTCCACCACAGGCGGGGGTTGCGCCACCTGAGGAAGCAGGCACAGATGTGTTTGCCTGCAAAAGATGTTGAGCGCAGATAGGTGCCAGTGCAGCTGCCCTGCGCATCCTTGCTCGTAGGCATGAAAGAGCAGGAGCTGCGCTGCTCTTCGGAGCATGCACCATCTGGGCGCAGGCACGAGCTCTGCGCCTGCTTACCGAAGGCAGCCCAGAGAGTCATCAGCAGAGCAGCCCTGCATGGCTTGAGTAGACTCACTGAGCAGGGGCATACTCTGCCACACATCAGCTTTGCCCTGAGGTTCTGTCTGCCTGACGGTATTGCTGGCAGCATCACAATGCAGAGACGCCTGCCAAAGACATATCTAAGCTACAGCGGCTGATAATACCAGAAGCATGCCACATGCATTGCTTTTGGTGGGCTGGCGCCTGACATGTGTCCCTGGGGCAAAGCTGCATCAGCGAGGCAGTCAGATTGCTGTGCCGCAAGAGGGGCGAGGGCCCCACTGCAGCCCTTGAGAAGGGGGCTGCCCTGAAAGACATGCTCAGTGAGAGCCCCTGCACCTCCAGCTGCTGTGGTTCACCTGCATGTGCTGCTCATGTCGCCGCTGGCGCCTCTCCTGCCGCTGAAGACTCTTCCCCTGAGTGTCAGCCGCCGCCGTCTCCTCGAGGTCAGCGCCATCTGCTGCAGCCTGCAGAGACCAGACACTGGGCATGCTTGCTCGATGCAGGAGATCAGGGTCAAGATGGCTGACAGCCTGGACTGAGACCATCAATGCATCTCTGGATTCTTTGCATGCCTGAATGGCCCTGGGAGTGCTGCCCTCACCTGCATAGCCTGCTCGGTTGCCGGCTCAGCAGTGCTGGCAGACTCATCCAACACAGCATCCTGATCCAAGTATTTGTCATCTGCAGGCACACATGCTTTGCTGTGAGGCTGCACTGATGTGCTGCAGGCAATGTAAGCATTGCACAGGAGGTCATGCATGAGAGGGAGGCTTCGCCTTGCACCTTCCTCCACTGTGGGTCTGCTGGGGACAGCTGGCCTGGGCTGCTCTGTCTGCCATGCGGTCCTCCTGCTGGAATGCTTCTTGGCATGGACTGAACTCTGGCGACTGCGTCGGTGCCACCTAACTTGTGGGGATGCACTGAGGGGCAGATCCCCTGACCTGCCTGATGTACTGCAAAACTGGGAGCTGAGAGCTCTGCTGGAATTCATGCTGAGCTCTGTCACTGGGAAGCCTGTTTACTCGAGAGTGAGCCTGCAGGTCAGATCTGTGCCGCTTGTTGAGCAAACATTGCTGAAAATGGCGACAGTGCTAGTCCATCGTCATTCTGCAGCTGCATGGCAGATTGCCCGGGCATTCGAGTAGGTCAAAATCACCTGACAGCTGCAGAAACAAATGGTCAGCTGCACACCATGAGAAGTTATGTTTGCTCTGCAGAACATGTCTGCTGTGAGAATGACACCTCCTGATGTCAGCTTGATGCCCAAGAAAATGTTTATTCATTCAGCGATACTTGCTCTAAGGAGCACAACAGATGCATGTCCCATCCTTGCTGCCATGGCATGAGACCCATCTTAAGGTGCATCCTGCTGCGCCTGGTGATCAAGCATGAAAAGGCTCCAAATGCAAGCAGCCGGGATAACTAGCTTTGAATTGTTTCAGAAGCGGAGGCCAGGGAGATGCCGGTCTGCTGCTGCATATATGGCTGAACACGGCCCTGCAGCTGCCAAACATGCATACAGCCATGGTGCAAGCTGGGGTGCACGGCCTGCTGGATGGTCAGCCCTGGGCCCCCATTGGGGTGACGGAGTCCCGGCGCATATGGCTCATGCATGGCTCACGCAATGATGCTCAATGCCCTTCAGGTCTGTTGCAGCCTTTTCTCATCTCCTTGCGGCTCAGCTGCGCTCTGTTACCAGTTGCATGGCTGCATACCGAGCAGCACCACCCTTCTTTGGCTGCCTCCTGCCTAGCTGGTTCAGACAGCACGCATCACAGGCACTGCTGATGTGCTGCAAACATGGGTACTGCTGTGCATTGGTGCCCACCCTGGCCTGCTGCCAGCAATGCCCTCTATGGTCAGGCAAGTGTTTGATCGAGGCCCACCCATGCTGACTGCAGGGTTTTGCCATTACCAGCCTCAGTCAGATTCAGCCACCCATGCTTACAAGCCAGCACAGCCATCTGCCAGGCCTCAAGAGACTTGGGTCACGGTACAATTGACGTGAGTCATACTTAGAATGCTAACACAAGGAAAGGGCTAACAGGGAGTGCATGAAGGACTTCTCCATCAGTGCATGGTTGAGGAAGATCTTGAGGTTGTCATCGCATCTGGCCCTAGGACGTGCTTGAAGCCCTGACATTCAGTGCAGGGTTCAGGAGCATGGCGGGGTCAATGTCGGGTGGTAACTGGCTGAGCAGCTCTGCTGCCTTCTTGACCTCCTGCAGACACAGCAAGCCCTTCCGTTGCAACAGTCAGCGTATGCAATAAAAATCTGTCTGCAGCTTGCAGCAGCCTAAGTGTTGAGTTAAAGAGCAGGCAGCATCCCAAACACATCGCAAATGGCTGAATGCAGCACACAGTGGCTGCGATTGGCAGGCAGCATACCTGCTGTGTTGAGGTCACATATTGATTCAAGACCACAAAGTAGTAGAGAATGGCGCCGACGATGAGGACTCCCAGCATCACGCCCTCCAGCACCTGGCCTGTCTTGATGTGCTTGAAACATTGGGCCTCATACATGGAGTGCACAGTTGCCAGCCCATCACGCATGTCATTGCTGGCCTGCAGCAAGCATCACAGGGGTCACACTGGAGACCAGGCAGGTTACTTTCTTGTTACATCTTGCTTGAGCCGGCACCTGCTGCAGAAATATGAACCTGGAGTTCATTGGTCCAAGGTCGACAGGGCTATCTTCCGCCAGCAGGGTTCCTTGGTCTGCAGCAGGCATACAGTGTTGGCTGCTGCAATCTGAATGAACGATGAGCAAGACAGGCCACTGTGTTCGAATTCGAGCCGCCTCGGTGCACAAAGCCGCTCAGCCCACTGCCCTGTTCAGTCCATGTGCCTGGTGCAAAAGCAGCAGGCTGGTGCTGTGCACATCTGAGCAAGCTACTGGCTGGCAAGTCTACAGATGTTCCAGGCAGTGCTGCCCCTTTTGGCCAAGCCGTGATGTGGGGGCTGCAGCCAATTGCTGCCATAGCTTGACATATGCGTGGTGCGGACAGCCCTGCTTTGCTCGAGCCCTGGTCGCTCACCCACAAAGGCATAGACGAGGGTATTGAGGCCAAGATGTGTCTGGTAGTAATAGGGACCTGCAGGCTGAACTTGGATGATCAGCCTCCATCTGTGCTGTGCTGGCACGCTATTGCGTCGGGGAAGCTAGGCTCACTTGTGATGTTCATGCATTGTGACTTTTGCAGAAGCAGGCAGCCAGGGCTGAAGTACACCTGCAAGGCAAGCACAGCGCGTTGGTGCCAGGAGTTTGGCATGTGACCAACAGCAGGCACAGTATGACATGGTGTGCTGGTCAGCTGTTGGATGTCTGGCACATCCCCATCATGGTGCACCTGTGAGAGTGATGGCTCCGCATAGGAGCCTGCCAGATGCATGAAAGGGTAGTACACAGCTGACTCGTCCCAGGGAACTGCAATCAGACCAAATTCGAGTGAGTTGCATCATGACATCGATTGGCACGTCCAAAAATGCACTCCTGTGGGCAGGCATAAGTGTGTCAGCTGCTTCTTTGAACAATGGCAGCCTGTGCAGGAAGCTCAAACAAGGTGAACACTCACTGGTGGTGGTGCCAAAAGTCAGCCTCTCATGCCAGGACTGCAGCTCCAGCACAGTCTCGTTCATGTGCTGGACGGTCGTAGACAGCCTAGGGCTCCCTGCCAGGAAGAAGTCCAGCTGTTCCAAGGAGTAGTAGCGTAACTCAGCAGCTGCAGGGAAGCATGCACTCTAAGCAACTTGGCAGAGGCACCTGCTCAGACACTCAGGCACCAGGATGGCAGTGTGTGTGCAGATCCACAGGCATAACAGAAGTTGAGAAGCGTAGGGGACACAGGCATGCAATCGCATGCCAGCGCACAGTTTGGCATGCATGGCTCATGCAGGCCAAGGTGCCTGTGTATCATGCAAGGTCTGGTGCCACAAAGTTGGGCTAACACCTTGCTGTGAAGCACTCTGCAGCAGCAACCTGCAGAGCAGCCTGCAGGGGTGCCCAACACATGCATGAAGGTGCCGCCAACATCGTTGTGAGAATGGGAGGCAAGCCAGGCCACATCCACTCACATCGCCAGATGACTCTGCCATCAGCATCCAGGTTGCTCAGCAAGCCAGTTGAGCCAGTCACCAGCTTCCACATGACTGCTGACTCGGCCACGACCAAGGCTGTCCACAGTACCAGGGGCAGCAGGACCTTGATGGTTTCCCATCGGCTGAACAGCAAACACAGACATTGTTTCTCTTGTGGGGAATGTGGAAGCCGCATAGAATCAGAGGTTCTGTATCTGTGTGACAGAGGTGGGCCAAAGTAGGCAAGCCCTCATCAGGGAGACAATTCGTTGGCAAGCAATGCTGTGCAAATCATCATGCATGGCTCACATGCACACATATGATTCAGCTGACCTGGGTTCCAGCCTGCGACTTGCATCAACCTGGTACTTTATGCCCTGCCCTTTTGAATAGGCCCACTTCTTGTCATCTTCTTTGGTTGTTTTCGGATCAGCCACCTGCACAGCAACTGCTGCATAGTAGTTGCTGCATATGGTCTTGAGCTCCTGCCTGCCAGCTTCCAGTGTGCATCAGCGCTGGGGCCATGTGCACAACCTTACTGTACCTGCCAGACCATGGACTGGGTGCAAGTGACCTGACATAGAGCAGCTCAATCCCATCTGCCTCCAGCCTCCACATGAGTTTGCGCTTGTCAAGTGTGAATGCAACTCAAAGCAGACTGCTGCATCAATGGTTCTGCTCAATACAGTGAGGTCACCTCCTCCTCCTCTTCATCATCCTCTTGGCCCATTCTGATCATTGCCTTGCTGAGAGCCACCACAGCCGGCCGAGGAACACGGAGAAACACACAAAATAGATTGGCGCGCTCAGCAGCCATCATCTCTGCCAAATACCACCTGGGCAGCAATGTGGGAGGCCTCACACCTTTCACAACTGGCCAGCACTTGCACCTAAACAAATGGTCAGGGGCGAGGAGGTTGCGGAACAACAGATAAGGGCTGAACAACACCCTGACTCACATGTAGGCCAGGGCAGCTGGCATCAGCACCAGGCCCTCAGCAACAAGGATACCGATGTACACGTGTCCCAGCCTGATTGTGTCGTCTCTTGCGGCCAAGGTCTGCAGAAGCATGTCCGCTTGAGCCGTAAGAGGTCTAGCAGCAGAAGCTGGGCTCAATTGCAGCTGCAGCCCACCTGAAGGTCCAGGCTGTGAACCCAGGCTGGCAGAAAACTGGGGGAGAGGTTGTCCACTATGAAGTTCCAGTCAGGCATCCCGCTGAAGTTGGATCTCCACGGGGCGTTGAGCAGAGCAACGTTGCGAATTGCTGCAATGAAGCGATTTCCAAGGTCCCTGCAGCAGCGCCAGTGGGTGCTTTTGCACGATTAGCGCAGGTTGCACATTAAGTACCCTCCCTGGTGGCTTTCAGCTCACCACAGCCCATATTCTTTGGTGACATAGCTTGGTGGTGAGGTAGCATCAGACAGCTCTTGCACAGCAATGCTGGAAGTCTCATAAAGTGCCCTGAGTAGAGCTCGAGTCTTCGGACTAGCGCTGCCTGTAGGTCATGTGGGAATCACGATTGTGCACAAGACTCATTGCAGCTCGGCTGATTGGAGTGGTGAACTCTGCAGGAGGGCAGACTCCCGGCAGGCACGTCCAAGTGCAAGCCTTTGTCAGCATGCCATCTGGCGTAGCCTCACCAATGTCCATGTAGATTTTCTTGTGGAGAGCAGAAATTGTGGTAGCAGATACCATCATCGCTGCAGCGGTGTTGTTCTCAGTGTCAATGTTGTAAAGTGGGGCCGCTTGCCCTCCGTAATATAGGGCAGACACCTGAAGCTGCCTGCACTGGGTGCCGATGCGCGTGATGGTGCGCAGGGCAGCGGCAGCCTGTTGCACCTGCAGGAGGCAGGTGCAGGGATGTGGCAGCTGCGGAGCTGAAATTCTCTGCAAGGGGGAAATACGCAAGCCACAACGCAACTTCTACCTCAGAAATGCTGCACCCAGAACAACACAGTCTCTGCTGCCGTGTGTTATGCTGCGCAGATAGGCAGCCTGGGCACGCTCAGCTTACCCCTCCCACTACGTCCTGGTGACCAGTCAGAAGGGTCTTCATGACACCGAAGATGATGATGTGTGCAATGATCAGCAGCAGCAGAATCAGGCGCGAGCGAGACTTGAGCATCACGACTGCATGCCTTGCTTTGCTGCTGCTCAGCAGCTTGAGTGCCTTCTTGTACCGCTTTAACCTGGCAAAGTCTGCTGCGCTTGCCTGCACGTCAAGTGACCAGGGCTTCAGGAGGCAGCGCTGGCACATTTGTGCAGACACCTGCCTGGTTGTGCCTCAAGCAGTGAACGGCAGCTGCCGCACAACCCACCCCAGGCTCCGCAGCATCATCGCCAGCAGCGCTGTCAAGCCCGGCCATGTCGCCTGCCATATCACCCTCTTGCAGCAGCAGCCTGCATGTGGACGAGGAGCACATGCGTTCAGGGGCTGTGCCTCCAAACAGGTGGCCTCCAGTGCATGATTCTGACACCGCCACATGCTGCTGAGTTCACCTAGCCTCTCCATTGTTGTCAGGGCTGGCGTTCTCTCGCTCTGCTAGTAACTCCAGTGCTGCAAAGTCTGCTCCTGTGTCCTCTGCCTGCACAGCATTCTGAGGTGTGATGCTGCTGAACAGTATCACCCTGGATATCAGCTAGCCAGCAGCTTCTGTTCCTGCTGCTGCTCAGTGGCAGAGAGAGACTTGCATGCTCACATTGCAGGGGCCGTGGTCAATAGCCTCAGCCATGAGGGATGCAAAGTATGAAGCGGCTAGATGGTGTCTCGCTCGAAATGCAGTTGGCCAGCAGACTGCTGTGCTGTGCCAGCTGCTTAGTGCCAGAGAGTGGCTTGCGACCTGAGAGTGAGGCTTGTAGTGGAAGCTTCAGCCATGTAAGAGTGCCTGCCATCTATTCAGCAGTATCCACACCTGGACATCCTGGTTAGACTTGGTGACCCAGTGCTCAATGGCACTCTTCCTCTCAGCAGTCAGAGGTGTGTAGTCCTTGTCAGCGTCTTGGACGCTGCCGCTGATGCCAGCGCTTCCCTGCATGTGCAAGTGCAAGTGCGTGGGAATGCTCTGAACAGGAGGCGTATATGCATCAGCGACGGTTATATGAGACCCTGCAGGGACTGGAACAGGGCATCATGTGCAGCTGCTAGGCAGGAAAAGATCGCTGTTGATGCCAGCGCTTTGCTGCACGCCCCCGCATGATTGCAGAAGCTCTCTGTCAACAGTGGAGGATGCTGACCGCTGCTGAGGCTGTGTTCGGGTGATTGCCACACAAGGTGGTGCGGCAGGACCTTTCAGGTGAGCTGCAACAGGTCCGCAAGATGAGCATATGCTGAGTCACGGCTCTCAGAGTTGTTTCAGCAAAAGAATATGCAGCTCTGGGGTACCTTGCTGAAGCAGAGTCTGAAGAAGCCTGACCTCTCTGTGCATGCCGCAGCCATGCACCGCGCACCTGCTCAGTTCCTTGCATCGAGCCAAGCTCTGATTCAGGCCCAGCCACGCTCCTACCAGGTGCTTCAGCAGGGGCAGCGGAAGGTGCAGGCGCTGCAGATAAGGTGACAGGCTGGCTGCGCTGCAGGTCTGCGGGAACAACAGCTGCTGCTTGCAGGGCATCTGGCTGGTCTGCTTCTTGCAGCGTAGGCTCAATTGCACGTGGGGTGACTGCATCAGCGCTGGTGGCTGCAGCAGTGGCAAGCGCCTTGGCTGTGGGGGTGCTGCTAGCCTTGATGGTGCTCCCTGCAGTGCATCACTTTCATGACTGTGGCAGCCGTGGCCTGTGCACTCTTTGCTGTGCTGTCATGGAGTGCAATCCTGGTGATGTGCACGGTGCTGAGAGGTGCTGTGCAGGCAAAGACAGCACAAAAGCCAGCAGCATGAAGCCATGCTCATGGATCCGCTTGCAGCTGCTGTTGTGCATGGGGTCACAAGCTGTCTTCTGAGACGTGCTGGCAGGCAGCGGCACGGTGTGCCTGAGCTGTGGTGGAGCGCCTAACCTTGCTTCTTGGCGGTGCCAGCCTTTCCTGGCACTGAACCCATGGCCTTCAGCAGGACAGTCTTGGGGACATTTGATGGGCTCTGCAGGGCAGTCTCCCTTGTGCTGTCGGACACAGGAGGCTGGGCCAGCACCTCAGGGTCCGTGACCTGCAAGCAGATGGAGAGCCTGAATCATCTCAGATCAGCAAAAGTGTGCTGCAAATTGTAATAACGAAATGATGTGGCACATGTTTGCAGGACGGACAGCCCTGCAAACCTCTCAAACGCTCTGGCCAGCAAAGGGGTTTGCGGTGGCAGTGAAGACACACAGCCAGGCCATGGCCAGGGTCTCCAGCAGGTGTGATGTGACATGCACAGGTCATGCTCTCTGGACGGCAGGCACCAGCCCTGCATATGTGTTCTGCTACTCTGGATGCCCAGCTGCTTTTGGGTCTGAGAAGGCGCATCTGCTGTGAAATTTGCACCAGCAGCCTTCGGAAATTGTGGGCTCATTCAGCTGTGTCAAGGCCTTGCACACAGCTGCCTCATCATCTGGCACACTGTCAGCGGCTGTGGAAGCAGAGACATGCTGCAGAAAGCACCTTTTCCTATACCATGCGCTATTGGATGCGTCTCGGGCCAGCAGCCAGCTTGAGCTGCTGAAGGCAAGTGCTGCCTCTTGCAACGGCTGCACATGCCAAAGTGCACAGACAGCTGCTTCTCTGCCAGAGTCATCTGACAGTGCCACGCGCAATGTTGAGCCCACCTGCACAGCTGGTGCTGCAGAAGCAATGTCCGAGGAAGACTGCGCCGGGCCAGGGTGTTGTGCCAGCTGATCCTGAAGCTGTTGAGCCTGTGAAGCTCCTGCACAGGTCAAAGCATCTTCAGCCTTGCCGCCAGCGGAGATGGCTGGAGAGTTGCAATTCCAGCATGTGCATTGCCAACCTCAAGGCCAACTAGAGCGCAGGAGGGCAGCAGATCAGCCCTCAGGCCCGTCAGCCATTGCTAAACTGCTTGATCAGGATGACACAACCCAGCCAGAGACAGGCAGGGGCCCACCTTGGTCTTGCAAGGCTCTGCTACCCAGTGCTCCCACATCAGCACTGATGGAAGACTTTACAATATGCACCCTGATGAGCACACGAGACTCCTCTGCATGCTCTGCAGCATGCGCGTTGACCATCATGACAGATCCATCGGCATGCTGGCCCTCCTGCACAAGCGACAAGCAAACACTGACTGCAGCCCAGCTCGTCAAGAGCAAGCGGCATGGGTCACCGCCCAGAGGAGACAGACAAGAAAGCAGCCGAACAGAAGCCGACTGCCCATGTCTCCTTCCTCCAGAGGGCCTCTGTGATGCTGCTCACTAGGTGCTGCATCCTCCCCAAAGAGCGCTTGGCCTTGCCACCAAGACCACCCCTGCGGGCCACCACTCCTCCAAACAGGTCATCAGTGGATTTGTTGGGGGTGGCGTTTGGCAGCAGGGTGGACAGCGGCTGACCAACTACATTCTGTGCCTTGCTGCCAAACATCAGTTCGACCTGGTCAGTGACCTTTTTGATGGTGCACGCTGCAAGCAAGGGAATCATGTGAGGCACATCATGGGATTGCAGCCACAGTGGAGACGGAGCTGACACAGGACGGCAGATGGACATGCGCAGGCACACCTCTGTCAACCTCAATGATGCCTGCAAGCAGCTCTGCTGCATACAGGACAAGGCTGCTGCGCTCAGAATCCAGCCTAGTGCTCTGCAGAGGCAAAAAATCCTTGTCACATCATGTGGACTCAGGCTGCTGCAGAGCATGGCGGCAAGGCAGTTGGCTGAGCAGCTGTGTGATGTTGTGCGTGGCTCACCTTCAAGATGCAGGAAACTGGCCTGCGCCCCCTAAGTGACAGCCTGACTCGATGAGCTGAGACAGGGCCATGCTGCTGCTGCTCTGAAAGCTGAGCAAAGATGGATTGCAGGCTGATGCCCTCTGCAGACAGAGGAGAGGTCATGCCTTGGTCAGATGGAGATGTGCCACAAAGCAGCCACAAGACATCATGTGTCACCTGCAAGAGGCTTCCTGAAGATGTTAATGCAGGACGTCACAGACTGTCCAAGCAGCTCTTGTGAAGTCAGGCCAAACGCTTGCTGCCCAGCCCTGACTTGCTGCACGGCACAGGAGCAAGCTCAGACGTGACGAAAGAGCAGAAATAGTGCAGGAAGTGCCTCAAGACATGCAGAGAAAGGTTGCAAGGTCAACACTTATGCCACCTGAATGATGCCATACGAGTCCACAATCATCTCCATTGACAGCCAGCATGCCTCCTGCACAGAGGTCGCTGGGGCAAGCCTGACACAGAATAGTTTTCCTGCAGACATACCTTGTGCAGCCAGTCAGTTTCAGGTACATTCCAAGGTGCAGCACCCAGGTATGAGCCCTACTGGGCTGCTGAACAGCGACAGCTCTGGCATGACTCCCTCAGAATCACATCCCAAAGCTCGGGAGTGACTCACCAGCCTCTTCCTCCTGCTCTTTGATGATCAAGGTCACTGACACAACCTGGCCCAGTTTAGTTGCCATTGGCACCACACGTCCGCTGCGGCAGCTAAGACCAGGGCAGTGACTGAGGTCACGGCCTCGTATCCACCTGCAGAGAAAAAGGCATCTTGCACCCCTGTTGCTTCCTGCACCTGAGAACCGTTGCCATCCAGCCTGCCACGACTGGACGAGGCACCACCAAATTAGGCCCTCTGCAGTATTAAGTCTCTCATCAAGCTAGGAGCAGGCCCAGGAGCTCTGCCTCTGCGCCTGGGGAAACGCAGAGCGGATCTACTCTGCCTGTACTGTAGGTGGCAGTGCACCTGTGGTAGCATCCCTGGCACTGCCCCTAGGACGAGATGTGCAAATTGTGAAAAGGCGGCTGAGCTGCCTCACCTGTCGTGCATCTGGCAGTAGGGCTCAGGCAGCAGCGTCTGCAGCTTCATTGTGAGCATCTCCTCGCGTTTGTAGCCCAGTAATTGGCAAAGGCTGTCATTGCAATGCTGGATCTTGCTGTGCAGATCCACTGCCACAAAACACACATGTTTGTCGATGAGCTGGAAGTCTGCCACGGTCATGCTCGACGGTCCGCTGCAGATCTGCACAGACACACCACTGTGCTTATCAACAGGCTCAGGGAAGCCGTCTTTGGTTGTGGTGGCGAGGCGCCTTCAGCAGAGGCTTCCTGTGCGCCAGGGTGGACTTGGAACGCAAAGTCATCTTGGCAGCAAGCTTTCAAGCGGAGGGGTCCTGACTGGTGCTGCTGATGGCTATGTCCAAGTGGCTCTTCTGAGGGCATGCACAGAGCCTGCTTGCAGCGCCCACCTTGCGGGTGTTGACTTGCACCACAAGGTCGTCCCCTAGCCTGTGCTTGGCAACAAACTGGCCACAGTCCTGTGTGTCCTCCTTGGCAAGCTGGCAAGCCTTTGTCAGAGATGTCGGGTCCCTCATGAAGGTTTTGACCTGCATGGCAGCGCAGTCTGAGCATGCCCCATGCTGATGTAGGACGACCATTGACAGCAGCAGCTGGGGAGAACAGCAGAAGGCCGGCGAACAGTGCCAGCTTTGAGGTAGAGGCCATTGCTATGACTCACTGAGCCTCCCATGATGTCAGAGGCGCTGTGGTCAAACAGGTTGGAGAACCCTCGTGAGACCGACGCAATTATGCCAGCAGGGGTCATGAAAATTGAGGCGACGTCTAGCTGCTCATGCAGAGGCTTCATGACTCCCATGAAGGAGTCGCGACCTGCATCCAGTGGCACTTTCATGTCACCTCCACTCTGCCAGCGCAGGGGTGTGCAGAGGCTGCCGCTCCAGCGACAAAGCACGATGCCATGCCCTCTGTTCTGCACGATCTCTGTGACAGCCAGGGCATACAGAGGATGGCTGCAGACTGCCAAGCTGACACGCATCACCATACAGAGCCATGCCTACAGTCCTGCACAACCTGCTTGTAACACCTGCACGCGCTCTCAGGCAGTGCGCATGTGACTGCGATGATGAGAGCCATCAGCACCGAGAGGCCTTTGCAAAGTAGCGTGCTTGGTCTGCAGCAGCCAGGCATAAAGGCCACACCCCTGGGTGAGGCTGTGCACAGGCAGCTGCACTGCTGAGAGGCAGGCTTCACTGCAGACAGGCGTGCTCACCATTCTGCACAATTTTGATGACAGCCAGGCGCACAGGGAACACCCAGCGGTCTCTGTGCAGCGCATGCAGGTCTCTGGCAGTGTTCAGGACTTTGGGCTGGCCGCTGTCCTGGTACTGCTGGATGTAGGAATCATGCTGCATTGAGTACGGGGGTGGCATGAGGACAGACACGTTGCGGCCTTCCATCTCTGCCTGTGTCCATCCAAACATCTGCACAGCAAGAGCACCTTGTGTCAGGGTGAAATTTGGTGTGGCACTGTCAACTCAGTCTTGGTGCTGATGCACAAAGCTGACCTCAGCTTGATGAAACAGCATTGTTGCAGCCTTGCAGATATGAGTGCTCAAATTAATTCGAGGTTATTCGCCATGTCCAACCATTCCTGGTCACAAAGCAGTATTGCAGTTACTGCAGGGGTTGACACTGCAAGCCCTACTTCCAGCAAAGAGTCAGTCTTGGAGAATTGCAGCTCCATACCTTGGTCATGCCCTTGCTGGTGTACTGGATGATGCCATCCGCGCTGATGAGGATCATGCAGTCCTCCTCCTGGTTCACTGTGCTCATCATCTCATTGGCCTCAGGGTCCAGGCCAGCCTGCTCTAGTACTTTAGCAGCAAGCAACTCTGTCCTTTGCTGCAGGCACACAGGGACAGCACTGGTCAGATGATGACAGAGCTCCTGCCACAGGGGGGTGGCGAGCAAATGCCCAGCCAATGCTTTTGCATACAAAGCCAGGACCATGCTCATGGGCACAGCGTCGCGTCAAAATCCTGTCAGCAGAGCCTGGCTGACAGATTGAACCATGCAATTGCAGGCAGCCCTCCTCCTGCTGCTGCTCGAGCTGTTCAGCCTCTGCAAAGTAGCGCATAGCAGCGTGAGGGTTGATCTTGACGCCCAGAACATAGAAGCCGTAGCTGCGCAGAATCTTGGCGGACTTGGGGTACAGCTCCAGGATCTGTTTGTATGAGCGTTCAGCCTGCAGCATGGGGCCCCCATGGAGCTTGCGCAGCGGTTCATCACCAAGGCGAGGCAGCCTGGCAAAGCCTGCGCAGAGTTGAGGAGCATAGCTGCTCTTGGATGCCTTCAGACAATGTCAGCAGTGATGAAGATGTGCTGCCTGCATGGGGCTGCAGCTGCAGCACAGCAAGCACGTTGCTCACCACATACTGTGTGCTCTGTATCCTTTCAAAGCTGTGCATGATTGTGGCACTCTTGACATCATAGCGCAGCAGGAGCTGCCAGAATCTGCGCATGCTGAGCAGGGCCTTCTTGTGCGTCTTCAGCACCACCTTGAACGACCGCCCAAACTCATCGTATGACACCTGCGGTGGCAGGCAAGCTGTCTCAGCGCAGACCCTGCAGAGAAGGCATAGAGAGAGCTTCTGCAGGCAGCTGGAAGCTCGTTGTGGAGCAAGCTGTGGAGGTGGTAGACTGACACAGAACTTCAGACATCATCAGCCAACAGTGATATGTGCCCTCACCGTGTCCATGCTTGTCTCTGCTGTGTCGTCATTGCTCATGCGTTCCAGCTTTGCTTGCTCACACACAAACAGCATGTAGCGGTCCTCCACCCTGGACACCAGCTTCTTGGCTTTTTCCAACAGGGCAGTGCACCCCTGCAGGAGGAGTGAATCACCCATCAGCTTGGGAGCATAGCAGGCCCACAAGGCATCAAAACCAAAGCTCACCGCCTGGTCGCCCTTCAGGTGGGTCTGAATGCCCGCTTTCACGAGCAGCAGGTAGGCAGAGCTTGGGAACTGTGAAGTGCCAGCCCGCAGGATTGTTTCAGCCAGAGCCAGACTGCCAACATCTGGCACCTGGATAAGCAGATCTGGGTCTTTCACAGTCTTGCGGCATATTCTGCAGACAGCAGACAGCAAGCCTTGACCCAGAAAATTGGGACAGCAGCGGGTGGTACTCAGAAAGCTGGGGTTATGGGCATCATGAGAACGCAATGCAGGCATGTAGCATTGTTTGTATCAGCCGCAGGCGGCAAAGGGCAGCAAAATGGGGTTTGCACACTGCTTCTCTTGAATTTGCTCTTGTGCAAAGAAAGTGTCATGACAAACAGCCTCACCTTGTGCAGATCTCAACCTCGTGTGCATCTCGAAAGTGATAGCTCTCAGACCATTTGAGGATTGAATGCCACTTCTTCATGGACAGAGCCGCTTGGTGACAGCGGTGCAGTCTGCATGGTGAGAACTGATCAGCGTAAGGCCAGGCTGACATCTGACTGCCACGCAGCCAGTGATCTGAGATCAGCAAAAGCGGCTGAGGAATGGCAGCCGTGCCTCACCTCAGCACAACCACGCCCATCAGAGCAACGGCCACAAATGTGCCGCAGCTGTACCAGGTAATAGTGCAGGCAGAGGGCGTCCCTGCTGTGGGGTGATATGAGATGAGCACCACCAGCACAGAGCCAAATGCCAGCCAGCCATTCAGAGCTGCATACAGCATGTTCATCCACATGCGGTAGTAAGGCACGTGCCGCACATGCAGCCACAGGTTGTAGCCGAGCAGCAGCAGGTACATCCAAGCCTGCAGGAGAGAGGTCTCAAGGTCACCTGGGTGTCAGGGCTGCATGATCAGCTGCATGCAGGCGTTCAGGCTAGCCCAGTAAGCCACAGCCTTGCGCTCTGCACAAGCTGGCTGTAGGCATCAGACCTGCTGGGCTGCATCTACAGGCTGCAGCCTCACCCGGAATCTGATGAAGTTGGGGGTGATGGCAGGGAGCACTGCCAGGCAGTTCCTGATGACTGCTCGCTGCAGCATGCATGGCGCCTGAGCTGACGCTGCAAAGTTGCAGCTGCGAGGGTTCAGGTCAGTACCGTCAGCAATGGCAATGCACAGACTTGTGAGCACAAAGATGATAGTCATGGCAATGCTGATGCCTGTCAGCGCCAGGCTGCCGGCGTGCAGACAGCCTGCAGCAGGGCAACGGACAGAGCTGGATGTGGAGCTCTCACACTTGCACCGGCCAGCCAGCTGCAGGCAGGCAGACATGACACACCTCTCTCAGGGAAGTACACAAGTGTCTTTGTGGTGTTTTTGCCCACGACAGGGCAAGTCCAGGGCACAGTGAACAGCAGCAGCCAGGAGATGTGGAAGGTCTGGAAGATGACAGTGGTGAAGAGTTTCAGGCCGATCATAAGCCTGCAAGCAGCAAGAGGCATCACTTCTATAACCTGGTAGGTGCTCCCGTTGTGAGCCGTGAGCTTTGGCAGGCCTCGCAGAGAGCGGAGCACAGTGACAGGTGTGTAGAAGGCTTGGCAGAGAGCCCAGCTCACAGTGCCATGCTGTGCAGGAGGCATAAGGCACTCCCGGCTGTCAGCACAGCAGCCAAGCAGAGAGCAGGTATCGGCCAGCAGTGCGCTCACCATTCCCACCGCATGCGCTTGTGCTGCTTTTTGAAGAGGTGCAGCCACACGCAGGCCGCCAGCAGGCCCAGGACGAAGAATGTCAAGATGCAGAACATGATGAGAAAGCACAGCCAGCTGCGCTCAACTATAGGCCTGTGCAGCTGAAAGCGCGTATAGAAGCGCCAGAACCTGCAGTGTGGTATTGTGTCAGCAGACATGGCTGCAACGAGGCACCTCCCTGCTTCTTGCTTCTGCTCAGGCAGCGCAGTGCAGGCTTGGCAGGCAGGGCCTCACGCATTGCTCCAATCCACATTCCAATTCCACTGGGGGCCGAACACCAGGATGAGCCATTGAAGGTACTCAATCACCATATGGGGTATCTGCATCAGACAGACAGGTGCCAACCAAGCAGAGGCAGGAGGTGTGTGTAATTGGCAGCAGCATGAGAAGAGCATCTTAGAGATGCTGGCTGCCATGTATGCAGTGCTCAGGCAGCAGCAAGCAGTCTGGCTACTCACAGCATAGCGCCAGTCATTCTCGATGCAGCCCTGGCGCAGGGTGTAGACTGCTCCAAATACAGCATCCTGCAGCAGGCACCCCTCGGACAAGATCAGGGGTCAGCAGGTGGATGTTCATGAGCTCAGTGCTGCTGGCACCAGCAAGCAGCCATGCTGGCTCCACGCTTGTGCCTGTGCGCACCATCACATTGAACCTTGTGTCCTTGAGCGACTCTGTCTGCTCGCCACCTACTGTAATGCCTGACTTGTCTGAGGCTAAGCTGCCCCGATCGCTGCCGCCCTGGGAGGACCCCTTATCAGAGCTTGCCATGCTGCACCGCTGCTCAAGCTTGCTGCGTCTTGGGCAGGATGAGCTGCACTGCACCCAACCGGCTTCAGAGCAGCCACCGGTCGTCAGATTGCATTTCACTCTCGGTTGCACGGGCAACACTCAATTGTGAGACACTGTACAAGATCCGAGGATTTGGCAGTGATTTTGGCGGGCTGTCGCAGCAAATTCATTCAGTACACCCAATGTACAACTCAATCAGCAGGCCGGGATCCACACAGCCAGTGTTAGCAGTCCGCTGGATACAGCAACCTCCAATGCAGCAGCAGGTGCTGACACCATCCAGGGGCCCTCTACAGATGCGTGGCTGATAGATTGGATAGAGGCAGAGAGGCTGGTCCTGTGCTGCAGGTTTGGTGAATTTGTTGCAGAAGCCTCCAGGAAGTCAGTGGCTGCAGTGGCATAGGTGAATAAGTCACAAGCACCGGCCACAGCTGGCCTTCATGAGGGAGGCTGAGCCAGGGCTGCTGAGACACTGGAGGTCTGGCAGATGGCCTCTCAAAACACGCTGGTTCCCAGCAGGCAGCAGCCTGTGCTGAGAGTCCTCTGCAGAACTGCCAGGCCACCGAGGCGTGCTGCTCTCAAGCATATCAAGCAGCCTTCCTCAGCCAGCAAAAGCTCCAGCATGGCATACCAGCTGACTTCAAACAGCAGCTCTGGTGGGAGCTTCCCAGCTGATTGCAGACAGCTGCAGGGTGAATGACCAGTACATTGGGCTTGCAGGCTCGAGCCACACAGGACACATCAGACCTGGCATCCTGCAGCATTCGCATCCTGAGACATTGTCAGCAGGCACTCAAGAAGGCATAAGTGCATTGCCCAGCCAGCCTCATGCTTCAGCAGACATCTTGGGACCGATGTGCGCCAGCTGCATGTGCTGGTCCAGCCTGCAGTGGTAGCTGCAAGTCTGTCCTCATGAGGGAGCAGTGTCAGATGCTGCAGCCAGCTTGCAGCGGGGAAGCAGCCAGACAATTGCTGATACCTGACAATGTCCCAGCTAGGTCGAGACTTTTGCTTTTGTGTGTTTGTTGTGTGCTTTTATGTGTGGCATGCACCTGCCATCCGATCAGTCCCTGTACACAAGCTGCGACCAAGGGGCTTCCGGTTGACATCAGGCAAACGCTCCGTTTCTGTGACACAGCAGCTGGGGAACATGCAGGATCTACACGGCAAAACTGTATTGATAACAGGAGCAACAAATGGTATTGGAAGGTGAGGGGAGAGAGGCTTCACCACTTCAGTCAACACGCAATACAACGTGCATGCAAATCAAATCATCTGCAGGGAGACCGCCTTTGCCATGGCACGTCTTGGGGCTACAGTGGTGCTGGGCTGCAGAAACATTGACGCAGCCAGGGACATCATTTCGCAGATCAAGTGAGTTGAGCCCTGGTAGATTGTTGTTTGTGCTGTTCATGTTGCGCATGACCTCTACAGCTGGCTGACAGTCGAAGGGTGCCCTGGGACCCTGAATGCTATAGCAAGCTATGCAGACCTCAGCTGGCACACCCATAAATTGGCACCTTCTTGAAAGTGGATTTGTCGGTCCACATAGCAGTGCGTGGGCTCTCAACATGGTGCCCCTCCGCCAGCTGTTGCCCATATCTGCAACGCTGGTGACAGTGGGAAGCTAATTTTGCAAGCTGCTGCTTGTCGCATTGCTCCATGCAGAGCACCTGTTGCGCAGTCTGCCCTCCTCTCCTCTCGCCGCCCTGCTGAGCCCTGTTGTGCAGCTGCTGCCTGTAGCCCACTCGGTCGGCCATCCATCTGCATCAGCTTCTGGATCCACTGATGTGAGCAATCTGTGGTGCTGATGCAGCGCAGATCTTGCAATGCATGCAGGCGACAGCCTGCTAAACACTGGGCCCATCTGTGCATGTACAGATGACATTGCAAGAATCAACACAATGAGCTGCAGCATGCATGCTGCAGTCGATGAGCAGAAGCAAGCGCCTCTGCCAGGAGTGCCAGCGTCACTGCCTCCCCCTCGACTGTGCAGGGAGAAGCATCCCTCAGCAGAGCTGCTCATCCCTGCCAAGCTGGACCTGGCGGAGCCAGCCAGCATAAGGGCTTTTGCAAAGGCCTACCGAGCACAGGACCTGTCCTGTCACATCCTGATCAACAACGCTGGCGCCAACAATTTGAAGGAGTTTTTTACTTCAGAAGGCGTGTTTGGGCTGCCCCAGGTGTGACTCCTTTGCAGAGCTCAGCCCCCTTTGCAGCGATGCATGATCTCTCACAGCTTGGCTGGATGGTGATTGCAAGCCCAGGAGGCCATTTGTCGCTGGATGTGACTCGTATGCAAGGCCAGCATATCACGAGAAAGCCTCAAAATGAGTGGCAGCATGACTGGCTCCTCGTCAGACACTGCAGATGCAATGCAGACCTGAACAGCATATCAATGCCGTGCTCTAGGTCAATCACGAGGGCACCCTGAGCTCACTCATGTCAACCCTGCAGCAAAACTGGCTCTCCCTCACACCTGGGACCATTAGCTGCAGGGGGCCACCCAGGTCATTCAGCACGAATGCTTAGCACCTAGATTTTGCTGACATCACATGTTCCAACTGCAGGCCAGTCTCCAGGGCTCCCTGATCCCCCTGGGTGAGCTTGTCAGAGAGCACCAGCTCCTCCTCAGCAGCTCCTCTGGCTGCGTGTCAATGACATGGCCCTGGAAAGGTGCCACGTCTTTCCCCCCTTCCAAGCCAGAGCTGTGGCCTGGCTGCAGGGAAAGCACTGGGCCCATCATGTGCCAACATGCCTGCTGGAGCCCCTCTCAGGGGCAGCTTCTTTCTCATGGCTGGCTCCTCTGACTTCAGGTAAACCAGCGCCCCTGCAAGCTTGTTCTCCTGCAGTTGACTGCTGCAAAGCCAGCTGCCGTCTCCAAGTTGGCTCCTCTTGCAGGTAAACTAGCCAGCCCCCAACAAGCTCGTTCTCTGGAGGTGGCCTGCCGCAGAACCAGTTCCTATGTCACATCTGGCTTCACTGGCTTCAGGTGAACAAGCAGCCCCCCGCTCCAGTCGCGTTCGTGCTACAGCCCGCCACAAAACTAGCTGTCGCCCCAGCCCTGTTAGCCAGGCTCTTGTGACTGCAGGTGAATTACCAGGGCCCTTATGAGCTGACCCGCCTGCTGGAGCCCGTGCTCATCCAGTCTGCCCCATCCCGCGTGGTCAACCTCTCCTCCATCATGCATCGCTTCACCTTCATAAAAGATGATCCAACCACCTTCCTCAAACAACGGAGAGCGGAGCCCTACCCAGGTGGGCTTGTGCCGTAGTTTGTTTGGGGAATATAGTGAATATTACTGTCCTGTGGTAAGCCGACCACGTCCCTGAAGCAGCAGGTGGTGGCGCTTCACCCAGCTGAGCCTGTAATACTGTGCTGGCCATGATGGGGGCAAAGTGGTGCTTTCACCAGAAGTAGTCAGGCCATGAAGCCTCAAGCATTGTGAGCCCAGGTGCACTGGCATGACAGCACTTCTGGTGCCATCTGAAGCAGGGGAAGACATCAGCTCCAGCTGTGTTCATCTGCTCAGACAGGTGAAGCAGACCTTGGACAAACCTGCGCACCGCTCGTACTGCATTTGACGATGTCCTGGAAGTGGCCAGCAAAGGCGTTTGCAAGGGACGAGCGATGCCCAGAGCACTGCACACAGCAGAGCTTGAGTCAGGTGCTTGACACCTGTGCTAGCAGGACCTGGTTTTCACAAAAGCAAACATGACAAAAGACCTGCCTGGCCCTCATGGCCTAGCTCCACATCCTGCACTCGATGCATGTTGCTGCATGTTGCTGCCTGAGCCGCTTCCTTTGTGCACCTTGCAGCCACCAAGCTGGCCAACGTGCTCTTCACGTACGAGCTTCAGAGGCGCCTGGAGCAGCATGGCGTGCAGGTGAGGGTCTGGCAATGGCGTCATGCAGAGCCTACATGTGAAGGGCATGAACATGCCATGACCTGCAAGCAGTGGCACTTGACATCGGGCTGAGCTGTCATCATGGCTGCAGGCCTGTGCTGTGGACCCTGGAGGCGTCAACAGCAACATCTGGCAGAACTCCATCTTCGCAAAGCCGCCACTCAAGTGAGAATTGCTGCCAGACCAGCGCCTGGCATGGTGTGGATGTTCAGCTGCGTGCTGTCTGCTCTGTCTGCACCCTAGTGATGCAGAGTCAGGCGAAGTGAGGACGGGAGAGGCAAAGGAGGCGTGCCCCTGGTGGTCCTGGAGAACCCCACATTGGGGACCCACCAGGCAATCAAGAGCTGTACCAGCTGCGTTTTGGCTGGCTGCAACTGCATGCTCATGCAGAGTGGGCGCCTGCCTGCAGATTGTGCATGAGCATGCAGTTGCAGCCGCAGTCTGGAGCGAGCAGCTGCAAGTTGTCCCCGCCTTCCAGCAGCATCAGCATCTGGAGGATGCCGGCTGCACATGGCTGGAAGAGAGTTTCTAGATTTGTGAGACTCAAGTAGCCCGTGCTGCCCCTCAGGGTGGCTGCTGTGTGAGCACATCCACCTGCAGTGTACTCACCTGACCTCCTGCTGCCCCTGCAGATGGCGGCTGAGTGCATGGTATGTGAGTAACTCAGATGGTCATGTGAGGTACTCAGCAGTCCCCCTGATGCCCATAGAGGCGGCTGCTGATGCAGTGCAAGCTCCTGAATCCCTCAGCCGACCTGATGCAAGACCTGCAGGTGTATGCAACCAACTCAGGCACTCCTCTGCAGTCCCTCCCTCTGCCCCTGCAGGTGGTTGCTCATTTTGTTCGAAAAGACATGTTCAGGCAAGGTACTCAGCTGCCCTCCTTGTGCCTCTGCAGGTGGCTGCTGAGCGCCGTGTATGCGCCCAACTCCGATGCTGCCAAGGTGGTGGTTCATGCTGCCACCGACCCTTGGCAGCCCCCGCGTTCCTCTACAAACGGCATGGAGGACCGCTCGCGCTTCAGGGTGAGGCTCAGTCAGCATGAGCAGCACTGTGGATGGGGATTGCATGATGAAGGCTTGCATCTTGTTTTTCCCCCTCTGCTGCAATGTGGGGGCTGACCAGCACAACACCTGTGCTGGGAGGTTGTGCTAGAGCAACATTAAGTTTTGATTACGTCAAGCAAGTTGTCACTGTTGCACTGCACAGACAAGCCCTCATCATGCTGCTGGGGATGCATGAGTTGATGACGAAAAAGTTTTGAGAGGTGCATTCGGCTACATGATGGGGCTTTGCAGCTTGCTGTGTGGGTTGTGACTGCTCCTCTGCAGGCCCCAGCACGTCATGCTGCCTGTCTGCAAAACAACAGGACGACTTGAGCTTGCAGACACACTGCCACCTGCCAGAGGGTACCTGCCACCTCGCTGAGAACCCTGTTCTCGCTGCGCTAGCGCAACAGCCGTGCTGTCTGGGCCTGCATCCCTCCCCTCTGCCTGCTGATCTGCATGTCTCACCTCACGCAACACGCATGTGCTGCAGTTCTATGCGCGAGGCATGTTTGCCTCCCCAGTCATCACCAGCTTTCGCTATGAGAGCGGCATTGTGGGCAAGGCCAAGTTCCAGGTTGTAGGCGCATTTGCTGCTGTTGTGAGCGCACTGGACTACCCACTGCGGTGGATGAGCGGGGGTGAGCAGCAAGCATGCCTGCCCATGCTGCTGCTTGCCTGTCTCTTTGTCTGGGATGCAATGAATCCATTCAGCCTCTGGCAGAAAAGTCATCACTGAAGTGGTCCACTGCAGGACTGCTGGCATCCCGGCCAAGGCTTGTCAAGTCCAGCCCTCACAGCTACAAAGCAGAGCTTGCTGCAAAGCTGTGGGACCTGTCAGCAGAAACTGGCGGGTTGAGCAAGGACCCCATCCTGAGATGAACACCTGTGCCAGCCAGCGCTGGTGGTAGCCCAGCCTAGAGGGCTAGATTCTGCAATGATACTGAATGCCACTGACACTGACTTCCAGGAAGCAGCGATGCCATATCTTGTCGAAGCCAGTCAACATATGAAATATACAGCTTTTCTTGTACTCAGAGACGCACTCAAAGGGGGGCCAAATTGTACAGATGAGTCCTTTGCAGATTGTATACATTGAAGCTGCTTCAGTGCCGGCCCCTGCCGCGAAAGTTGCTAGGCCCGCCTCTGCCACCATGGCCACCCCAGCCGGCATCAAATCTGCCACGCCCGCCGCGGCCGCCGCCATCAAACCTCCCGCGCCCGCCGCTCCTGCCTCGCCCAGCAAAGCCCCCCCTGGGATCCCCCCTGCCAGCGCCAGGGTCTGCAAAACCCTGCTGCCTGCCGACGCTTGGGTCTGCAAGACCTTGCTGCGCGCTGTCCAGGGGCCCATCAGAGAACCCAGAGCGCCGCCTCCGGGGCTCGCCCTGCCCTGGTTCATGCTGGGGCAGGTGGTCCCGGCCTTGGCTGCCCATGCCCCCAGGGGGCCTGCCCATATGCTGCTCGCTGTGGCGCGCATCCTGGGAGCCACGGGGGTCCCTGCCCCTTCCTGCAGCAAATGCAACTTACTGGATTAGTTGACCGTCTCTGCCATTGGAGTGCAGGTTTGACCTGTTATCTCTGGGGCTGCATTGCCAGGGTTGGACATGGTAGCTACAGCAACTTCCCAGACTGCAGGGAATTATGCTCTAACTGCATCTCCCCCAGTTGCAGCATGTTGCGGAGGGACAGATACAACTGCACTTCATGCCTGACTCCGCTGCCAGCCCTGACTGCCCACACCCCAGCCTGCACCATGCCCCAAGCCAACTCTCTGGCAGCCAGCTGACACAACTTGCTAGAGATTTGCAGTGCCAACTTCATGCAGCCACTTTGTGATGTTTCCCAGCAGGCAGCATGCAGCTCAACTGGACACTGCCATGCACCGCAGAAACGCTTGGCTATGCTGCGCACTCAGATTTCTCAGGGACCCAGCCTCCCAAGTTTGATGCCCAGCTCAACTATGGTAGGGTTGGGCTCGCAGATGGGAAGAGGACGCCTGCACAAGACCTTGAGTAGCCCACACAGACCCAGAGCAGCGAGGACAGCCCTGGAAGCAATGCGCAGCAGTCGGCAAAGGCGTGGCATGCTGACCTGAGCCACGGCCCTGGCCAGCACCCTTCGGCGGCCCCGGTGCCGGCAGTGAGATGGGTCTGAGGGGTGGCGGCTGCTGAGGGGGCCCCTGCTGGGGCCCCTGGAAGGGCCCTGCCTGCTGTGAGTTCACTGGCCGCGGCGGTGGCGGCGGCGGTGGCTGCAGCGTAATTGGGGCCGGCAGCTGCTGAGCGCCCATGCCTGCAGAGCGGCAGCACCACCGATGACAAGGACTGCCGTGCAGGCACGGCTGCACAGCATCAGTCCTGGCAGCTGCTGGGCGGCTGTGCCTGCAGTTCAAACGCAGCAGGGGCAGATGTGCGCCACGGTTGCTTTACCGACTCCGAGTGGCTGCTGGCTGCACAAAGCTGCACACAGAGCGCTGCGCGCGCTCACCGCCAGTGGTGCAACCAAAACAGTGGTAAAGTCTCGAGGCCTCATGGAGTGCTGACCTGGCGCCTGTGTGATCCCTGCGCCGCTCTGTGGGTACAGCTGCTGCATCGGGGCAGCCTGCGGCGGCGGCGGCGGCGGCGGCTGCTGCCCCAGGGACGTCATCAGGCTTTGCAGCGCACCCAGGTCCAGCTGAGGAGCCGTGGCTGCCGGCGCCGGCGCCTGCGCCTGCCCATGCCCTGCAGCACCACAGCAATGTGTTGTGCTGCATCCCTGATTGCTCCAATGTCGTGTGCGCTGGTTCAGCCTATCGACCCCTGGGCAGCTACGCAGGCCCAAGGCTGCATCCCACCTGCCTTGCAGTGGCTGGCCTGTACCACACTTACGAGCCCAGCTTAGGCTCACCTGCAGAGCCCAGGGCAACCCTAACACTGGCACTGCATGCATCCCCAGGACATCTTCAGGGTCCCCTGCAAGGGCAGCCTGCCATATGTATCCTTTTCACCCCAGGCTGCAGCGCAACTGGCCCTGCAACATGTGAGCCCCTCCGAAATCACCTGTTGAGTCCAGGGCACTGCCATGCCCAAGTTTGCAGCCCATGTGTCTGCAACATGCCTCCCAGTACATATGCAAACCCTGCTGGGTGTACCTGCAGAGCCCAGGACAGCCTGCCATGCGGGCGGCTGCGCCGCGACCACCTGCGCGGCCTGCTGCTGCTGCGCAGGGGTCCCTGCTGCTGCTGTGGCCAGCAGCGCGGAGAGGCCGCTCAGGTCGGGCACCGCTGCAGCAGGCGCCTGCTGCGGCTGTGGCGCCTGCAGCGGCGCCTGTGCCTGGAGCTGCGAAGCAGCACTGCCCTGCAGACCTGCAGCAGAGCGGGGCAGAGCTCATTTGCACCAGCATGAGCCTGACTGAAAGGGCCCAAGTGGACTTTTGGATTCAGCATGAGCTCTTGCTGCCTCCAGCACGCATTGCAAATGTGTGTCATCACGAGTCCACAAGCAGGCCCGCACACACGCAGCAATGAAAGCTCGACATGCATACGGGAGCGAGTGCGGAGCCTGCAGTGCAGAGCCTGTAAGCCTCACCCGCTGACCCCACAACAGGCACTCCCAGGGCTGAGGCCAGGGCCGCCAGACTGCTGAGGTCCAGCTGAGCTGCTGCCGGCGCTGCCTGCAGTGCAGGAGCCAGAGGCACATATGAGCGGTCAATGGCATTATAGTGGTCGGCATCCATCTGCGCCCTGATGCGCTCTGACTTCTGCCGAGCTGCTGACATGACGCAGCTAGTGTCGCTGGGCGGCTGCCAGCCTGACGAGCACAGCAGCGCCCTGCTCTGAACGCGACTCGACAGGTGTGCGGCGCGTGACAATGAGCTGATCAAGCGTCGCTGCTGCAGCAGGCCACAAACACAGGTGCAAAGCAAAAGCTCAGGGCAACGATAATACACAAAGCTCTGGCTTTGCTGTCGCCCACCTGAGCCTTGGGGGAACCCAATCCTGCACTGACATCTGCTGCTGGAGGATGCGAGGTCGGCTCTGAGGCATGCACCTCTCGTGCAGGCTCCGAGCTCTGCGCAGCAGGCACAGGTGCAGCTGTGGGTGCAGCTGTGGGAGGCGGCGCCCAGCCCTGCAGAGACATGCATCCAGAGGGTCAGGAGGCCACGCAAGCCTGCAGGTGGGAGTTGCACATGGAAACTGCCGAGGTCGACTTGGCTGGGACGCGAATGGCTGCTTTTCAGGGAGGCAGCCAAGTAGCGCCGCCAGGCAGTGGACACGCTGCCATGCAACTCTTTGTGCTGCCATGCACGCATGCATTGAGCACACCAGCTCCCTGCTAACCAAAGCAGCCAGGCAGGCAGCATATCTTAGCATGGCCACCTCCCACGCAATGTTGCTCGGTGCCATGGCGCCTTTCAGAGGCCAGGTGCCTCACACGCCGTAATACTCACCTTGCGATGCACAACTGCCATCAACATGGAGTCCTCTGGCAGGTGGGTGGGGATGTGCTTCACAGGGGCCCTCTCCAGCTGGGCCGCCAGCCTGGCAGTCCTCAGCAATCTCCTGGCCAGTAGGCTGTCTGGTATCAGGTAGGTCTCCTTGTCCTGACTGCCCAGCTCCACCACTCCCACACGCTGGCGCTGCTCATACTGCTTCCTCCACTGCAGCAGGGCATGTGCTGGCTGCTCAGGGCTCTGGTCATGGGGACTGCTGAGGACTTGCTTAATGTGAAAATGAGGTGGGACTCGCTGCTGGCATGCTAGCTGACTTGTGCAGCCACTAGGGCATGCTTTTGAAGTCTCAATGCATGAGTAAGGGATGGCCCTATCAAAGTGGAATGACAAGGTCTTGCAGGAGGCCCTGGTTTGGCTAGACCCAGAAGAAACATGAGCATCTGCTTCCTGCTCAGGTGGCCTGGAGGGTGCTAGATTTTGGCGGCTAAGGTGGCGCTCTGTGAAATGCTGGGTCTTTGGCCATGCCGTGCATTCATCAGCGTTCATGTCTAGTACTTCATCGCCACCCCAGGAGGCCTCCTTTGAGCTGGCTGGCCAGCCGACCGCCCTCACCTCGGCAAAGTGCTCAGTGTCATTTGCAGTGGCATGGGGAGCACAGTACAGCAGGCCAACAGTGACAGTGCGGCTGCGGGAGCTGCGCAGCTGCTCCAGGAATTCTGCACACTTGTCCAGTGCCAGGCGCCCCTTCAGCGCCACCTGTGGGGCATGGGAGGGCCATCAGTAGGGATGCATGATGTTGTGCAAAGTCGATCAGTGTGCAGATGCCATGCACAGCAGGGGCACTGATGCTGACAACCAGGCCCCAGCCTTGGCATCTGACATGGACTCTCGCGTCATGCTGTATGCTAGAGGAGTTGCGGTGCACATGCGTTTACACCCTGCCATCACTGAAGTCGAAGCGCTCTACAGCTGTCAGCATGGGAAAGAAGCATCTTGCTCACAGCAGGGCAACTGAAGGTTTACAGTGATGCAGGAGACCCACCTCCTCACAGTCCTGCATCAGGCCGCTCAAGTGAGCGCCTCCTGCCAGTGAGTCTGCTGCCGCCTCGAAACCCTTTTGGCCCAAACCTGGAGCCATGGTCCCCTTCCAGACCTGCTCAGTTGCACAAGGGCAGTCTTTGCTGCTCAAGGGCTTCCACAGGTTGTGCTGAGTACATGCTGCACATTGACATGCCCCAAAGCAGCAGGCAACATGAGCAGCGGGAGCCAGGCCTGGGCCAGACAGAGTACCGTTTAAAAGCTGCCTTGAAGCTACTGCTGTGGTGCATCTGCAGGAGTCAGGGCCAGGTGCTGTTTGACACAGCTTGCACAGGAGTGCAGGTGTGCAACACTCCACACATTGCCCCCAGAATTGCGATGTGCCACATCAGCCATCAAGGAGCCGCAATGCACACTGATGTGCCAGCACCAAATGCAAGCACCAGCAGAATGTTACCTGGTTGCGTCCCTGCCCCTGAATGAAGCTGATGAGTGGCAGCATGTCCTCAACTACCTCCTTCTCTTCTGCAGCATTACACATGACAGCGGTCAGGCTGCTGATTGGCAGCGCCAGCAGTATTCTAAGCCCCTTCTATTGCTGCATGCTGCGGGAGACCATTCCGAGCCAGCTCTGCAGTGGAGGAGGCCTCAGGTGACACATAGTGGCTGCATTGAGCCCATTGCAGCCAGCTCTGCAGTGGAAGAGGAGATGGGCCACAGGTGACATGGTGAAGCTGCATTGCAGGGCTATGGCCTTGCCGCACAGCAGCCTCAACAGTTCTGCGGGACGTGTGTGACGTGTACCCAGCACAGCTCTGGAGTGTGGTCTCTAGCTTGCAGCTCAGGGAAATGCGGCAAGGCTCCCACGATGGTGGTCATGCACACGCGAGATGTTGGCTCCGTTCCATGACTGCAGTGCAGCCGAGCCCACCTTTCTTAACCGGCATGGGGTCTGAGAGGTGCCGGTGGGCTGGTCGGTGTGATGCCACCGCCTCAGCCTTGTGAGCCCCTGGCAGATTGCCCTCCGTCTTCTCGAGCTTGCTCTGCAGCACATGCATCAGCGCCTGAGCTGAGCTCTGCAGCACAAGCACCATCGCCTGGAACACATGCGCGTACACGCTGCAACATAGACTCGTGGCCGCATAGTTCCAGGACAACCCGCAGACAAGACTGCTCACACGTCTAGCAGGGCCAAGCCAGTCCTCATGGGTGGGACACTGAGCCAGGTGTGGTGCATTGCAAAGGGTGCAGAGTAGCTGCTGACGCTGGTTGCGAATGCTCCAACCTCGCCCCCTCAGACTAACAAGGAGTCCGCAGCCAGTGGTAAGCCAAGGACAGAGCAACACAGAGCAGAGTCAGCCAGGCACACAGCAGCGGAGCAGGAGTTGAGAGCTGTGGTGCCGCTACCCTGGAGAGTACCCTGGAGAGAACCCAGACTCTGAAAGCCAGCCCCCCGGCGCCTCGTATGGGGGCATGTGGGGGGCATGCTTGTGCTTGTCTGCCGTAGGCGCTTGCCCCGTCACCCTTTCTGGAGACTTGGCACCCCCAGGTAAGTGCTTTGCCATGCACGCCTGAGTGCCCCCCACCTGCTGGTTGGGGGCCTGCTTGTTTGTCCAGCTGAACCCCGGGCGCCGGATGGCAGTGGCCCCGCCTCCCGCGCTGCCCCCAGCCTCTACAGCTGAAGACCCGGCTGCTGCACTTCCAGAGTCGTGCCGGGCACCCATGCCAGGGGTCCCTAGGCCAGGGTTAGCCTCGTCGGTCGCATCCTCAGCACTGCTGGGCTGAGCATCTGCGCCAGCGTGCAGGCCTGCTTTGCCAGGGCTATGTGATGCAGCTGGCGCCTCTGCAGCAAGGTGAGAGACCATTTCAGCTGACTACAGGGGTGGAGTGAGCTACTTCACAGGAGCTACCATGGGCTGAGTGTCTGCGCTTGCGTGCAAGCCTGCGTTTCTGGGGCTCTGCAAACACAAAAAATCAGCTGGAGGTTTATAGCAAGGTACAGAGGCCACTTGAGCGGACCAAATCATGTGAGAGCACAGCAGGGTGGACCGTGCAACCTTCACAGAAGCTAGTGTGGGCTGAGTGCAGACTTGCAACGATTTGCAGGCCTGCTTTTCCAGGGCTTCACGGGGTCACTTGAGCGGACCACATGTGGTGAGAGTACACAGGAGTAATCCTGCAAACTTCACAGGAGACAGTGCCAGTTGCAGCACCGCCTTCCTGCCTGGTGCTGCTGGATCTGCGCATCCTTTGCCCCCATCTGAACCCGAACAGGCAGCACCGGAGGCCTGCAAGCGGCGAGCATGCAGACCAGAAAGCAAAGCATGGCCAGAGCTGAGGCCTGCCTGCCAGTGGCACACAGGAGCTGTCTGGTTGATGCCTGACTCACCGCCACTGGCGGGCTGACCGTCACCCGAGTCATACTGAGGCAACACATCAGGTTGCTCTGAGACATTGCTGCCTCGTCTGCCCACCGCCCCCAGCTCCGCCTTCTCAGCTTGCAGCTCCCGGGTCTCCTGCAGCGGCATGTTGGTATTGTTATGTTCACTTGCATTCTTAGTGCATTTGGTGGCTGCGGTCTGGGTGCGCACGTGCAACCCCTGTTGCATTTGGCAACAGCGCAATGTATGACCAGAACCAGACTGCCCTGGCCTGCCAGCGTTCAGTGTGGGATACTGCTGCCCTTGGCTGTGTTGGCCCATGGTGGCCTGGCTGGCTCCAACAGCTGCAAACATTGCATGTGCAGGCGATGAGTAGCAACTCAAGAACCTCTTGGTTCTGGAGTAGTGCAGACTGCATCTGCACGCAACCTGGAGCAGCAATTGTCGCCCAGAACAGCACATCGCCCCCTCAGCTTGCATGCGCATGCAGCAGCACTGCAGCAGTCCTGCACACCTCTGCACACATGTGTCTGAGCTGCTTCCAACAGCCTGCAAATGCTTTGGTTGCTGCTGTCAGAGCCGGCTTGGGTGCACAGGGCCAGGGGCAGGGGATCCCACACTCAGCGCTGGCAGGCCAGGGCAGCCTGGCTGCATGGCACAGTCAAGGCGCTCCATCTACATTTCGCAGCTTCCCCTCATGCTTTCACAGCTTCCTTCGCCCAGCAAGACCGGTCTGCGCACCTCCAGAATGGTGTCCACCGCCGATGCATCGTCATCTGCAGCCGCCAGCAGCTTGCTGTCCCCGTAGAGGTGCCCCTTCTCCTTCTTCTCTCTCGCTTTGGCTGCGATGGCCGCCGCCGCGCTGAACTTTGCGGCGGCCTCCTCGTCCAGCACAGAGTTGCGCAGTGCCTGCTCCTGCTGCTGCTTGCGCCACTGACTGAGCTCCTGCAGGCGGGAGGGGCATCAGACACGTGTCACAGTCCCAAAACCCCATATACAGCGTCCCTCTGCTCAGCGCCTGCAGGTGGAACCAGCAAATCTAGACGCAGAGACACATGAGACAGGCAGTGACTAGCTGATGCTTCACACTTGTTGGTGGGGCACCTTTGCAGGTGCCCTCAGCTCCTCCAAGCGGACAAGGCTGACTGTGGGGACATGCACTGGGCCTGCTCAAGAAAAAGGTGTCAAGTCTGGGGCAGGAGCAGAGCTGCCTGCTGCTGGCGTCATCTTGACAGCTGCAGCAGTTGCCATGGACAGAGGACAGGTAGGGGCCCAAAGATGTTTTGATGACTGCACTGGGGCTGCTGTTGGTTGCAAACAGACATCAGATAGGACCGCACTTATACCAGTTAGCACCAGGCCACGTGGTCTTCCTGTATCAGCCAGACACCTAGGCATGTCAACAGCTGGTAGGTTGTTGCCCGCTGTGATTGCTGTTGAGACAGCGTCCATTTACGATTCTCACTGTCCATCCTCATTATTGGGCAGGCATATGTGCCCATGCCAAAAGGCTGTGCACAGCACTGGTCTCAGTGGCCCAACTGCTCCACCCACCTTGGAAGCCATCTCGGCTGCTGACATGCGCACCAGCTGGTGCGGATCGACCTCACCCTGCAGCACCCTCTGGCGCAGCTGAGGGTTTTTAGCATCCCGCAGGTTGAAAATGAGGCTGCGGTAGCGGTCCTTGTACTCAGCTGACACGCCACCTGCAGTGCCAGAGAACTGCCTCCTCAGGGACAGGCTCCAGAGATGGGATAGCAGCACAGCTGTAGCTGAGTCACCAGCCCCCAAACGCCAGTGACATGCCTTGTGTTGGCAGCAGACACAGCAATTCGTGTGGCATGCATGATCTCCACCTGCTCAAAGCTGCGATGGCTAAGATCAGCCAGTACGACTGCCTGCACACCAGTGGAACGGAGACAACACTGTTTGATTGAAGCAGGACCACAGCAAGCGATGCAGCTGCCACCGCTTGCTGTGGCCAGGAACCCTGGGTGCAAGGATTTGTGGTGGCTGAGCGGGTGCCCTAGACACCATTGCAGCACCTAGCATTAAGATCTGAGGTTTAGCAGCCCAGTTTGGATGGATCCTTGTTGAAGCATCTACAGCTGGCTCAAGCAGGCAGTCAGTAGCTGCTGGAGGCGCTTTTGAGACTGTTGAAACCCACCATAGGCCATGTAGAGGGACTGCTCTGCAGCAGTGGCCACCTCTGAAGGGTCTGGCAGGGTCTCAGCCGCCCCGCCCTTTTTGAGCTCCCCTTGCGCACGCTCCAATGACTCCTTTAGGTTGCTGGTGACCTTCTCTCGCAGGGCCTGCAGCAGCTGTGGCACCTGAGAAGCCTGGAGCACAGTGCCAAGCCGCAACGTGCTGCATGCCGCACCATGAGTGGCAGCTCAACAGCTGCCCATCACTAAGAGAAATGGCAGTGTAGGCGTGACTGTGATTAGAGACTTCTGCAAGGCACAGCATGTGGCGGCAGAGCCAGCACTGCAAAACCACGAGACACCCAGCATGCAAGACACTGCAAGCCTGCCAATGTGCTTACCCAATGCATCACAACTGCAGTGCGCCGCACAGGGCAGGCTCCTTGCAAGGCATCAGCTTTGCCCCTGGCACTCAATGGCCAGCCCTTTCCTGCAACCCTGTTCAGTGACCCTCCGAAGTCCACTGCTGTGCATGGCACTCCACTGCTGTCAAGGACCCCAAGAGACCCACCTCTTCTGCCTTGCCGCCCCCCACACTGTCACTGGACAGTGTGGACGTCCGGTGCTGCAGCGAGCCAGGAGCTGCTGTCTGGGGCTGCCTGCCATAGAAGCCAGAGGTGGCACGCCCTGCACAGCAGCAACAATTATTACACTTGATGATCAAACTTAGTACGTGCGGCACACAGTGGTGCAGCTCTCACCTGCATGCTGTGCAGACCAGCAGCCATGGGGTGGCACACTTTTGGGCTCGGACTGCATTCAGATTTTGGGCCTCAGGGGGTACCAGACAGCCTGACTGGTGCGGGCAGAGAGGCTGCAAACACATGCACCAACCTCACATGGAGCTGCACCCACCAGTCACAGACCCCAATGGGATGAACGGCACCGCCGCGACTCAAGTGCAGCACTTGCTGCAATGTGCGGCCAAAATTGTCCGGTGCACACCCGGAGCATGCATCGCCTTGCTCAGGGCGAGACACTTCAGAGGTGCCACAAGACACGGCTGGCGCCCACCAGGGTCCATTCTGCAATACCAGCCCCAGCATGTACAAGCACCCCTGCTGGTCCCTGCGCCTGGGGTTCTCTTACCCAGGTCGTCCTTGTGCAGCCAAAGAGATGGCACAGCACAAAGGTGCTGCGCTTGTTCTTGCAGGTGCAGACCAGGTGACATGCGGCGTCACCTCTTAAAGCCCCTCCCTGACTTACTCCATGTGCAGCCACATGTAGGACAATCACGGCCGTGAGCACATGAACAATGTCAGCGCAGGAGCAGGGTTTGCAACCCTCCAATGCGAATATGAGCGACGTCAGCACACAGACAGGGGTCCAATTCCTTTGAGTTGGTAATCAGCGAAGTCAACTCAGAAATGTGTTTTGGCTTGTCAAGCCCTGCGCCTGATGGGTTCGTCCTGTGAGTCGCCTTTGTCACTCTCATCTGTGTAGCCATGAAAGCTCACTTGAATGATGTACATGAGCCGTGTCAGCACAGAGACGGGGCTCTCACCCCTGCGGCTGATGGGCCCAGTGTCTGAGTCGTCCTCATCTTCACCATTGGCGTAGCCATGAACTCCCCTCGCACGCTTGGCACTGCGCCTGCCAGCTCCAAGTGAGCGGCGCTTGCGGCTGCCAGTCTCTGCAGGCTCCCCCTCATCATCGTCCTCCTGCAGCACAGGAACTCTGAAATGTGACCCACTGCACACCCCTCTACATCATCAACCGGAACATCTGCAGATTCAAGCCACAAACAAGTGTCTGGCGCTGTTTCAGCAGGGCTGTTACCAACATCACTCCAGTGCACAGGGGCCCAAGACTGCAGGCTTCTGCAGGACCACCCTCATCACCATCATCCTGCAGCAAAGAAACCCAGAACTGCAAGCCTCTGCAGGGCTCTCCACAACAACATCCTCCTGCAGCACCCAGGATGCTGATCCTTCAGGGGCTCCCTGCAGCACTGGACCTCTTAAACTATCAAGTCCAATTGATGTGGTGTAATCAGTGCCAGCGTAGGCTAGCTGACATCAACACCCTCAATGCGGCATCTGCACGGCCACTGGGTACAGCTGTGTCTTGTGCAGGCAGCCGCAGCTGGCCTGTGGACGTCGGCTGAGCATGCTGGGCCCAGTGGTGCAGCAGACGGCTTCCCCTCCCGCGAATGCTGGACACTAAGGCCTTTAACCAGATTGTGCATCAGCCCAGCCCAAGACAAAGCCTCAAGAATCACCATCTCTTCTTCGAGAATGCCCTCGCTGCTGCCGCTGTCAGAGTCCTCGTCCTCCATGGCGCTCATGTCGGAGTCGCTGTCCCCGTCATCGATCTCGCCAGCGTCTGGGATGTCATCATCTGAGGCCAGCTCGGGCTTGGCTGCCTCCTCGGGGACTGGAAACTCAAATTTACGCAGCTGGTGGTCGGCTCGCCGAGGTTCCACTGCAGCACAGGTGACGCTGCTGCCTACAGGATTGAGCAGCCAGCTGAGGCAGCTGAAGGAGCCCAGTGCCAACACCCAGCGAGCTGCTGCACCAACAAATTGCACTGTGCACAGCTCCCGGTGCCTGCTGCAGACCACATTGCCCCAGCGGCATGTCATGCTGTCCTCATGCATGCCCAATTGTGCAGTCTATTATCTGCCCCAGCCCATCCTCAGTAGCCACCACACCTCACATTTCCCTTGCATGCTGCTAACTCATCACGCTTTGAAGCACAGCCTCCCGCCGATCAAGATTCACCACTCCAAAGCAGAGCAACAAGTCATTAGGCATCACAGTGGGCATTCCACAACCTAGCACCAGCTCAACTGACCGTCACAAGCCCTAGTAGCCACTCACTGCACCATGCCTCCCTTGTGTGGTGCTGCGCTCCAAAGCATTGTCTGCTTGTGACCATCTCATTCCTCGAGCCTCTTGCACAGGCAAAACTGGCCTCCTACATTGACTGCCTGCTGCTGCACCATCAGATGACCACTAGAGCTCCAGCAGTCACAGGCAATGGTACAAATTGTCACTCACTCACAGCCAGCGACCGCTCCTTGATGAGCTCCCGCAGGTTGGCCTCCTCAAACTCGTCTGTCTGCGTGTACAGCAGCTCAGCCGTCATACTGCGTGGCTTGACCTGCAGGTGGGTGACGCACAGTCAGCACGGGAGTTGACCTTTGACTGCAGCACGTCATGCATGCAAGGCTTCACAGGATTGACCCTGCAGAGAGCTGTCCTGCTTCACGATGCATGCGCACCGACTTGAGCGTGGCCTCATACCAGATGCCATTTGCCGGCCACAACACAAAGACCTGCAGGAGGCAAAGAGGCAAGGGGTGGTCAGCAAAGTGAGCACAAGGACAATTGCTGTGGCTTTTGAGCCAAGCTGGTGCTCCACACAGAACCCCAGCAATGAAGCTGGAGACAGCCTGCGGTGCCACACACAACACCTGCGAAGCTGTTGACAGACTCCCAGATCTCTCAGCACGTAGCACAGTGCTGCGCAAACGCAGGGCGGGAGGTAGCTTAGCTGCTAGGCCCCAGCACAGGCATGGCTCCAGGCCATGGAGTGACCCAGAAGGGCTGACTTTCAGGGTCTGCCCCACATCACAGGGCAGCCCTCACCTTTTGGCCCACTAGATCACGCCCAATCTCAGGCTTCTTCAGCAGGCGGTAGACGAATTTATGCTCAGGACGCCCCTCAGGCTCCTGGTGCTGCTCCTCCTCCTCCAGGGAGGGCGCCACCTCTGCACAGCATGTCGTGAATTGCTGAGTGCAGTGCCTTGGAGCACATCAGCCTGGGCCTTACAGCCCAGCTGCTTGTGCACTGAAGCAGCATGCTGCATGGCCTGCAGGGGCAGCCATGCCTGCACTGCACTGCACAAGCAAACCGCATGATGAGCTCCAGCAGTGAGGCACAAACCTTCTGTGCCATCCTCCATGTACTTCTTGGGCACCTTGATTACCCGGCGCGTCCTGGCTGCTGGTGGGGATGAGCCAGGCATGGCTGTCAGATGCTCTTGCAGCCCTGTCAGGGCCGCTCAAATGTCAAGCGCCAGTGGAATCAGTGTCATGATGCTGCTCTGTTGAATTGAGAGCGATGTCAAGCCCATGATCGTCTCGATCTATCCACATGGCGAGCACTCCCCTCACATCCGGGTTTTCGTGAGCCAGTAGAGACTGCGCAGTCCAGCAGTGACCGCCAAGTAGGCTGGTGATTCGAGGAGGACCATGTCGGCCATGTCAACACTTCCAGAGTTCACCCACAGCCCCAGCTGTTCCTGCCTCCTGCCCAGAATGCTGCGGCATCAGGATACCACGTGCAGCCACCTTGTCACAAGCAGAAGAGCTGCACACTCTGTTACGCGACGGCAGCAGCAACCAGCACACTGCGATGACAGGATGGGAGCCCCACAGCCTGACAGGGACCCTTCCATCCGCTTTGAGCCGCCCAAGCAGAAGGCCAATAAGAATTTCAATCCCTTCAAAAACGTCAAGAAGGAGGTGGGCCAACATGTCTCTGGGGCCTACCAGATGGCCGCACAAAGTGTTATGGCAGCCTGGCCTATGCCTTTGCAATGTTCAAGAGCTGCACGTAGCGCCAGTTGACATGTCTCACTCTGTATGCTGAGTCCTGTCAAGTGCTGGTGTGCGCACAGCAGCTGTAGCAGCCTGACAAGGCCTCTGATGCACCCACATCCAGTCCTGGTCATGCCAAAGTGTGACAACATTCCATGCAAGACAAAGCACCGGTCCTTCAGCTGCAATGCAGCACTCCCACTCAGCCCCTCCCCATGTAATACAGGACGCAGTCCGCTCAGCCCTGCAAGACACGTTCAAGGGCAAGGAGGACCTGCTGGCAGTCTACGACCGGCCCCCTCCCGGCGGTGGCGGGAAGGGGGGCAGTGGGGGAGGCCGGGGCGGAAACTGGTGGAACAGTTTTGGCAGCGGTGGGGGCTTCAACCCTTCGGACTGGGGCAACGCGTTCAAAAGCGCTCTCAGGCGCCTTGGCAAAACGCTGGGAGCGGTGGTGCTCTTCATGCTGATCTTGGGAGCTATGGCGCTCTGGCAGCCTGTGCTGGCCCGCGGGACCCAGCTGGTGCGCTGGGTGCTGCGCATAGACAAGCCAGTGCGGAGGCCACAGCTGGCGGGCGCGGCAGGTGTCCCTGCACACAGTCACCTGGGACCATTTGAAAGTGCAGTGATTGCCAGTTACAGGGCAGAAGACGATCTGCCGCTGAAGGATGATGCAAGTGACAGTGAGAGTGATGAAGAGGATGAAGACTGACCTCCAGCAGACCCCTTCTCCCTTGCCTACATGATTTTTCAGTGGCTGGGCATCATGAAATGAAAATGCATTTTCCATTTCATAACATTTCCGTGGTGCGCGCCTCGGCACCAGGACACCTCTTTGCCAGCCCACCTTCCCATCGCAGCAATGGTGACGGCATCAGAGGTCAGTCAGATCTGCTGCCTCCCCTGAAGATGACTGCTTCCGCAACAATGATGTGACTGACTGTGCCTCCCGTCCACTGCAGCTTTGCATCCTCGTCCTAGCCTTCTTCCTGTAAGTGGTGCCGATCCCGCAGGCCTGGCCCACATGCCTATGTGTTGACCAACCTGACTGTGCACTCCTGCTCTGTCCAGGCCACCTCTGGCTGTATTCCTGCACAAGGAGGCATGCGACAGTGACTTCTGGCTGAACCTCCTGCTCACCATCGTCACGGTGAGTGCAAGCTCCTGACTGCCACCTGCAGGGCCAAACCGTACTGTTCATGCCTGGGCTGACATGTGCCCCTTGCCCTGTCTGCAGTTTTGGATCCTTGGTGAGTGCTTGCTTCACAATGTGCCAACGCCACAGCAAGTCTTCCCTCCTCTGGACTCTGGCAGGGCTGTTCACCATGCTGCCGACTGGGTGGCCACAAGGGTCATCCCCATGCTGCCCTGCTGAAAGCTGCAAGGTTTTAGCTCTGTGCCATTGGCAGCCTGTCCTGTTGTCCAATCTCCTGCCAGAGAGGTTGCATTCGTCTGCAGGCATTGTTCACGCGTACTATGTCATCCTGAAGCATCCCCGCCATAGCGTTGCCACGGGCCCACGCACCATCTGACACATGCATGAAGCCCGTCCTGAGCAGTGTCAGCTGCCCTGGGAGGCACCTGAAGTTGTCCATCACTGGACACTTGTATGCACCGCTCGCTAGACGTTCTGCTGGTCATGCAGATGCTCCGCAGAACTCACACATTACGTTGCCAGTTGCTTCAAACAGATGAATGTCAGTACCACCTAGACTCAAAGAGCTGTGTGGCATTCATCAATCAACAACACTCCTGATGGCACCAAGCCAAAATCGTTGAGCCCTGATGTGAGGTCATGGTGGGGTCAGCAGTCTGCCATGTTGTCAGTGTCAATTGCCTGGGCCAGATGCGAGTAGTCTGGGAGTAAGCTTACAGCAAAACAGACCAGAAAGAGGGCTCACTGTGCACAATCGTCCGAGCATTCTGCATTGCAAGCGTGGGCGACACTGATCAGCTGGTGACTCGCAGACAGCCATCCTGCAACATGGTGGTCAAACAAGCGCGCTCAAAAAGGGAGGGGTTCAGGAGGAGCAGGGGTTCTAGAGGAGCATGCTTGGGGTGCCATCTGGAAAAAGGGGTTTTGAATCGAACGGCAGAGCTTGATGTCCTAAAGCCATTGCGCACGGGAAGGGGACCCAATGTCAGGATGAGGCAGCGCCTGGCAACATATTGGCTTCCTCTGCTGTGGTGGCTACGGTGGGCTCTGAGATGTTGGCGTTCTCAGGCTGCCAGCCATAGGTCTGCAGCAGCTCAAGTGCCACCCCGTTGGACCAGCCAAAGCCAGTTTGAGTGGTGTACTCCTGCAGCAGGAACAGGCAGGGCGCTGAGGCCACATCAGCCAGGGGATGCAGGGTGCAGGCAGCCAGTCGCCTTTCCCTCTGCAGGCACAGAGGCCTGGAGTCAGGCGGAGGAATGCTCAAAAGGTTCTCAGCACGAATTTTGGAAGCCCAAGCCAGCTAACCGTGCCCAGCCTACACCCTGCCATGCACTGGATCAGGCACAGGGACACGCAAAAGATGGCGCCCACTCCACTCAGGTATGACTCTTGGGGGGCCAAGCCCCTGTTGAGAAAGTCAGGGCTCCTTCTGAAGTTAACTGTTGAGGAAAGGCGCAGGCAAGCGTCAGGTTCACAGACAGGGCTCACCCCCCCATATCCTGCCAGCCCAGGTGCCAGGGCGTTGTACTTCTCGATCATGTGCCCCGAGGTTTGGAAGCCCTGGTACATGGAGGCCAGGTAGACCTGAGCCATGTTGCGCGCCTGCACCTGGCCAGGCTCACCTGCAGGGCAGACCGAAGGCAAGGGTGGTGCAACTCTCACACACCACAGCCACCAAACTCAGCACAACATTGCTCTGTGGTTCTAAGAAGGCGCCTTCCTTCCCAGGCAAGGCGACCTGTGTTGGTAGACGTGCAGGAGGGCTGCTTGCTTGTTGACATTGTCTTCTGGGGCTGGCAGGCGCAGCTGAAACCAGCATGCCACCAGCAGGTGCAGCCAAGAGCCAGCATGCCGCATCTGGCCTCTCTCAGCAGCAGCAAACATCCCGCCAAGGGGCACTGCAGGCTTCTGCGGGTGATACTGTCTTTGCTGGAAGCGAACCCGAGCCTTGGATCGCAGCTGCTGCGCAGGCACCCCATTCAATGCAAAACACAGCCAGCACAGTGAGTGCAGGCAGCTGCCAGTGCACAAGCGACTCCTCAGCAGCAGGGAGAGGCAGGGAGGCTCACCACCATAGTTCTGCAGAGCGGTGATCATCATCCACTCGGTGGGGGGCCAGCTGGAAGGAAAGTCCCACTGCTGGGAGCTGTTGAAGGTGGAGATGGTGCACCCAGCCACATTGATGAGGCCAGACTCAAAGAAGGCCTGCACAGCAATTGTGTCTGGTTGCAAGGGGTGGGCCACTGACTGGATAGGGTTGAACAAGGTCTCCACAGAGAGATGGTCTGCTCCAGCAGAGGCCAGCCCATGTACCTGTGTCACGTTGGCAGCCTGCTCGCTGTCGGGACCAGCCATGCCCACCCACAGAGGTATGTAGTCTGAGATGTACTCGATGCCGGTGTCACGCTGCGAGACTTGAGCGGGGGTGGCGGAGTCATCCTCAATGATCAGGTCCCGCCAGTGGCCTGCAGGCAGTCGGGCTCATGCAGCATTGGGCAGCCACATACGGCAGCAGGCTAAGTGCCCTGCAGTACGGAGTACTCTATCACGTCTGATGGCGACGCTGGCGGCGGCACCAGCGACACCCAGTGTGCAGCGGGAAGAGCAGGTTATGGCAGCAGCAGCCCAGCGAGTAGCCTGAGTGCTTCACATGGGGGCCTCATCCTGTTCAGACACCTCTGGGCAAGACGCTTGCAGAATGCACAATGTTCGTGAAGTGAACAGACACCAGTTCTCAGAGACGTGCCACTGCTGTCTCCTTTACTGGAACCAATTTGTCATGCCTGGGTTGGCAGCCACCGGCATGCATATGGCGCAACACTCCTGTGCGGAGCATGCAAGCCATTTGGCTGCACACCTCATAGCAGTCAGCTTTGCCTGTATGTTTCTCAGCGGTTGTGGCCATACAGATTGTGACTGTGCAGAGTATGGCTGTTCAGATTGTGGCTGTGCACATTGTGGCTCCGCAAATTCAGCAGATAAGCGCTGTACAGACGGTGCCTGTGCACGCAGCCACAGCAGGCACCCCACATGCCACTCCCTGAAGGCTTGCACAGCGCCACACACCTGAGGTCTGATCGTACATCAACGTGTTGACGGCCTCTTGCCTCTGTTTGGCTGCATCAGTGAAGGCGGCCGCGGTCTCGTTCTCTCCCAGAATCTACATGGAGCAAGAAAAGCATTGGGCGCAGAATTGTTTCTGGCAAACATGCAAAGCAGCTGCCAGACAGGTCAGAGCTGCAGCCACCACCTCATTGCAAACGGTAGCAAGAGGGGTGCTGGCAGGACATGTGCATACTTTCGCCAAGTGCCCCTCACACAGGCCCTAATGCCTGCCGTACAAGCTGCTGCTGCATGTTATGAAGAAGATGCCTGGCTGCAGCAGGCGTCACCCAAAAATAGTGTCTGTGAGCAGCTGCAGCCCTGCACGCCCCCTGACACAGCCCGTGCCGCAGCGCCTAGCTCACTTGATCTGCTGAAAGCAGCAGACCGGCGCAGCAGTTGCTGAGACACAACACAAGGAAGGACGCAAGTGTGCCAGCCTACACATGATACTGCCAGCCTCAGCTGCCGCTGCCCAGCTCACCCAGGCAAAACAGGACTCGAGTGACATCTACAAGACAAGGTCACCGCTGTAAAGCAGCAGCACAGGGGTTCCAGGTCTTGGGCCTTTCAGTTCAAAGCAGAGCTGCTGTCGCAGCACAGGCAGCGAAGACACCACACAGGCAGCCAGCAAAGCACCCCCATGCATCTGCAGTCCATCACCTCAGCAAAGCGGGCAATGTTGTTCTCCATCTGGAAGAGGTAGGCATTCAGCTCAGCCGGGATGATCTGAGTGGTGCGAATGGTGCTGATGTTGGTGGGGTCAGTGAACCAGCGCGAGGAGAAGTCTTGGCCTGCAAGACATGAGGTGAGCTTGAGCATGCATGGTGCCAAACAGTCCATGTCCTCCACTTGAGTGTGTTGCACAGCATTTGTGTGGGGCAAATGCACAGCACTGAGAAATGGGCACGGCGACCAGATGCACTTTGCGCAGGATGTGAATAGAAATGCAGCTTGCATGTCACGGGCGCAGCATTGATGCCTGGCATATGCCCTCTGTAGGTTGGACTGCTCTTGTGAGGGCTTCAATTGCAGCCTGTGGTGCCCAGGACAGAGCACCCCTTGGCTGCCACAATTTGCCTTCTGGCAAGTACAGTGCAGTCCTGCCCACCAGACTCAGCCCACTTGGCCGGTCACGCCACAGCTGTGCCTGGACCTGAGATTTCATGCATGCTGCTGCTGCTGCTTGTGGATCGTAAGCAGTGCAGCACCTGAGACCGCAGTGCTGCAATTTTTGCCTTTGGAGCGTGCCAGAGGCAGCACATGCATCCCTGGTGCCAAGCAAGCCGCCGACCAGGTTGCCCGTCAGGGCTCTGCTTTTCTGTGCCTTGCCCTCCGAAGGGTCTGGGGCAGACCTTGCCCACCTGACTCAGCCCCGCTGGCGAGGTCGCGCCACAGCTGTGCCTGGGCCTCTGGCGCCATGCCTGCCGCGCTCTGCACATCCTCAGCGTAGGACTCTGGTCGGGGCAGGGTCCAGTTGGCGTAGTAGCGGCTCAGGGAGTACACCTCCCCGTCCGGGCCGGCCACCTGGAGGCCCTTGGGCGCACTGCAGGCACAGGGAAGAAGGTAGGGAGCCAGCTGAGCACTGCCCCTTGCTACGCTGCCTGCTGGATGACCAGCCACATGGAGGCCTTGAGGGCGCTGCATGCAAGGGCTGACTTGCTGCGCGTTTGTGGCATGTTGTTTGATAGGGGTGTACAATTTCCTTGACTGCAGGCTACCTAGCAGCCCTTGGGTGCAGCTGCAATTGAAGGGGCAAGGAGCCCAGTGCTCAGAGACACAATGTCCACCTGAGGGACGTAGGTGAATCGTGTGCCTGCTGGCATCCGCCTGCAGGCACATGGGGATGCACAGATGCTCAACAGGGCTCCAGCGCTGCTTACAGGTGTGGCTGCTGGGGAGCTGAATTTGTATGATTTGAGGCGTCACAGATCATGAGGGGTGCCAATGACAGGCTGCGCTCTGCTCCCTGACTAGTGCTCAGGCAGGTGCATCTCTTGCGGATCACGGCCTCACTGAGGTTCCAGCTGCGCAGTGTGCTTTCAGAGACAGCCACGGGCCTGCTTCCTCCATCCAGCCAGGCGGCTGCCAGAGGTGGCACCTGACGGGTACATGATCTCTTTCCTTATCCTGGCCCTTTCTCACAGAGGGGCAGCCTACCTGGTCCAGTAGTCGTGCTCGTCCTGCAGCAAGGGCAGGGCATCCTGCAGCAGGCTGATGTCTGGGTTGGCGTTGTAGACCAGGGACACCATCTGGCTCAGCAGCGGCGGCTGGCTGCAGGCAAAGAAACACTTGCTAAGTGGTGGGCAGGATGTGAACAGGCAGCTGAAGTGGCTGGCAGTCATGGCAGCTGCAGGGAGCTGCCTGGAGGGTGGACATCTGCCATCTCGCTGAAAGCAGAGGCACAGCACTGGGCTTCCTCTGAGGGTTGCATGAGGGCAGGATTCACGCCATCAGGTCCAGCACCAGACGAAGCCATCCTAGGGAACTCTCTGAAACGGGAGGGCGCTACCAGAAGCCCCCAGCAAGCCCTGGATGGGCAGCTGTCTCAGTCGACTCCGCAGTGCCTGGGTGCTGCAAACTCACCTGCGATTGAGGTAGTACCTTCGGGCGCCGTTGGGGACGTGCCCGTAGTCTTGCAGAAGGGTCATCAGGTCGCGCACTTGGCTGGTGGCAGTCTCGGTCATCCCACAGACCAGCAGTCCCTGCAGGACCCAGTATGAGTCCCAGTAGTAGAGCTCCCTGCAGTGAAGGGAGGGCAGGCAGCTGATCAAGGGTTGCAGGCAGGGGTTTCGTGGCAGGGCGGCTGGCAGGCGGCTGACAGGGCGGTCCCCTGATGGTGCAGCTCCCTATCAAGCGTCAGCAGCCAGTAGATGATGCCCTGCAGCGTGGGGTGTGGCCAGCTGAGCCAAGAGTGCACGAGAGCTGACCAAGCAATGTCCAGGGCAGGGGGCAACCCTCAGCGGGTGGTCAACGCTGGCTGCCAGCTGTCTGCCAGCTGCGCAGGCAGGCTCCCTTGATGACCAGGGCCTGTGTGGGTGGGCCTGGCACCTACACGCTGCTGGAGATGGCATCACAGGTCCATAGGGACAGCTGGGGCGTGCCAGACCAAGAAGGCATGCCAGCAAAACGCTCAGCGGCAATAGCTCCCATGCATCTGGGCAGTGCAGGCCACAGCTTGAGGCACAGACAGGACCTGCCTGAATCGGTCGCCTGGAACGCCAGTGGGGTAGGGCAGGTACAGGAGGCTGTGCTGATCAGGCTGGGCCTCCACAGTTTCATTGACCTGCAGGCAGCACCAGAGGGTCGGTCAGCAGCAGCCATCCAAGAACTTTGTTTTCAATCACAGCCAAAGTCAGGCAAGTTACCGTGCTCAACCCTCCAGACTACAGTGCGGACACATACTCTGCAGGAGAGAATATCTTGTGCAGGGCACAGAGCTAAACAGCTGCATTTGTGCAACCCCACAGAGCTCAGAGCTGCAGCAGGTAGCTGCTGAGTTCAGCGAACCTCGCGCACAAGGTCCTGCCACAGCTCGTTTACAGCAAGGGCCCAGCCGCGCACTCCAGGGTCAGTCACATTGGGCAGGAAACCCTCAGGTTTGCTGCTGAAGTCAGAGGGAGAGATCTGGTTGAAGTCGCTGCCCGCGGGGGAAAAGTAGGTGGCCATAAATTGCTGCATGGTTGTGTTGCTGGGGAGGCCAGTGGAGCTGTCCTTGGGCAGCTGGTCAAAGGCCTGCATGACCGCGTCTGGCAACTGTGTGATGGGCATGTCCCTGCAGCAGGCAGACTGCAAGCCTCAGAGATGCTATGAGCACAGCATGCAGCCTGCATGGGCTCTGGCAAAGAGACCAGGATCCTGCGCCACACTCACACATATGTTTTGGAATCGGGATACAGCTGGAGCTTGCTGACGGTGTCGATGATGGGCCCAGTTGTCCACAGATCGAACTGCTCCTCCTGGGTCACCATCCTGAAATCAGACAAAGACAAAGACTTGAGATGCGGCAGTAAACGAGGCGGCACCTGAGGTGGCTGCAGCTTGTGCAGGTTGGGTGTGGCATGCTGCTGCTAGGATGGGGGAAAGGCCCCTCACCCCTGCTGAGCTCCTGCCTGAAGCAGGCTTGCTGCTACACAAAATATTCTCAGCATGTCGGAGCCCAGCATGGTCACTGTGTCCTCTCGCAAGATATCGGGGCTGTCCTTCAAGCGGAAATAGCCTTGGGGAGCTGGTAAGAATCTGATGGATTACTCAAGCCAAATCTGCCTGGATCAGCTTGCATGGGTTCAGCCAGAAAGCGCTGTGAGCCACGCAAACAGCACCTGTTGCAGGGGGCATGCTGTGCGAGCAGCGGACTCAACAGGGTTCCGGTTATGAGGATCATGGCTACAATGCATCATATTGTCCTGTCACTGGGGGAGACCACATGCACACCAGTCATGCTCAAGCGGGGCCAGCAAAACAGAGGGGTGGTGGTGCTGATCGGCAGGGGCCCTAGCTCAGGCTTGACGCCGTGCTCACGGCCTGCGGATGGGCAGACTCCATCATCTGCTCCCTGTAGGGCACGCGCAAGCAACTGGGTGAGGTGAGCTGAACTCAGGCGTGGCAGGCAGCAAAATGCAGCCTAGTGGAAACCCATTCCCAGCAAAGTGCACAGAGCATGTCAATGGCTTGAGCTTGACGCAATAGGCGTAAGGTGACATGCCTCCTTGCTTGAGCGGGCAAACCAGATGTCCTGAGCCATTGGGAGGTGTCTGGGTGTGTCAAAGCACGCACAGTAGCAGGCAGTCTAGCATGCGACATGAAAGCTGTCTGCCATACACACAACGCCCTGTGTAGCACACCTGCTCCGTTCCCGCTGGTTAGCTGGGAGGTCAGATGCTGACCCCTTGCTCCTGCTTGTGCTGGTCTGGGACATTTCATGCATGCCGCCGACGCCTGGTTTCCTCTTGGTGTCTGCAGAGGTGCTGGTCTGAGACATCTCATGCATGCCGCCCGCCTGGGATTTGGGCTTGCGCTCTGCCTTGGTGTCTGCCTTGGAGCCGCTGGTCAGCGGGACCTCATGTTTGCTGGTAGAGTGGTGCTTTGTACGGCTGTCTTCAGTGTCAAGGTCGCTCAAGTCATCAAAGACGCCGTATAAATCGCCCTGCAGGTGCACAGCAAAGCTTGTACGAATGTTGTGGACCCTGAGGTTGATGGTGACTTGGAAGCTCATGAACAGTCTGCCTGCTGTAGATGCAACTGGAAAAGCCTCTTGATCACTGTGTCAGCAGATGTAAAGTGCCTGGGGCATGCAACAAGCTGGCAGTAGACGTTGCAGCCCCCTCAGCTGCATGGAAGACTGAACCAAGCCAGCACTCTATCTGAGTGCTGCTGGGGATGCAGCTGAGGTGGTGTCAGACTGACGTCTGGGCACTCTTCTGCTGTGAAGACACAAGTTGGCAACCTGGCACAAAATTCTCTCAGGCATGACCAACAGATGGCAGCGCTACACATGCCCCTGAACAGTCCAGCAGCCCGGCCCACCTCCTCAGCATCCTCATCATCGATGCCAGTCACAGTTGGCCCAAAGATGCTCTTGCTGTCGCTGCTCTTCTTCTTTTTGTTCTTGCCCCCGGCGGCGGTTTTGCTGCTGCTCCTGACGCTGGCGCCAGCACCGCCACCTGCACCCCCTGTGAGCCCGGCAGCTGCAGAGCTGCGCTCAAGCTCCTCGCTGAGGGGCAGCGTGCGCTCTGTGGCTGGGTCAGACTCCTGGCCTGCCACTCCCGCCTCACTCTGGGCTGCCAGGATCTCCATCTTCTCATCCAAGCCGCTGGCCCGACCCTGCAGAGGGAAGATGAGAGGGTTGACAAGCAGAGGTGGTTGTTGAGGGCGTCGGCATGGCGCAATGAGTTGCTTCGAGCCTGACAGACATGTATTATATTTCAGCCCCACCCAGCAGCAAGACAGCGTCCCAAATGTTCAACTGGCAAGGTTGGGATGCAGCAGGCCAGGCGGTAGTCCACAAGATGCCCGCCCTGACTTTGCTATCGTGCAGGGGAACCCTGAAAGAATGGCTCAGCTTGAATGCCTGGCCTGAGCAGCCACTGACAAACACAACAGGCTGCAGGCTTTAGGGGTGCAGAAGCATACCAGGTTGTGCTTTGCTCCACGCCTACGAGGGAGACTGCAGGGCCCTCCACAGAAGCAGCACCCAAGCACCTTTGCCTCAGCAACTTAGAGGTGGCTGCTAGATGCTGGCTGACCTGCTTGGCCAGATCTGCGCGCGCGGTGTCCTGCTGCAACGTAGACAGGGGCCCGTCCGAGATGTGCATGCCCTGCTCCTTGGCCTGCATAAGCCAGCACTTCCACGTTGCCATCCTGAGTCAGCTTGAAGCATCACCAGCAGTTTATTGCTGGGAAGTGCATGACTCCCACAGCTCACGGCTGTCCTGCCAACAAGCTGGCAAGCAACCACTTTCTTCGGACGAGGCATGACGCCTTACCATGCGAACAGCTGGCAGCCAGCGCAATGCAATCATGTCAACAGCTCGAGCACGCCCCGCCACTCTGCACGCAGATTGAAGTGATGACAGTGACATCAGAAACCAGTCTCAAGCTTGCAATCGCTGTTGCCCGGCAGCTAGATGATCCATCCCTCCGCTTGCAGCACACCAGGTGCTGCCTCACCTGAGGCAGGAAGTGATATTTCGCGAGCAGAAACAATTGTTTGTGAAGCTGGCAGCCAACACAGGCAGCAGCCCCTGCCTGTTTGAAGCTAACCCAGTGCTCACCTCCTTCTTGGCTTCAGCCAGCTCACTCGTCACAGTGGAGGCATCTGTCATGGTCTCCAAGCCAAGGCCGCTGTCCCTTATCCCAGGGGGGTTGCTCAGCGCATCAGGGGTGGTGCCCAGAGCATCTGCAATGTCATCTCCCTCCACGCTTTTGTGGGCAGGGCCCGGCTCAGAGCTGTTGCCATGCTTGTGCCTGGTGCGCTCTGTGAATATTTTGTTGAGGACTGTGCGCTCTGCTGAGCCTCTGCTGAGGAGGGTCAGTAACAAACAAAGCAGAACTAGGAGGCTTCCAGGGCCCACAGCTGGCATCTGCAGTTCCTGCAGGCAGGGGTTTAGGCTTGAATCAAGGGACCACTGCTCTTCAACAGCAAGGGGGAGAACGAGAACCCACCTTGCGAGAGCAACCGCAAAGTGCGGGGCCGTTCAAGTATCACTTACTTGGCAAGCTCAAGTGCTTGTCAAATCACCACCGTTCAGCGGTGTTCTCAAGAAGTTCAAGTCCTCTTTTACGTTCTGCCAAGCCTCTGACCCTACCTGAACCCTTTGGGGGGGATCACTCCGTATACAGATCCTCTCACGGGACATGCTGAGGTCTGATGCCCTGGCATGACGCCGCAAGATGAGCAAGTGGGATTTGAGGAGGCATCGTAGGGCAGGAAGATCTGGCGCCAGCCATGCTGAGTGTAAAGGAGGAGACGGTGAGCCTGTCAAGACCCACGGACGTCCATGCTAGGAGTCTTACTTCAGCTGCCTCCATGTGACAGTCATGCTGAGGTCGCTTGGGCAACCACTGCCATCGCCTGCACTGCATCTGGACTCATGTGGCACAAGGACCTCAGACGCATTGCACATTGAGCCGTCTCCCCAGAGTCTGGGATCAGGACCCTCCTGACCTCTATTCAGCCTGACATTAGAGCGCCTGCGGAGTGAGCAGGCGTAGCTCAACCAGTGTCGCGATACGTCTGATGAAGAAGAGGGCAAAGCTTCCGCAGACATGCATTGAGTTGGGGGAGAAGAAGGACCTGACATCCTGCAATCCCTCTGCGCCTGGCGCTGTTGGTGGTTGTTGGACACCCATCACTCCTTGCTCACAGCCTTCCACTCACCCTGCTTTGCAGGTCATGGCGTGCAATTGCTGGGCTCGTCTTCTGTCCTTCTACAAGCCTGTCCTCCTGATCATGCCACCTGCAGCAAGGCAAACCTGACAGAACCATCCATGGGCAAGCCGTTCACTTATCTGGTCCTCAACCCGTAGCAGTGCCTTGCTGCAGGTGCCCAAGGTCCTGGTTGTGGTGGATGGGGACCCCCTGCAGGCCCTCAGCGACATCCCAACGCGGCATGCAGCCTCGGCACAGGCAGCGGCTGAGCGCCTGGATGGAGAGGGCTCGCGCCACCTGCAGCAGAAGGTGAGCTCTGTGGGCACAGAGAGGCAGGGACCCACTAGGAGTCATGAAGGGGGGGTCGCCAAGCATGCACGGCCACCTGCTCTGGTGCAGGGCCTGCACAGCCTGCAGGACAGGGTCAGCTGTCCCAAAGTCTTGGAGTGCAGCACTAGACATGGGATGTTGTGTGGGTGCTGGCACAAGGCAGCCTGCTCTGGTGCAGGGCCTGCACAGCCTGCAGGACAGGGGTTACCCGTATCAAAGTCTTGGAGTGCAGCTGGACCTTGGGCAGGCACTGGCACAAGGTCTTTCGGGAGGTGCAGCATGCCTTGACGGGCAGAGCAAGGCAACTGCCAGGCGCGTCAAGAGCAGGGTCAGCGCTGCGCGGCACTGTGTTGACAAGCATATGCCACTGCTGACTCGGACTCCCTCCAGCCTCAAAAAGCCACTCTGATCTGCAGGCTGCCGGCGTGCCACCAACCATCAACCTCCTGCCGACACGCAGCATTTCCTTCTGATTTAAGCCTGCATTCACTCTTGGGGCAGGAGCGCAGAGGCACCCCAGATGGCCATGTCAGCAAGTTCAGATGCATGCACCAGATCGACACTTGCTTTCTGTGCGACCCCTGCAGGCCCTGCAGGAGCGCTATGATGCCCTCACGCGGCAGCATTCCTCACGCTACACCACAGGCATGCTCAAGACATTGCTGCAGTGCATGGGCTGCAAGCCTCGCACAGCCCACAAGGTGGGCAGAGCTGATTGGCTCCTTTTGGTCATGGCTGGGGTCCCAGCAACCATCCTGTGTTGGCCTGCTCCATGCAAGTGCTGTGCACTGCGGCCAAGCATGGCTTCACAGCAAAGCGTGACATCCAGCAAAGTATGTGCCTCCATGTGCCAGCCAGTACGGTAGCGTCAACCAGCACTTCTTAGAGTGCCGCATATGCTCTGTGTGAGACATGCCCTCTTGCAACATATCGTTCCTTGTGAATGAGAGCGAGCTGGGGATGCCACAGGTGCCTTGTGTTGCTGCTGTGTATGGCTTTGGCGCCTCCCCAGCCTCTGCTCTAGTCTGAAGTGCTTGACCTGTCTGTACAGGTGTCTGAGCTGATCTACGGACGTCTCCAGCAGCTGTTGGCGGGCGCTGAGGACACTTGGGGCATTGACATGCCCTGGCTGCCTCAGCGGGTGCAGGAGGTTCCAGGTGGGGGTTCACCTTGTGGCTGGCTGCAGCATACTATACATATTACTGGTCCTTGGGGAGCTAAGCTCTGCATGCAAGAAACAGGGGAAGGCACTCCGCACCTTAAGGCTGCCTGCAGCCAGCCAGGCAGGAAGCCTTGATTCTGGATGGCCAACTGTGCTCCCTGGCTGCCTCATAAGGTGCAGGAACTCCCAGGTGGGTGTGCTTCCCGAGCACATTGCTCCAGGCACAGTGGCCTGTGAAGGCGCTGACCCCGGCCCAGACCCGGAAGCACCCATTCGCTCAGCTGCAGCACCGTTGTTGTGTCTGCAGGTGCTTTCGGTCCACTGCAAGCGGCGAGTACAGGGGACAGGCTCAGCTCTGGACACAGAAAGAGATGTTGTGTCGTTCAATGTCGGTCCCCGCTTCCCTTTCATGGCCAGCGCCTGCAGACTTTTGGCTCTCCTGCCTGCAGGCCGCGACAATCAGGTCTCTGTCTTCCTCAGCCGCAGTGAGTTTGAGGGGCTGGTCCTGGGACAGCTGCAGGCCTGGACGGGCAACGAGGAGGGTGCACTGCTGGAGGACCTGCAGATCGCCTGCAGGTGCGGCCCAGTCTACCACTGGCAGCTGGCACGTACGCTGACACAGGCAAAACCACCACACAGCATTGAGAGGCTAAACAGCACTGGATTCAGGGCCTGCCAGCATAGGGCTCCTGGGGGTCTTGCAGACTGCCTGCAGGCGCAGCCCAGCCAGTCACTGGCAGCTGGTACACATGCAGGTTGAGGCTGAGACATCACGCAGCATTCACGGCGTGGCTTCTGGGGGTCCTGCAGGGTGCCTGCAGGCGCACGCCAGCCACTACTAGCACCTGACACATTTGCTGACCGCACAGAAGACACCAAGCAGCATTTATGGCTTGGACACCTTCACGTTCAGCAGCCCGCATGCATGCATGGTATGAAACCTTCAGGCGCCCTCACGCATGCAGGCTTATGAACAACCTCGTGACTGCTTGCAGGGGTGGGCCAGCTGGCCACCTGACAGCCCTGCCTGCCACTTGGCGAGTAGCGCTGTAGTTTTGCGTGCTGGCAGGCTGCTTGAGGACCATACGATAACCTGCAGTGCAGCAACGGCTGCCGATCAGAGACTGGGTCACACCTGCATGTAACCATTGCGCCTGTCAGCGGGGTGCAGGAAGGCTGCAGGTGCAGGGCCTGCCAGAGTTCCTTGCGATTGGCTGCTTATGCCAAGGAAACCATCAGAAAGTGTCTGCTCTGGCCAGCAGGGGCTGGCATGCACAGAGTTGCTGGGGCGCATGGAGATGCTTGAACAAACCCTGTTGTTCGCCACTGGCAGGCTGTTGGCTGCCAAAACCTAGGGTCACATCGCTGTGCACGCGCCTGCCTGCAGCATCCAGGAACAGCGCCGCAGCGTGATCGTGCTGCTGGCAGGGACCTCTGGCACAGGCAAGAGCACCCTGGCTGCCCTCCTGGCAGCGCGCCTGGGCATCACAACCCTGCTGTCCACAGACAGCATCCGCCACATGCTCCGGAGCTTCCACAGCCGCGAGGAGGCCCCTCTGCTGTATGCCTCCACCTATCAGGTGGGCTGGGTCGCAACATGTCAGCTACTGGCGGGGGCAGTGTCAGAGTCTGTGGACTGCACAGCCACCAGGTCATTCCTCTGCTGTATGCATCCACCTTTGAGGTGGGCTGGGAAGGACCCCTGCCAGGCGCTGGCGGGAAATCTTCAGGGTGTGCAGCTTGCACAGGCATGCGGAGAACCCCTTTGTTCCAGGCGCATACCTGCCAGGTAATGCCCTCTCCGTCAGGGTCTCTGCTAGGTCTTTAGTACATGACTCTCTTCAAGTACCAGATGGAGTGGACCTGCTCAGGATACTGCTATTTAGCTGTGCTCTGGACCTGCCCCATTGCACAGGTCACCCGTCAGGTGGGGCGACAGCACACCTGAGGGTCCCCAGGTGTCTGCCAGCACTGTGCCTGCTCCTGCTTGCACACGCCAGCTCTGTGTGACGATCTGACAGGGAGGGACCTGAGCTTTGGCGTGCATGCCCATCTTGCTCAACATCAGAGGATCATTGAGCTCTCCGCTGCCATGCACAGCAAACGGCTGCATATCAACTTGTGCAAGGCTCTTGCATCAGGTTTGCACCTACATGCACACCTGCATCCTGCAGGCACAGGCTGCTTTGCAGTCAACTGCCGAGCAGCACCTGTTGTTGTGAGTGGCCCTTTGGGATTTGTGCAATCAATCACAACTGCAGCCTGCTCCTGTACCTGCAGGCTGGGAGCCAATGCCTTTCATCATGAAAGGCCCTTCAGTCTCATGCATGCTGTCTCCCTGCCCTGCTCACCATGCTTGTTTGTGCTGCCATGCAACCTGCATCTGGTGCCCACAGGCAGGCGAGCTCGTGCCGTCGACTCTGGACGGTGGCGCTGGTGAAGAGGGGCAGCCCTGGGAGCTTCAGCCAGATGTCAAGCAGCGAGCAGTCAATGTGAGTGGGCTTCCCCTACTTTAGTGCAAACTGCGCAGCAAATACAGGCTTTGTTACCCGTTCTTCCAAATGCAAAGTCTGACCACACAGCCTTGTTCCACCAGATCAAGCATGCATGAAGGTGGCAACAATGTATCAACCATGCCAGGCACAATGGGAGTAAGCCTGAGAATGCTCAAGCAGGGCTTGTCAGACTCTGCGGGAGATTTGGAGAGGATGTCCGCTTGCCAGGGGCAAGCCATGCAGGAGGCCAGGAGGGGCGGTGACAAAAGAGAGCATGAGGCAGTTGGTGCTGTGAGCACAGCTCTGCAGGGTGCAGGGCCCAGCAGAGTCCCTTCTGGAGACCTTGTAGCACCTGTTGTCCCGCAGGGGCCAGTGCGAACCATTGCTGCAGCCAAATCCAGTGCACCGCCCCTTTCACCTGCAGCCACAGGCTGGTGCCTGCAGCAGGAGAGTGAGAGGCAAGAATGTGGCGGAAAGCGGTACCCGAGCAAGCTGGTGCGGGTGGGGTGAGGAGGAATGCCTTCTCACCTGGCCGGGCCGGTGCTGGAATCTACATCTGCAGCAGGGCACACCTGTATGAATTCCATCAGAAAACCCCAGTCTGCCTGCAGGAGGACGTGTGGCACTTGTAGCTGCAGCCTTCAGCTTTTCACTACCTCCACGTGGCACCTTCTGGGTGCAGCCTTCAGCCAATTGCCTCTATCGAGTTGTACAGCTGGACAGCGTTTGCGCTGGCCTACAGGGCTGCAAAGGACAGTGCAAGCTTTCCCCCGAGTCCCTGAAGCACTGCATCGAGCATCCATATGCCGGCGCCAAGTTTTTTGTCTGCAGGGCACAAGAAAAGCAGTGAATCACTCTCTGGACTCCTTTGCAGGGTGTGCCTGTGGGGGTACCTGAGGCGTGTCAGTTGAGCTTTTTCAGTCCATGCAGGGCCTCGCCCCTGCAGTTCTTGTAATTTTTAGAGCAAGCCTGTGCCCCCTGCTACTTCAGCTGCATCTGCCCACAGGAGGACAGGTGGAGCCTGTGCTGGTGCTGCAAGGTTTTTTTGGTGAGCAGGCTTTCATTGAGGCTGCCGCCTCTGTTTGCAGGGGTACAAGGGGCAGTGTGAGCTCGTTCTGGAGTCGCTGCAGCGCCTCATCGCCCGCTGCGAGGCGCGCCGCGAGTCCCTTGTGTGCGAAGGCGTGCACCTGCACCTGGGCCACATCATCAAGCTGATGGCTGCCCACCCCTCCATCGTCCCCTTCCTTATCTACATCTCCAATGAGGGCAAGCACAAGGAGCGCTTTGCGGTGAGGGATTTCTGGCTGCCAGATGGTGTTACCCAGCTGGATGTGTTGGGCTGACAGGCAGCTGTTGATGGGGACTGGAGCAGCTGCATCATGCTCGCACCCATTTTCGTTGGTGTTTGCAAAGAGGCCTGAGCGGGTGCTTGGACTTCTCCAAGTGGACACCCCTCGTGATGCTCTACTCCACAGCACTCCTTGCTGCCTGTATCTCCCTGCAGCCCTTGCTGCAGAGCTGTCATCCCAGTGCTGTCCCGCACCAATGCTGACTTTGTGGGATTCAGGTCAGGGCCAAGCACATGACACTGGAGCCTGGCGCCAATCGCTATGTCAAATACCTCAAAAACATCAGGACCATTCAGGTGCGCCGCTACACGGCCGGCCTTGGCTCAGGTGCAGCAGCATGGAGGCCTGCCAGCCTGACATGACCTGCCATCAGCCTGCGCCCAACTGCTGATAGGTTCAACATACCTTTAAGTTTCTCAGATCGTGCATGAGGCTCCCGTCCTGCACCCGCTTTCTGTCTGCTGAAGAGCTGAGGACCTGTCGAGCCAAGTCACTCATCTCGCTCCTGCAGGGGTAGCATACTTCCACATGCAGTAGCACCCTGCAAATGCAAGCCAGCCCATCTCATACAAACTGGTCCTGCACACAGAGCAATCACCAAGCACCCCGTCTTGCGTGAGCTTTTCTCCTCTCCGCGATCATTGGTCGTGGGGGAGCCAGGGCATTTGGAGCCCATATTGCAGAAGCAACCTGCTGGCTGCTTCGTGATGTCACAGGCTCACTCCTTACCAGCAAGCGCAGACATAGTGCGCAGTCCCAGTGGTACAGTGCCTGTGTCTGTGGTCTGCCTCCTCAGTTGCTGACGTGGTGCAGCGCTGCCGCCTGCAGGACTATCTGTGCCGGCGAGCCGAGAAGCACTTCATCCCCAAAGTGGACAACACCAATGTGGACAGGAGCGTGGCTGCCATCCACGCCACAGTCCTGGGGTGCCTGCGCCAGCAGGGGCGGGTGAGTCTGCACTTGTCCTCTGTGCAGGATTATATCCTTACCACAGTCCTGGGCTGCCTACGCCAGCAGGAGCGGTGGGCTTGCCTCAACTAGCCACGTCACTCTGGGATTCTGGCCTGTCATCCAGGGACAGCCCTGAGCCTTGGGCACTCTGGGCCTCCAGGCACAAATGCCATCCTGAGGCAGGAGACCAGCTGAGCCAGTCTCAACAAAGAGTGGCGTCACTGCACCTGCTGTGTGTTGCAGTGGCTGCTGGCTGAAGATGAAGGCATGCTGCAAGCCCTCCTGCCACCTGCTGCAAGGCCCTGCTGCTGTTTTGTCCTGCAGGGGCGGCCCCTGCTGAACCCCAGCACGCTGACCTGCCACCTGGTGGCAGCTGAGTACGAGGCGGTCAAGGAGGAGACCTGGTCCAGCAAGGACATGCTGCAGGTCCGCCAGGGCCAGTTGTTTGACCCTGTTTTACAGGCTGCTTGGTCTCAGCCGCCTAGGTTCATACGTTGACGGCTTTTTACCACAACTCATCGTCCCTGTTACATGGGCTCTCACGCAAAGTCGGTCAGCAGTCTGAAGGGTGAACTGGTTAACACAGGTGTCCGTCCTGCCTCTGGTGCATAGGAGCAAGCATGCTCATACTCAGCCTATGACTGCTGCGCACATCCACCAGACACAGGCCGTATCGTGCCAGCTTGTGTGCTGGGGATGCATTTGAGGTTGCCCTGGTATCAGCACAGTATCCTGAAACACATCACAGACAGCGCTGGTGATGGCTCATCTGACAGCGTCCCGACAGTGCTGCAGGTGATCCGCCGCAAGGCTGCCATGTCTGTGGGTGCGCAGGGCGCGCCCTCGGCTGAGCTGCCGTCCAGCTCCACATCCACCCCCCAGGGTGAGCACATGCTGCTGTAGTTCATTTGCTGGGTCAGAGCAAGTGGAGCTGCAGGCTCCGTAATGCTATTGGCAGGCACGCTGCCACAGGAACTCCCAACCCTAGGCCCAGCAAAGACCCTCTTCCTGCAGCACCTTTCTGGGGCAGCTGGGTGTTTTTGGTGGCTGCAGAGCTGTATTTGGAATGCTTGCTGCCTGCTCTGGGCTACTCCCAGAGCAGCAGGGGTCCAGGAGTGCACCCTCTGGGGTTCAGTGCACCAGCTTTGGGGGCTACGCTTTGCTGTTCAAATTGACAGCATCTTGGAACATTGTGATGTGCTCTTCTGCGGGCATGTTGTCAGACCAGGGACCTTCACAACCTACCACCTGAACAGCTTGCCCATGGCTATTTCTGTCGTGTTGGCCTTGCTGCAGGTGTGGTGTCCACATCTGTGCATTGCTGAGCAATGGGGCTGCACCTGGCTTTCCAGTGCCAGTGCTTTCCTTGCAGGCCCACTGTCAGATCTGGGGGACCTCCAGGGCTGGAACTTGGAGGGTGCCGTTCAGCCCTCCAGCGTGTCATGGGACTCTGACCTGGCCTCCAGTGCAGAGAAGGAGAAGTGGAGCGAGACCACCACCAGCGAGGAGAGGGGCGGGTAGGTCGTCGTCTCTGCAGGCTGCTGGGTGATGGCCTGTGTAAAATGATGCATTGATCTATAACGACAGAGCCAGCTTACAAAGTATCATCAGTCACTATCATGTGGGTGCAGCAACCACAACCTCTGCATGCTCAGGGCTGTGCCTGTGCTAAGCTGCAAGCTCTCAACTCTGGAAGGGCTACATGTCCTTCAGCGCCTCCGGGGGCGTCGTTTTGTTTATGTGGGCGAGTTCTCTTTGTTTGCCCTTGCAGCCAGGAGCAAGCTGAGTGCAGTGCGATTTTGCCGGGCTGGCAGCCTTCAGGACTGTTGCTGCAGGTCTGAAGCAGATGAGGAAGGCAGCGTGGCTGAGAGCACAGCTTCTCTGGGGCACGACGACGATGACGAGATTGACCCCGCCCCTGCACACCTGAAGGGCGTTGCCTGAGCGTGCCATCTCTGAGTGCCTGTGGAGGCGCTGCCAACTAGTGCTGCATGTGGCACACCAGTCTGCGCACTCGATTAGGGTACCGCATCTCTATGCTGGAGGTGCCGGGTGTGCAGCAACATCTGCACCTCTGGCCCCTGCTCCTCTTGAACTTATCCTGGAGCCCTTGTCAGTGACTGGCGGCAGTATGCCGAGAGGTGATCTGTGGGTACTGTCTTGGCGCCAGTACTGGGCCAAGGCTGGCATGCAACTATAGAGTAGCCAACCCCCCTTCTCTCCCACAAGTGTGCATAGATGTGTGAGTTCTGTCAGCCTTTGCTAGTCCAGCCTAGGCATCCCTCTACCTCAATGTGGCATCAGCTCGTACTGCTGCACTGATGTGCTGCTGGTGTGTGTTCTTTTCTAGCTATATAGCATGAGTGTATTCTGTTGCTGCCTGGTTGGGGCCACCCTTCTTGCACAATCATCTATCGAGATCTCTCTGCTTTCAGGCCAGTCTTGCTCAGAACCAACTGGCCTGGAAAGTGAAATGAATGTCAAGTCCTTTCTGAACACCACTACCTGTCCCTAGACCGACCCTGTAACTCACTTCCAACTGAGCTTCGATTTGGAACCTTTGAAACAGACCATATGCAAGGGGGGTGCTGATCATGTGGGCAATCATTTGTTGGCGTCATCACAGATACAGCGCAGGATGTCTGTGAGCGTGATGACACTGAGAGGCTTGCGATCAGAGCCTGCACGCAGCAGATGTTGCCCTGACAGAGCAGACCCAGCTGCTTGTTTGAGCCAAAAACCAGTGTGTCGATGCCACACAATGTGCAGAGCAAGGGGCTGGCAAAGGAGCGGCCCCATGAATAGCCACCCAACCAAGACAGCCAGCCAGCAGAAACGCAGAATTGGCACCAACAGGCACCCACCTGTGATGTAGAGCCTATGAAGGTGGTGCTGAGTCATTTTGTTGAGGACATCCCTGAACTTCTCGTCAGGGCTACCAAGCACCAGCTGCTGATTTACTGCATCCCCTTGCAGGGTGCCGCTGACCACTCTGCGCAGGGACCTCAATTTACCAGTCTGCAGCACAGCGGCTGGGCGTCAGGGCAATGCAAGAAGCGCTTGACGCAGTTTCCTGAAATGTTACTCATCCAAACACAGCTGTACAAGGGCAAGGGCCAGCCCACTCACCATGTGGTGCTCACCTGCAGACGCAGAAACGAGCAATTGGAAGCCTGAGCTCCCAGCACTGCCTCTAGATGCATTTGGCTGTGTATAACTACTGCTGATGAGACTGCCATGTGGCAGGTGCAGCTTGATATCAGTGCCCAAGAGCTACCACTTCCTCATGCGGGCCAGGAAGCCCAAGATGCCAGCCGCTGCAGCTGACGGGGGCTGAGACTTCAAGGCAGAGCCTTCAGAGTCTGGTGCAAAGCTGAGGTGGACGTATGCCAAACTCAGCTGCAGGTCAGTCAAGTGAGACCTGCTGGCTGCAATTCTGAGCTTTCCACATCTGCTGCCAAAATCCCCACACTCTACCAACAGCTTCTGGGGTCCCTGCGGCTGCTGTCAGGTGTCGTGATCATTGCCTTGAGGGATCTGGAGGTCCAAAAACTACCAGAACCTGGATGACTGTGGCAATACATTTGGCAGCGGGCCAAGCCCACCTGATGCTCAGAGACAGCAGCCTCTTTGACGTCCACAGACTGCATTCAGCTGCACACATGCCCTCATTACTTACAGCCACTCTACATATTGTTGCAATACCAGAGCCAGTGGGCCTTCCTCACCTGATGCTCTGAGCCCGTGGCCTCTCTGACGTCCACAGACTGCCGCCGGTGCTCCTCCGCCAGAAAGTCGCGCACTGGCAGGGCCATGCTGCCGAAACTCTCTGATACGATCGACCTGCAGCTCGGAAGTGCAATTTAAAACTGGCAGGCCCATGCTGGCAGAGCTTCCTGGCATAGCTGAGCTGCAGCTTTGAAGTGGGTCTTGATCAGGCCAGGCCCAAGCTGGCAGAGCTCCGGGGCCTGACCAGGGCTAGGCCCTGAGAATGGAAATGGTCTGCATAAGTTCTCGCCAGGCATACAAGCAAAGCGCCCAACACAGGAGATGAGAGCATGCATTAGCTTGCCTTGATCAAGCACAGCGGGGCCCTGCAGCTGCTGTGCAAGGGATGCCTGCCCAGCAAGGCACTTTGATGAAGCATCCCACTCACACACTTGGCCAACAGGGCATATGCCGGAGCCTGCCTCACCTCAAGTCGGACACGCTGAAGTTGCCCACAATGCGCCCCTCCGAGTCCACCAGGGCTGCCGAGGACAGCCCAGACTGCTGCATGAGCTCCATCACCTGCAGGCAAATCCATTTGAGGGCTTTCCAGGACTGGCAGCAAGAGCTGTGCTTATGGCCCTGCCCTGCAGGCAAATTCATTTGAGGGCTTTCCAGGACAGGCAGCAAGAGCTGTGCTTATGGCCCTGCCATGCGCTGGTGATATGGAGCTGGCAGGATGCTTTTGGACGCTGGCAGAACGCAGCCAGAATCATGGCAGGGTGCCATGTGCAGCATGCTGCCTGGGGTGTTGCAGTGGATGCGTGGCATCAGGGGGTCAAAGCACTTTGGCCAACCATTGACTGGGATGGCCAACTCAAACAGATGGTGCATCAGTACATCATCGTGCATTTGGACACGCATGATGCCAGAGGCTGTCACAAAGACAGGCAGGCTCAGAGCGCAACAGCAGGCTGTGGCGGGCCACTGAGCGGCAGCACAACGCGAGTTCTGCCTCAGCAAGGCGCAGCAGCACCCTGCTGGGTGTCAAGCACGCTCAAAGCAATTGGCATACCCAAGTCTGGCAAGCTGGGCAGCTGCTGTACACTGAAGCGCTCCTGGGTGAGGTGAGGCCCCCACCCAGCAAGCGCATTGTCACCCTGTTATGAGCTTCATGCAAAGCTCTGCCATGAGCACAGACACACTCAAGAGCACTGCAGCGGAGTGAACACCTGAACACAGGAGGTGTCCAGCGGCGTTTTCAGCACCCAATGGTCGGCCAGCCCCAGCTGCTGAACTGTACGGTCAGCCAGGGGGCCCAAAGCGTGCTGGTGTTGCTGCAGCCACCTGCGCAGGAAGAAGATGCTTGTATACGTCAAGGCAATACAATGACATTGCCCTGGCACTGCTGCAGCCACCTGCAGCAAGTAATAATGCTGATTTGCTGCATCATTGCATTGCAATTTTGATGCCAACAGTCACGCTCTACCAAGGAGCCTAGGGCGTCTTGCTGCTGCTGCAGTCACCTGCATCACTAGTACTGCTGCTGAGTCCATCCGTTGCATTGCAGATATGATGCCAACAATCACTCAGCAGTGTGTCTAGGCCTACTGCAGCCACCTTTAGCAAATGCGGGGTGAGGAGGTTGCCCTAATGCTCAGCTGCAATGCGCAGAGCAGGCTGACGACTCCCTCCTTGCCAGGCGTTGGTACTGTTTACACTACAGCTGACACCTGACAGCTGACATCAGGACTCACGGCTAGGGTCAGAGAGGGCGCTGATAATGACACTGCTGCTCCCCACCAGCGTTCAGACCTTGCTCTTCTTTTGACACAAGCAAAGAGCACTGACAGAAATGCTCCACAATCAAAGAGGCTGAGGGTATTTTCTGCAACCATGTGCACTGCAGGCTTTGGTGTGAATGCGGCCACCCAAGGCATTTGGCACCGTGGGTTTCAAGCATGCAGCAGCTGGGTTGTCATGCACACATCAGACCGGCTTGATGTTTTTGTGGGCTGACCCACAAAATCATTGCACTGGCAGCTGCAGCCAAACAGAGCTGCTCACCGCACAACATCGGACTGGCTCAGGATGTGTGTCATCTGACCCTGCCGGTCAAACAGCCCCACACGGTGCACAATGGTCCGGCTGTGCTTGCCGCCATGCACTGCCTTGGTCTCCTGGGGGAACAGGAAGCCTGCAGGGTGTCCACAGGGCTTTTCAGGCAAGCAGCTTTGTGCGGGCTCGTCTACAGAGGTGAGATGGGCTGCAGGCACAGCATGCTGCAGGCCTCTGCAGTCAGCCAACAGCACCCATGAGGGTGGTGGGGGCCTCCAGCCGACGGGCAGCAGCATGCAGAAGGAGCTGCCTGAGATGTGCTCTGCTGAGGACGAGCAGGGCGTAGGGCCCGCGTGCCACTGATAGCTGGCTGATGCGTCGCAGGTAAGCCATTGTATGTAACGCTGACTAGCATGTGTGCTGGGCATGCGCAGCTTCTCAGCTGTCAGGCCTCACGTGCGGTCTGAATTGGACGATTTCAAGGCTGGGAAGGTGCCAGTGCGGGCTCGCACGACGTCCAACACGGCAGCAACATGGGCCTTACCGTCATGCACCAGCTCCCAGACTGACAGGCGGGACAGGACACCAGTCAGCATGAAGCTTCCGTCGCCGCCTGCAGGCATGAGGGTCAGGTGTTTTGAGGACGTGTCAGCGCAGCACATCAGGCCACGGCTTGATGCATAGGCACGGCCCTGAGGGTTGGATGAGTACAGCACGACTGCCAACAAGCACTGCCTCTATCAACCCCTCAGACTAATGCAGACCAGGGGCTTGTAGACAAAGCAGAGATCGCCCAGGCCACCATGCCTGACCCTACATGCTGCGGCTGGCACAGACTTTCCAGCAGCCCAGGGCATCTCATGGCAGCCTCACCAAGCTCTTCCAGATCGGACAGCTCCCGCGCTGAGAAGTCCCTGCCGGCCGCCTCCAGGTCGGCCATGCACTGCTCGAGGCTCTGCGAGCGCAGCCGAGGCAAGTCCAAGGTGCGCAAGAAGGAGCACACGATGTCCTGGAGGTCCAGGAAGCCCAGCACATCCTGCAGGGGCAACTGGGCCTCAGCGCTCAGGCTCATGCAGGTGGTGCCAGGGCAGACTGTGCCTCCACAGGTGCAGCCTCAAAGCAGTCCTGCAGGAGAAGTTGAGCTTGGAGCCTGCAGGCCCGTGATGCTGCTGGCTGGAACAGCTGGATCTCCGCAGATGTGGCAGCACCAGCCTGACACTAGCTGCAGCACTTGCTGCAGGGTCATAAGTCCAACTTCAGCTTGCAGATGGGGTTGAAAACATGTGCATCTGCAGAAGGCTCTGGTGTGGTCTGGTGATCCAAGGCCCTCATGTTCGGCAGAGGCAGGTGACAATGTGGATGCAGCACATCCTGCAGGAGCACTGACTGTCACCAGGCAAGCTGGTGAAGGTGCTGGCTGAGCCTCTGCAGATGCCGCAGCACCAGCCCCAGCACACCCTGCAAAATCTCCAGTCGTTTGAAGGCCCGCTGCGACACAATTGCTCAGAGGAAAGGTGACCCTGATGCGATGATCCACCCTGGGCGTGTGCTTGGACATATGCTGTGTCCTTGTGGCAGTCTGATCTGCTGCATGCAGGGGGAGGACTGCATGCACGTCCAGTGTGGCAGGGCTGCATGCAGGGCATTGCAGGCAGAGCACTTGGCTGAGCATCTGGGTAGCTGCAGCAGCCACGCGGAGCAGGAAGGCTGTCTCCCACTGTCCACGCGAGCCTCAGGCAACGGACCTGACAGGCGCCATCGCCACCGTCACTCCCAGCTACCACAGGAGCACTGAGGATGCGGCAACTGGACAGCACCTGCAACACCATGCATCAGAGGATCTGATTGCACACCTGTGACAAATCCGTTCCTCTGTGGCCTCTGTGCTATCACAAGCTAGAGGGGCAGCACCAGAGAGCACCTAAACCTGCTGGCAGTCACTGCAATGGTACAATGCCATCGGAATGTGTAAGCCCGCTCACCTGCAGGGCCTGCCCGACGGTGTTGGTGGCTGGCAGGGTGATGACATTCTGTGTGCTCACCAGACTCGCCAGTTTTTCTCTGACCAAGAGAACCCGAAGCCGATTCTCGGGAGCCTGGAAGCTGTTTCTAGCTAGACCATGAATTGGGGCGGGACCATCTGATGGGCCGTGCATGAAGCTGGGCCTCGGGGCTGAAGTTGGTGAAGCTAGAAGGCAGAAGTAGTAGATCCACTTGCTGACGGAACAGTGCCGGTCAGCTCATGAATCTCTCAGTCTGACACCGTCTGAGACAGATAAAGCGTGAATTGCGTCCGGGTGGCATCTAGCACAGCAACAAACATGGACTTCTTGAACAGGCGACAGGGTCTGTCTACAGATGCACTGTGGAAGTTCACAGACCTTTCGACATCAGTGCAGAAGCACCTGGAGCAGGTGAGGACAGGCCAGTCACTCTGTACATGCACAGCTGTCCCCAGCTCCAACCAACATCTGCTCTGCGCAGGTGTACCTGACACTGGCAGCGCTGGTGCTGGTGGCGGCAAGCGGTGTGTCTGTGCAGAGCATCCTGCACATCCCACCGTTAGTCTGCATGGTGAGGCCAGATGATGTCTGAAGCCCCTGTTGCTTCTGGAAGCCAGCGCATCAGGTAGCTGCTGTGCGGTGCAGATTGGCTTTGCAGCATGCTCGTACTTCCTGGCCTCTACGCCCCCCAGTCCCAAGAAGATGAGAAAAAGGTGTGCACATCGCAGCCTGTCTTGCTGCAGCCTGTCTTGTGGCTGCCAGGATGGAGCCAGCTTGCAGACTCACTCAACATTCCATAGACCAAGCTGAGCCCTCCACGTCTGGCAGTGCCAGGCCTGCTTAATGTAATGCACGACATTCTCTGTGCATGCTGTGCCATGTCGAATGTCAACACTTGCTGTGTATGTGTTGCTGCAGGTATGCTTTGGCAGCTGGCACGGCCCTCTTCCAGGGCGCGGCAGCTGCCCCGCTGGTGCAGATGGCCTTGGCGCTGCACCCTGGCGTGCTGGTGACAGCCTTCCTGGGCACAGCGGCTGTGTTTGCCTGCTTCAGTGCGGCAGCTCTGGTCAGCCGGCGGCGCAGCTACCTCTACCTCACGGGTGGGCGTTTGCTGCCAGCCAGATAAAATCACATACGTATGGTGTGGTCCTCTGTAGGGTTGCTGGCGCGCTCTGTCTGTTTTGCTCCCAAAGGACAGCTACCTCATTTTGCTGGGGGACTGACAGGACAGAGCCCTGATGTCCTGCATGCAGCCTGGTGCAGCGAGCACCTGCAGCTGTCTCAGGCCCTTGAGTGCCAGCTCAGAGCTTTTCAGGCAGGGCTCCAACAGGGCTCATGCTGCCTCCACAAGTCACTTGGACTTCTGGCTGCTGCTGACTGCCAAGTGAAAATGTGGGGCAAGCTCAGGGCTGCTGCGGCATCAAGCGGCAGATGGTGCAGCATTTGCAAGTCCTGCAATGCGTGTCTGATTGCAGCACTGCCTCTGCAGGTACCCTCGCATCGGCAATGAGTGGGCTGCTGCTGATGAGGGTGGCCAGCATGTTTCTGGGCAGCACTGCGCGGGGCTTCACCTTTTCGGCTGAGCTGTATGGCGGCCTGCTCATCTTCGTGGGCTGGGTGTTGGTGGACACGCAGCAGGTGGGTGTGACTGAAGACAGGGAGGCTGAGCCCCTTTGACACCAAGCTGCACATTAGATTGTATCAATGTATGCACTATTGCTGCCTGCGGCTGAGGGTCCATGGCAGGCTGCTTGTCCCAGCTCAGGCTGCCAGCTGTGATCCCATAGCTGCAGGCTGACAGGTGTGCCTTGCAGAGCACTGTGGACGTCACCCTGTCTGCTGCCTGCCAGGGCTGTGGCAAGCGTCCTGCCTTGTCAAACCCGCATCACATGATGCTGCTCTGTGTGACTGAAGTGTCATACACCTGCCTGCTGCATCTATCTCCTGTCTGCATTGCACTCACCAGCGTGCATGGCAGTTTGAATCATCCCTGGTCTCCTCTGAGATCTTGCTTCTGCTGTTGCCCATGTGCAGATAATCGAGAAGGCATCAAACGGGGATGATGACCACATCCAGCACAGGTGCAATGTGAAGCAGCTCTCGAGCTGAGAAGTGACTTGCACAGTATGGAAGGGCCATGCCTTCACATGCCTGGAAATGCCGCAATGTCCAGGTTGTTACCAGGGCAGCGTGCTGCTTGCCTCTGTAGTCTGCCAGGCAATGCAGTTCAAGGTGCACCAGTGACGGCCTGTTGCCACAGTGCAAGTGACGACAAACAGCGCGATAAGCTCCAAGTCCCATATGCTCTGCAGCGTGGACCTGTTTGTGGACTTTGCTGCCATCCTGGTTAGGCTGATCGTCATCCTGGTAAGTCTGGTGTCTGCTTTGCTAACACTGAAAGCAAAGCTGTACTGTGCAGAGCGTGTCAACTGTGCACAGGCCTCTTGTGCTCACGCCTATGTCTGCTGTGCTCTTGCAGCTTCAGAATGCGGAGAAGAAGGAGGAGCAACAGAGGCGCAAAGGCAAGCGCAGAAGTTGAAGCCTACACCAGCAGCGTTGCTTTCAGGACTTCCATGATGTTCAAATGACTGACTATGGGCTGAAGTGCATGCATTAGATTGTAATGGATGCATTGAGGAGGGCCACAGCCCTGCCCCAAAGAGGACAACAGCAAGCAAGGTACCCTCACAGGACCGTCAGGAGTATTTTTGAACCAGCTGAAGCAGCTGATTGACATCATCAGAGCTGCCCATGAAAATTGGGCGCCGTTCATGGATGTCTGTAGGCTGAAGGTCGAGAATACGTTCTGAGCCAGTGCTAGCCAAGCCTCCAGCCTGCTCCATCAAGTATGCCATGGGGAAGCACTGCAGCAACCATGCCACAGATTGCAGCCCTGTGATGGCCTTGCATGGGCTGCGGCAGTCAGCAACAGTAGCTACCTTGATCTCAGACACAGCCCAGGACCGTCATCTCACTAACTACCTGACAGGAAGTGCCACCGCAGAAGCAGGAGCACACAAGGCACTCAGGAGAGCACATTGCGCAGCGAATCACAAGTTTCAAGGACACCCTCCCAGGCTGACAAGCCAGTGCATTTCAAACCCCAAGACTCACCTCATAAAGGAGGCGTAGTTTGCCGCTTTTGTTTTTTTTGTCTGCGGGGTACAGGAATATGCCGCCATACAGAAGCGTGCGGTGCACATCAGCCACCATGCTGCCCACATATCTCAGGCTCTTGGGACTGCCACTGGAGGGGTATTTGCACTGGTGGGTGTACTTTGTGATGGCCTCACTCCACAGGGCGCTGTTGCCCTCATTGCAGCTGTAGATGCTGCCCTTGGCTGGCACCTTCACCTGCAGCGCCAGGCAGCAGAGTGATGGGTTGCAAAGACTATCAAGTAAGAGCCACTGGCACCATGCTGAGCATGTTGTCACTCTGCAAAGCCAGCAGAGCACATCTGCTACAGGACGAGGCGAGGCAGGGGCTGGGTCATGGAATGGCCACTGCTCAAGCATGGCAGTCCAAGCTTGGCGTGAGGCACTCCCGATGGGCACTCAGCCTGGTCGTGCAGCTAAGGCTGGCCCTCTTCAACACCTCTTGCAGAGGGTATGGGCCTGGGTACATGCATATCCTTTGAACTGACAGGAAGGGCTCACCGCAGGTTCTGTGAGCACAAACTCTCCAAGAGATGGGTCTAGTGTGAACACCGAGCAGCCCTCCCCAATGCTAAGCACCATGGCACAGTTTGACCCTGCAGCAGGCGAGTTGCGCTGCTGGATCCTCTCGGTCCTTCGGCTGAAGACATGGCTGCTATGCACATTCTTGTAACAGCCGGCGCATGGCCTGTGCAGACAGGCATGCTCTGACCAAAGCATCTACCGACCCAGCCCGGGACAAGGGCTGATGCTGTGAGGTAAGCAGCACAGGCCTCACCATACAAGCAGTAGCCAGCAGCAACCATCTCCTTCCCAGGCTGCAGCGGCAGTCGAAGGTCAACAATGGCGTGCTGTAGTCATTGCAGGCCTAGCCTCCTAGTGAACCACAGCAGGTTACGAGCCGCAGGGACACTGGCCACACAGCAGACATGTGAGCGACTTGCTGAAAGGGCCAGGCGGCCTCACCCGCAGCACGTCTTCAAGAGTGCCTTTAGAGCCTCGCTGCACTCGCCAGATGCCAAAGATAGTCCTGCAGCAGGCCAGTTGCAGCTCCTTAGGAGCGGTTATAACACAGCTCTCAAGCTTGAGCCACAGCTTGCGGCGCAGTCGCAAACATGATGTGGGCCTCACAGCATTGCGGCCATGCCGCGACACCCAAACCAGCGACCCCGCAGGCCTGCCACTCATTCCTGCAGACGATGTTGAAGGGCCACACCAAGCCTGTGCATCAGCAGACAGTGCTCCTGTAGCATTGGCACTCATCCTGCAGTTGACCTCACTCTGCAGAACACCTGTCATTTGGAGGCCTGCTGCCCCATGTGCGGTCGCGTCGGCTATCATGGCTCCCTTGAAGGGGACGCCCTGCTCAAAATGGAGGCCTCTCAGCAGACTGTGCCCCCTTCACGAGATCCATCTCATCCAAGGCCCGCCTATGTCCAGCTCAGATTCCCTTCCAGCCTGCAATCCTCGCTCACCCAATGGAGACCCCGCAGTCAATGTTGGAGGATCCATCCAGGGGGTCAAAGGCCACACAGTACTCCCCACGGTTGGCTTCATCCATGAAGATGGGGTCATCATTCTCCTCAGACACCTGCAGCCAGCATTGAAGGCCCCATGAGAGGCACTCATCTGCGGCCGTCCTTGCAGCGCCAACACAAAGGCCCAATGCTGGCTCTCACGGTCATCAGTCCCCTCGTTTAAACCAGGTAATGTGGTGGCCCTTCCCTGCTGGTACCACTTGTGTGCAGCAGCCCATGCAGCTGTGGGCACGGTTGCTCAGTGCCCAGGTGCATGGTCAGTGAGCACAGCGCCACTGCAGATGAGACTGACACAGCACAGCCACGCTGTAGTGGCCTGCACCAAGGAAGCCTGATGCTGTGGCATGCACAATGCTGTGCAGGCCCTTCCAAGCTGCCCCTGGTCAGCAGGAAGAGACAAAGTCTATGTCCACTCTTGTCTGATGAGGGGATGCTCAGTTATCCTGTTGCTGGAAGCTGCACACCAGGTCGTTGCCCCTTCTGACCTGCCCTGCCCACTGCATTAAGGTGCACAGAGGCACTCACCAGCACTGCGCACTGCCCCGACCTGCGCAGCACATTGATGAACACCTCATTGGCCAGGATGTCCAGCTTCTTCTGGTCCTCACCCTGCACACAGACAAATGAGCACATGAGCACTGCCGCAAATCGAGGCGCAAGCATCAACTTGCCGCTGCCCCTGGACATACACTAATAAGGGGGGGTCCATCAGCGTTTGACTGGACAGGCAGGCTCTGCTCCTCCTGCACACAGACCAGGCCCATCAGTCAATAGCAGTGGTCAGGCACTGCAATGTGCATCCAACATGCTGATGACCCCATGTCACAGAAGCGCTGCTGCATGCCAGTCAGATGGCGTGAGCCAGGTTCTAGCAGGACAGAGCTCAACAGCGAGTGCCAGGCCGGCCATCAGCAGAGATTATCCCATCCAGAGAGCGTGAGCCAGCTTGGTTCTCAGCATGACACGACTGCTGAGCAGGCAGCTTCCTCAAGTCATCCCCTGCAAGTGTTCTGAGGGAGCCTGGCTGGCCCAGCACTGCTGCTGTGCGGAGAGTACTTAGGTGCAGCAAACCTCAATACAGCCTCAGTACTGCTGGTGAAAAGAAAGCTAACCTGCACATTGGCGCTGCCTGCCATTCCCAGAAGTCCGGCAAGTCCCGCCTGCAGAGAGTATACACACAAGGGCTCACTAGACAGCCACACAGGAGCAGAGTCCCGTTGAGGTGCAGAGCATTCACAGATCAGCTCAGCAGACAACAACAGGGGAACTCCCGCTGCCGTGCAGGGCACTGATCTTGGCACAGCAGAGAGCCGCACAGGGCCAGACTCCCACTGGGGTGGCACACAGCCAGCAGCAGGCATACCTTCCGCACTGAAGTGGCCACAAACTTGCATGCTGTGCAGATGCTGCTCAGGAGTATTGAAAGGTTGCCCTTTGCCTCTGGTGCCTTCTGTTGCTGATGCAGGATCCTGCACCAGCAGAATACGTTAGCAATTTAACTCCCTGACTGACAAGTCTTCGCCAGAGACAGGGCGGCATCTGACATTGGATGATTCTCAGCAAGTCTGAGTACGCACCAAAGCGAGCATGTATCTGGATTGGTAGAGTTCTCTAGACGTTCCATTATGTGCAGGGTGAATTATCGAGAGCAGACACAGGTGGGCTCTCACGGGTCTAAGGGTACGAGGCGAGTTGCTGGGTAGACAAGTCTGAGCTCAGATCTCCTTGATTCATGAGTGTCACATCCACACTGTGGCAATGACCAGAGCAATACAGTCAAGTACATCGAGCACACCCATGAGACTGTGACAATTTTGCTACGAGATGTATATGCAAAGTGATCCACGCAGACTGAAGCTGAAGACCCAGACTCGATCGATTGTGTCTCCTTTTGCGCAGGCAAACGAAAGCTTCAAGAAGACAAATCGAAATCTTAACTGGGCGCCCACAGATCCAGGAAACCGACCGCTGACACAATACATCAAGTGACCAGAGCCTGACGAAACCTCAGAACAATGGCAGCTGCAGGTGAGCAGGCCCAGTTCCAGAAGAGTGCTGCTTGAGTGCCTGTGGGGCTGCCAGGATCATGCCAGCAAAGCGTTCAGCATGCAGACGATATATGCAGGCCAATGTTCAACTCATGCGCATGCGCTGCATGTGGCACTGCTCTTTTGTGCTGTGGCCTAGATGAGCACGTTGTCAAGGCACCCACATGCATGAGTGGTCTGGTGCGCTCCTGCAGCAACGCACACATAATGCTGTCTGCTACAAAAGGTCTGCTGGCCGATGCAGGCGACGGCAAGAACACCAATGTAGGCAACGCCCCTGTTGCCTCATCAGGTGGGCAGCGCCTTGTATCACTCTCACACTGTCACACTCTCAGCTGTGCCAGCCCTGACAGCAGCGTCGCCTGCAGTCCTGCGCGCTTGTCTGCATCAGCGACTGTGGTTTGCGGCTTCTCACTGACAGAAAGGTGTGCCCTTTGCAGAGTACCTGGTGCCCCAAGACAAGGGTGTGGAGGTGAGCCAGCCTCAGCAAACAACTGCTTCCGTTGGCAACCTGAGTTACAAGACTGTCCAGCCCACACCAGAAGGCTGTTCAGCATCCCTGCCTGCACTCATGCCGCTGCCCACAGCTGCAGCCTGTGGGCTGCTGCACGCCATGTATACCTGCCCCGCTGCTTGCTCTGCTGTCAGTCTGCTGTCAGATAGCAAGTTTTGACAGCCTGACCTCATGGCTGCTGTGCAATCACTGTCTGCCCCGCAGGCCAAGAACCAGTCCATCGACCGCGAATATGATGCCCAGAAGGACATCGCCAAGCCCTTCAGCGAGGGCAAGGTGGAAGGCGAGGCCAGGTGGGCATGGTGGTGATCTCACGGCATGGCTGTCAAACAAAGTATGTCTTGTGTCTTAGAGCACTTGATCAGGGACAGAGGCCCATGCCGAATTGCAGGGCAGGTGGAGCAGCTGCGTCCTGTTCAGTACTTTGGCAACTGCCTTGTTGTGCTGACAGCTGCCAGGCTTGGACAGATGTGCCAGACGCAAGTTGCATTCGTCTCTGGCTGCCGAAGTGAATCACTGCAGAGGGACGTGGCACCACAGCGCCAGAGCAGCATGTCAGTGCTTTGGCTCCCTGATTGGCTGCTCACTCTTCTGACTGTAGCAAGTGCACTCTGGCTGCAGTGGGCAGAAGCACCTGGATGAGTCCCTGGCAAACAAGAAGGTTCAGAGTGCACATGACACAGCACAAAAGCTCAAGGAGGTGAATGAACATGTCTGGCATTGCTTCTGGAGGCGCCTAGTATGTCCCATCAGCATGGGCCTGCTGCAGCAGGAACCCTGTGCGGCAGCCCCTGGTTTGTGACCTGCAGCAGAGAGTGTCTTGTTTGCTTGAAATTGGGCAAGGCGTAGGCTGGCTGCACGGAATACGCTGCACACTGCTCTGGCCCATCTGCTGAGCAGCCCTGCATGACAGCTCATCTTCTGGTGAGCCCTGTCTGAAGAGGGTGCCTCCCCCTGTGCAGCAAGCAACGGCTCACGCCAGCGATGCAGCCTCTAACCGCGCCCAATGACCAATCGCTCGAGCCATGACAAACAGCGCAGCAGCAGAGTTGCCTTTCAATCAAGTGTCAGTCTAGCAGGGGGTCACATGTAAGGAGCTCTTTCATTGGACAAAGTGGGATGTGCAGGGACATGTTTGCCGTAAAGGTGAACCTTGGGAGCTCCTGTCTGTGTTTGAGGAGCTTGCTGTCTTACAGTGTGCCCTGCCCAGAGGATTCTGCTGCACAACCTGTCAGCAGCAAGCTTGGAACCATGACCAATATGTGACAGTGGCTCTTGGCCCCGTGTCTTCAGCTCAACCAGAGCGCTTGATGATGACTGACAAGCAGATCACACAGCAGACAGCTTCCAAGCCCATGCCACCCTCCAGATTGGTGCCTGCATGTCAGTATAGGGCTTCAGTGTCACTTGCAAATGGTATTCAGCAGGGCCAGCAAGAGCTCCAACTCTGTGCTGAGGAAACATAAACCAAAGCCCTAAGGCTGGGTCACAGTTGTGACTCAATTGTTGCTTGGTTCATAGCCCCCTGTGTCCACTTTCCTTCTATCTGTCATGCATTCGCTCCATCTGTGAGGCAACAGGTGGCAGCAGGCTGAGCCTCTGTGGGCTGCTCCTGGTAAGCCCTGATATGCTCCCATGACAGTTAATTCCCATCTTGCACAGAACAAAACAATGATGCCTGCAGACAGTCACCCTCTTCATCATGGCACAGCCCATCAATCCAGCTGCAGTCAAGCTTGTGGGATCGGTGACAGACATGACAGCAGCTTTCGCAGCCAAGACACAGAGCACTGCTGAGCAGCAGGTAAAGCTTGCGCCTGATGACCAAACCCTTGTTCAGCTTCAGCTCTGGCTGTTGACAGGCATGGCACTGTCATTGCTTTCAGGGCGGTGCATGCACACCATGCATTGCTGCTGTTTGCTGGGCTTAGGCAGCGTGCTGTCTACGAAGTCGCGGGGCTGCTGCAGGCACGTTCAAACAGCAATTGTCATGAGGATACGACACAGACTTGTCACACGGCAAACAGCGCGATCTCTGGCTTGCACTGGAAATAGTAGTGCCCTGCAGGCTGATGCTATCCAGATGGGCAAGGTGTATGACAGCATGTCAGACACCTTTGTGCAGCAGGGGCTTAACCTGGACGCCATTGCCGCCACCCGCCAGTTCTATGGGCTGACTCCCAACAATGCCACAGACAGCCCCCAGCCACTGTACTACTCAGACTTCCCCACCCCGCTGGAGAAGGGGGCTGTCCGGCTGGTCATATTTCTGCTGGCTGCGGCGCCAGAGCTGCACAGCGCAGCAACAGAGGCGGCACAGGCCATCACAGCCACTATACCCACAGGTAGGCAGCGAAGTGTTTGCTGGTGTCTGGGAGCCTCCCGGCTGCAGGGCGTGGCAGGGGATGCAGTGCAGGCATCATGGATGTCTCTGTGGCTGTTGAGGTGCGCCACCTGTGCAGCGCACTGCAGCTGGCAGCATGTTCTTGAGGGCATATGTTGGGTGAGGAGCAGGTGTTTGCACTGTCAAGGAGGGCGGCTATTGGCGCGTCGCTGCTGGCTGCCATCAATCAAGGGGTTCATACGTCTGAATTCAATTTGCACAATGCATTGTGGCTACACACTGCAGCGTCAGAGGGGGGTACAGGCCGTTGTGGCCGCCAAGCTTCAGGTAGGGCTCTGAAGAGTTTGCAGGGTTTGGACCTTAGCAGATGCTGGGCGTAAAAGCAGACACAGCACAGGCCATCATGGTTGCCCTCTTGCCCCACTGCTTCAGCCACCATCATGCGCGCTTTTGGTACCCTTCTGGGGTGCAGGGTGACAGCAGCAGCAGCTCCCTGCGCCGTAGTTATATGCCACCACATGCATCTCTGTGTCCAATGGAGTCACTGGGGCTCGACCGTCTGCACTCTGGATGCAGCCAACATCAGTCTCCTGCCAAAGGGCAGCCAGTGTCCAGGCATGCAGGTCCACGCCAGCGTCCCTGCAGCCTTCCACATGACCGTGTTCATGACCTCTCAGCCCTCAGATCCCCGTCCTGACCCTTTCAACCCTGAGGGCGGTGGCCTGGACCCAGGCAGCCCGCCCGTGCCTATCCCTGCACCCAGCGCTGCGTGTCTGCAGCGGGAGCTGGACGCGTTCAAGGGGCTGGCAGCTGTCAGCGGCCCTCCAGTCTTTCAAGTGAGTGCTGATCCATCTGTCATTTTGAGTGCATGTGTCCGGCTTCCTGTGGCAGATGGCCTGCATGAAATGCACGATGCCCTGAGCACTGCATCACAGAGCTGCTTGGGTGCATGCTCAGCAGGCGACCTGTGGGGGTCAGGCGGCACGGCCTGCCCCTTCACCGGGAGCGGCAAGAATGCAGGGGTGACCACCTGTGTCAGCACTAGCATCAGGCTTGCAGGGCTGTGGCATGACTCCTTCCATCAGGTGGCTGAGCCTGCCTGGTTGACTTCTGAGCTTCTTGCTGCAGAGGGCTTCTGAGGCAGCTTGCCCATTGGCATCTGCAGGCAGGTTCGCAGGGGCACATGGTATCAGCTGATCACCCACCTCTGCACTTGCACCATCTTTCGCAGGCGCCAATATATACCGGAGACGTGCACTTACATGGTGCAAAGCCTGGCAGCTGCAGTGCCTCCTGTACGTACAGAGATGACCGCATTATCGTACTTCGTCTACTCTTCATACGCTCCATCACTTGACTTGTGTCCAGCTGAGGCTTTGCGTCAGACTGAATGTGCTGTGCAGGTGTACAGCTTTGTGTTTGCCAACAGCGGCACCCTCCTGCTATGCTTCGTGGACGTGACCGGCCTGCTGGCTAGCTTCCGGCAACACTGCAAAGCCACCTTTCCAGGTCAGAGATGCAGCATGCCTGCCTATCTTTGGTGCTGTCACCAGCAATGCTTCAAGCTTATCATGTTTGTGATATTCCAGTCTGAACGTGAAACAAAAAAAAGCTTCTTGACTGAGCGCCACGTGGCACAAGCAGGTAAATTCGCTCCGATCTTCTTTTATTACAATCTTACTGCTCTGCCTGTGGCTCTGCCCAAAAAGCATAGGCTGATGCACTGAGTACTGTAGCTGCACAGATGCTGCCATCTATATCAGGCACCTGCTGTTTGGTGGCACTGGCCCTCACATCATTGCACGTGCAGGTGCTGCAGCACGGCAGCCCAGCATCATGCACATGACCTTGGCCAGGGTGCTGCGGGTTCAGCAGCTGACCCCTGAGCAGCGCCAGTCCATTCAGGAAGCCTGCAGCCTGTGGACAGAGAAGCTCAGAGGGCAGGTCTTCCGACCAGAGGTCCTCACGTGAGCTTACAGCATTGTCCTGCTGTGTGATCAAGAGGTGCTGCAAAGTGCAGCTGCTCCTTGTCACCCAACACGTTTCTGCTGTCCCTGCACACGGATGGTGCAGCGAGCCAGGTGTCATTGCCTGCACTGCTGCAGGCACATTCAGTCTTGGTGCCTGGGTCTGTGCAGGCACACTCAGGAGCATCGTTTCACCACAGTGGAGGGCATACGCATACCCTTCCCCTTTGCAACAACAGCCCCCATCAAATCCTGAGGACACCAGTTGCTCCAGCATTGGACACTGCAAACTAGAAAAACTTGTCCCTAAAGATAATTTGTCTAGACCCTTCTGGCAAAGTGAAAGACAGGTTGAGCAATGCAGCAGTACCGCGCTAGGTGTTTCCTCATCATCACACCGTTCAGCCAGGACAGGAGCTCGAATCTCTGAGTTGAGACTATCATGTCACTGCATGTGGAGTGAGATGCTACATGGATCCTATAGTGAAAAAAGGGATCAAGCCCAGATGGCAAGGACGCTCATGCAGGAAGCACCTGCAGGAGCAGCGTTGAAGTCAGGCATATGCAAGATTGCTGGATCCTGATGAAGTATGACTGCAGTCAGCAGCACGGTGGCAGGGCATTTCAGCAACAATGCAGGTTGCAGGGCAAAGTACATTAACTGGCAATGGCCTCACCAGCTAAGGTTGCTAGATAGGCTGAAATCTGCAGCTTCCTGCTGCTTCGAATCCTCTTGCTCTGGAAGTCGACAGCAATGAGGTCAACCAGGGCCATGTAGATCAGAATGCCGGTCGATATAGAATCGAACACGCCTTCCGTCCCTAGAGCTGCCTTGCTGTTGGGGTTATAGGTCGAGCTGACCCCCAAACCAATGGCAATGCCAACAGGTGTGGTCAAGGCGAACACGCAGGCCATGCCAACGTAGGAGATGATGCGAAAATCTGCAACAACCATGCAGCCGCCCAGCGCAAAGCCCTGCAGCAGGTCCACAGTCGACCATCAGGGAGCTGCGCAGGGAGGGCCATGCAGCCACACATCGCAAGCCTTGCAGAAGCAATGGTTTGGGCACATTGCAGGAGACATGCAGTAACTAGCTCCACTGCATCAGCATTGGCTGCCTCACAGTCTGCCTGCCAAGCATGGCTTCAAGGTCAAAACAAGGTGGAAGAGGTCACCATATCTGTGCATCACCCATTCAAAACCATGCTGCACAGCCCTTACATCTGATCATTGGCATGCTGAGTGGCGTGGTTGATGACCAGCAAGCTGGAAAAGGCCGGTGCAAAAGATGCACTGGCAAGGCCTCACCTCAAAGAACTGGTGGAAGACAAGCGCAGCCAATAAGGCGCGGGCAGTGCAGGCGCTCTGGGTCACGCCCAAGGCAAGTCCAATCAGCACTGAATGGAAGGCGATGCCGGCCTCCAGGACCTGTAACAGTGTTCAAGGGGCTCATAATTTTGGCCAACTCAAAAGACAGACAAGATACAGCATCAATGGAAGGCAATGCCGGCTTCCAGGACCCGCAGCAGGCTTCATGGCCAACCCAGCATGACCAACCCAGATGCCAGACCCGTTTCTTGTACATCATTGAGTGGACAGTCCTAGCCTGCAGCAACCTGCAGGGTGGTGCAGACATACTGCAGTGTGGCCCACCAGCGATGCACTTCACCAGATAGCCATGCCAGCCTGCAAGACTTGACAAATCTTCAAACTGCTTGCCAGCTGGCCTGCTGTGACACACTCCACGTTTAATGTCATGTCCCAACTGGTCTGTTTGCCACTGCCCATCTAGGAAGCCTGGGTGTTGCCCCCCAGAGCTTGGCTGCCTCTACCATGTACTTGCTGAGCACAGCATGCCCACCTGTGCCATGGCCACGTGGCGTGCAGTCTCGGGCTCCTTCTCCAGCGGGCTCATGCGCTCCAGATTGGTGCTGTGTTCGTGGCCGTGCACCTCCGTCAGTGAGATGCACTCCTTGCCTGCATTGTACTCGCAGCTGGCGCAGCCATCAGCTGACTCCACATCCCCTGCAGGCAGGCGGGCAGCACCCTTGTCTGCAGCAATTCTAGAGGTCCTGAAGGCTGTAGTCAGATGTTGCAGGGTCACCAACTGGTCTGCATTTGAAGCTGGCACAGCCTTGAGCTGCCTTCCTGTCAACTGCGTCCAGATGGGCAACGCCCTGGTCTGTAGCAAGAGCTGCCAGCCACGCAAAGGGGTGTGCAACAGCAGCAGACGTGCTGACCCCACAGGAGCTCCGGACATACAGACACTGTTGCAGCTTTGCCTCTAAGCAGGCACACACCTACCTGCTGTCAAGGGGTGTGCAGCGCCAGGGGAGATCATCGCCCCCACAGGAGCTCCAGACTGGGACAGGGAGCCAGAGCCAAGGCTTCTGGTGCAGGCGGCGCCGCTGTTATGCAGTCCACGTCTGGGTTGCAGCTTGCGGGCGGTGCTGCCCTCAACGACAATGTTGACGATGCTCTCCAGCAGCTGCAGTAGGCAGGCAGGTAGAGGTGAGTGTGAGTGAGGTTGGCCAGCAGGTGCAGCTTGCGGGCTAAAGTATGCTCTTAAGCGGCTGCAGCAGGCAGACGGAGATATGTGAGTGTAAGAGGAGCTGGGGAGCAGTTGCGCTAGAGGGCATTCTATGCTCGGGGGCAATCTCCACATTTCTTTCCACCGCCAGAGCATGAGAAAGAGTGAACACAAAGCATCAGAGCAGCCAGTGCAGCTCCCTTTTGAAAGCAATGGAATGACGTTAGACAGCTGCTGAAGGCACTTTGCTGAAAGCAAGCCCAGAGATGGGCCGAAGTGCAGCTGCAGCAAGAGAGCAGTGCTGTGCTTTGCAGCAACTCTTGGCATTCAGCAGCTGCAGCAGCAGGGACAAGTACAACAAAACACCAGCAATGCTGTTTGCTAGCCGCCCATGAAAATCATAGCATGAATGAAAGTGCTGTCATAGGCTGATCAGCCTGTGTCAATGAGGACATCCCAGAGTCCTCCATAGCCAGAGAGATTGATGAAGAACGCTGCAATTGAAACGGGTGCAGCCATCTGTGCTTCAGCAGGGCCCATCCTACGTGGCTCACCAGTACAGCCAGGGAAGTCATCAGGGCAATGAAGGCAGCCCAGGGGAAGGTTGCGGGCCAGCCCAGGCACTCACTGCCGAGAGCTGCACTAGCATCAGGGAACATGTGGACAAAGCCTGTGGCCAGGATGACGCCTGCGCCAAATGAACGCAGTACCTGCAGGCAGATGGAGGAGGGTTGGCTGAGGGTGTGGCGCTCCGCGACAGCTGCGCTTTGCTGGGCAAGGTGAGGCAGTGCAATGAACCACCATGCAGGCAGACTGCAGCCTCTGCTGCCTGATCTGATGCTACTGCAGCCGGCAAGATGGCAGGGGTGAGCACACCAGCATTTGCTGACCAGTCCTGTTGCAGGCAGGGCACATGACATCTTGTCTGGGCCCTGCAGATACAGCCTGGCCAGCTCGGGTAGCAACATGTGCAGCTTTGCAAGACATCTGCCGATGGGGCCTGCAGTGCAGATGCAGATTGATTGCTGGGGTGGCAGCCAGTGCAGCTGTGCAGGGCGTCTAGGGATCTGCCAGATGGCGCCATGCGCAGAAGTCAGCAGGTCGACAACAGCACAAGGGCCATAACCTAGCTGGGCCACACCAGAACTGCCGCTCAGCATACACTCCCACCTGTGTCACCCTGACATCATGTTGAGGGCTGCCAGGGGGTGTGGACGGCCTACCTGAAATAGGGTGCGGTCTTTGTGCAGCCAGGGAATGGCCTTGTGCAGAGCTGGGAGCATGACGCCCAGGGTGCTGGCAACCAGGATGACAAACACAGCTGCGATGCGCAGTCTGCAGGGCAGTGAGAGTGCTAGCAGTCAGGATGACAGAAACAGCCACGATGCGCAGCCTGCAAGGCAGTGGCAGTGGCAGCGGGATGATGTCGCCTAGGGTGCTGGCGGTCGACATGACAAACACGCCCGCCATCTGCAGCCTTCAGAGCAATGGCAGGGGCGGTGGTAACATTACGCCTAGGGTAGTTGGCATGACAAACACAGGGGCCATCTGCAGCCTTCAGAGCAGTGGCAGGACCGGAGCAGCATGCTTCCTAAGGCCAGCCAGCCTTGGTGGCTAGGGCCGCCTTGCCATGCAACTCTGCGTCAGAGCAGTGCTCTCAGAGACCACTGCGCAAATTGCTATGATGCTGTGGCAACAATCAGATAATTAGGCAGAAGGCCTCACAGGGCCATCGACCAAGAGCATCGAGGGAGGGTTGGAGGGACACTTTGATTGAGGCCAAGCACCGTGACAATGCCTGCCTGATGCCAGGCAGGCTGCATGCATGCAAGGCAACACCACTGCTTGCGGGCAGCAGCTGAGCTTTATGGCTGACCAACACACCCATGCTTACCAGCAGGATGATCATGCAACCAAGGCAGATCCACCAAAGCAGTGTCTCACTTCTGGGAGTATTCAGGGTCATAGCAGTCACCAGTGTCTGGCAGGCAGGACGTCTCCTGGGCTGCCACCTCTGCGCCTCCTGTGGCAACTCCAGCCATGGTGGAAGATATGGCTCAGCCTGCACGGCAGCAGGGCTCGGTCAGGCATGCACCTGGCATGCCCTTATGCACTAAGGATGCCCAGCTGCTGGCAGCAGGATCAGAGCCTTGGAAATCTGCTGTTGCTCGTCCAGTACGAAAGAAGGTCATGAGCCAGATGTGCACTACAACCTGCCGGCTGCTGATGCATCTTCTGTGCTCTGGACAACTGTGGTGGGGCCAAAGCTGTGGCCCCGTCAGAATGGATGTAATGGGGCTGCCAGGACTGCAAATCAGCTCTGGAAGCACTGTAGCCATCTCACCTGACACTTCAATTCTACTGTCAGCCATGCTTTCAAAGCCAGGCACCTGCTGTCCTTCTAACAGCCTAACCTTCAAAAAGAGTAGTCTGACACTGGGACACTTGCTTTCTTGTGAACACAAAAGGTGCACTTGAAAGTCTGCGCCTGCCACCTCCGTGCCCGAAACTCTGGGCTGCTGAACTTCGATCTGAGATCACTGCGCCGCCCTCAATGTATGGTCACGGACGAGGTAAGCATGCTTTTTGTGAGCTCGCTGCCAGGGCTGCCTGCCAGGTTCGGAAAGCCTTCATGCGGCCAGGCTGCCGGCGAAGAGACCTGCCTGCAGCAGAAAACTGAACAAGTCTGCTGGTGCGCAGGTTCTGGGCCTGCAGGCGCCACTATCTTTGTTGGCAACCTGCCAAATGACATCAGGGAACGAGAGGTGGAGGATCTGTTCATCAAGGTGAGCAAACACATTGTCAGCCAGCTTGGCGCTCCATGGAGCATGTTGCTGTATGCTATCAGCTTAGCGCTGCCCTCTGCATGTGGCGAGCATGTTCATCTTCTGAGCAGCTTGCCTATTTCTTTGCTGAGCATTGCCAGCTGTACCTGCAGTATGGCCGCGTCCGCTCCATTGATTTGAAAACACCGCCTCGCCCCCCAGCGTTCGCGTTTGTGGAGTTTGACGACCCCAGGTAGACTTGCAAGGGCCTGCCATGCACGTGCTCTCTCCGCAGCTGCAGGTCTTGCCGGGGAGCACTGCAGGCGAGACCTGCCAGGGTAGAGCTGCCAGTCTGCATGGGCGTGCATAGGATCAGCTGCTGGGGAGCCAACAGGGAGCAATCAGCTGGAGCAGTGGCAGATGCGCACAGCCATGCTGCAAGGGATGCAGGAGACCCCCGCCTGCCTCCTCAGCCTTTGCCCCTGCAGCGCCTCTGCTACCAGGACGCCCTATGTCCCTGTTGTGATTGACAGAGTAGGCTGCCAGAGGCTTCTGCTGCGGAATCGCTGCGAGTGTTGCGTGGCGGGGCCTGCTTTGGACATTTGGACCGTGGTGGGCTGGACTGGTGCGAGGCTGGGGCTGCGTGGCTGGCGCTGCCAGGTGTGAAGGCGGCGCATCACCCTTCACGGCAGACAGGCTCGTCCCCATGCACCTTCACGTCAGCTGCAACGCATTGCTTGGCGGCTGCGCAGGCTTCGCTCCCGTTGCTGCTGTGTGCTGGTCCCCGTCACCATGCTACATGTGTGACTTGCCCAGCTAGTTTGGCTCCACTGTGGGAATCACTCCAGTGGCCAGCCACTGCACCCTCAAGACACAGTCTTCCTGGCCGTGCTCTGCATCCCAAACAGCAACTGCTGACCCCTGCAGGGACGCCCAGGATGCAGCGCGGGGCCGCGACGGCTATGACTTTTTTGGCAACCGCATCCGGGTGGAGCTGTCGCATGGGTCTCGCGACCCAATGCGGGGCGGGGGCGGCCCTCCCCCGCCGCCGCAGACCTTCCGAGGCCGCGGCACAGGCTTCCGCGCACTAGTCAAGGGCCTCCCCATCAGCTGCTCCTGGCAGGACCTGAAGGTGGGCTGTGCCTCTGTCCTCTGGTGCCGGAGGTGCCTGTCTGGGGTGCATAAAGCAAGACTGCAAGGTAGGCTGCATGTTTGGTCTATTACCAGGATGCTGCGGGATTGCTATGTGACAAGAGACCGCGCCAAGGGCCTGCCCACTGTGTCAGATCTGACTGTGTCGTGCAGGACCACTTCCGCCAGGTTGTCAAACCGTCCTACACCAACGTGTTCCGGGAGCGCAATGGCGTGTTGGGGGTGGTGGAATTTGACACCCGGGAGGACTTGGACCGCGCCATCAGGTGGGGGGCAGAGCCTTGTAGCCTGTTTTAGGTGATTTGCATGTTGCATGCGTTGACATGCATGTAGCAGTCAAAGGGGTTGCAGGCAGCTCTGCAACACCAGTCCATCATGATCATGTGTGCAAAGGGCACACTGCTTGGTGCATTGTAGCATGATGTTGTGCGGCTGTTGAATTACTCTGCTGCTACATGGAGCCAAGAATGCTACAACCAGTGGTCAAGCGTTTGCTTGTGGTGCAGCTGGTCCCACCCAAAGCAAGCCAGTGTGGTCTCAGTCAACCACGATACTTGCACAGCAGCATGCTGAGGATTCTACAGCACTTGCACAACAGCATGCACGGGCAGCTGATGTCATTGGAAGGCTCAGCCCTAGCACCAGACTCAAGCTGTCGACACTGAGGCATGGCTATGCAAATGTTGCCCTGTGTGGTCCTCATGGGTAGCATCCCAAAGCTGTCGCGCTTTGGGCAGCCCCCAATGCTTGCCATTCCATTGTTTCTGTGCCCGCTGCTTCTGTGCTGGCCACTTCAGTTCTGCTCAAACGTCTATCCCCCTGCATCTTGCAGGAAGCTGGACGACACCAAGTTCGAGAACCCTTTTGACTCAGCATATGTGCGGGTGATTGACGACAGCGAGGACGGCGGAGGGCGCCGTCGCAGCAGGAGTCGCTCCCGCGGAAGGTCTATCTCCAGGGGCAGGTCAGCAGCAGGGGCTCACAGCTGGGATTGTCTTGAAATCTTATCACCAGCTGCTGATGTGCTGCCGCCTGGTTGCCTGCCCTGCCTGAAGGGCTGCACACCCCGCAAGAGTACCTCTTCTTCGAAGCCGGGCAAGCCAGGCAAGGTGAAGTGGCAGTGAGAGGTTGACGCCCGGCCTTGCATGAAGAGCAGGCTGTCCACCTCTAGGCGCAACACAGGAGGTGCAAGGGGAGGTGAGCAGACAAGGGCGTCACAGGTCTCCACTGCATGGACAGCTGCACTTGTTAGGCACTCTGCCATGCGATGCTCTCAGAGCTAGATCTCTGGCCGGAGGTCTAGCTTCTGGGGCAGGTGAGCAGTAGGAAGGTATTGGCCATCTGCTCAGGTGGAGTGGTGCATGGCTACCCGGTGGATGTGTTCATACAGGCATCTGTCTCCAGTTGCGGGTGGCCAGCAGTCTTCACAGCTAACATGAGGTGTTGCACGAGACAGCGCCCTGCATGCAGAGCTACAGGTCTGGCCAGGGCAGCTTCCACTTTTGGTTGCTCAGCACTCGGTGGCATGGCAGCCAGGTGCTGCTAACTGTGCTTGGGTGCAGCAACAGCATCACCAGGCTGCGGTCAAAGTCTGGCAGGTTTGGCACCAGCAAGCGGGAGATGTAGTGTTGCTACCTTGACGTGCAGGTCCTTCTCTCGGAGCGCATCCCCTCGCTCGCGCAGCAGGAGTCGCAACAGGAGCGTGAGCAAGGCCAGGAGCCCTGCAAAGTGAGCACTGACAGAGCACCCTTGTCTGAGAGTGTCTTGCATCATCTGGCAACCTTGTCGGTGCCTCGACTGTGCTGCCCATTCAAAACCACAGCTGATCCGCAACGCCCTCCATGCGCACTGTCTTGTGGCTGCGATGCCTGAGCTGGGCGCCTGATGTGGGAAGAACCGTTTCTGCCTTGCTTGTGTTTGTTGCTGAGTCTCATAATGTGCTTGCGACAGGTCCGCCAGCAGGAGCCCTGTGAGGAGTGCAAGCAGGAGTGTCAGCAGGAGCCCGGCACGTAGCTGAGTTTCTGATCTGCTCAGGCAGCCTGTGCCTTCTCAAGTGTGAGGATGAAGTTGCCTTGCCTTTACATGCATGCAAAACGAAAGTCAGTTATGAACAATGGCGACTGCCAGCGTTGGGGTGTGGCCACTTCCTCAGCTGGGTGGGCAGCGCATGCAATGTTGTCTTTGCCCTTCTTCTCTTTTGCACTTGATCATCCTGTAAAGACCATCATCATCGTCAAGAGCTGCGACATCATCATCCAGAGCACACGCTGGGTCTTTGAGTTCACCATGGTCACAACCCTGTTGCTGCTGAAGCCAGACAACAGCCTTGGCCGGGGTTTTGGTACGGCAGCTCATTGCTGAGAGTGAAATGCTGCATGAGCAATTCTGCAGAGTACAGCAGCTGCAGAGTGCTTTTCATGCATGTGCAACAATACTTCCGTTGGACCCCTGCTTGCTTTCAATAGCCGTGTCAGGGGCAGCGCCACACGCTTGCACATCATGTATACAGAACCCAGCTAGTGCCCAGCTGGTGCACTTCAGAGTCACGGCTCTGCCTCATGCGCTTTCCTGTGTGCCGCCGTGAGGCACACACCTGCCTGACAGCGCCACAAGCACACACGGCTGGCCAAGTCACAGCCTGCAGAAGCAGACCATTTGCTTGCTGCCAGAACCACCTACTGTTGTTATGAGAGCTGACTAGATGGGTGGAGCAGTACGCTCAGCAGGCATAAAGGCCTGATGACAGGATTTGTCCGCTCATTGTAAGGACACTCAAGATTAGGCGTGTATTGACAGCCAAGGGATCTGGCGCTGAATTGCTTTGGCTGCAGCCTGCCGCATTGCAGCAGAGGCTCCATGAACATTGTTGGACTGGACATGTTGGTTGCACAGATTGCATACATGCAGGGAATGATGTCACAGATGCCTGAAGCCTTTCATCTGAGTAAGTGGAATTATGTGCAGCCTCCATTCAAGTGGAGCAATACAGAGTGCTGGCAGTACTATTCCTGAAAGACACACCTCAAGGTCACTGCTACGGAGAATCCCTACTCTCCTTCGGTGATCCAGCTCAAGCACATTTTGGCGGGGGCGTGACATGGTCATATGTAGGTCTTCAATCAAGTCTCGGTCAGGCTGCTGAACATCCTGCCAGCATGGCCAAAGACAGAACGCAGACAATCAGGTGATTTCTAGTTTGTTACCAACAAACAAGGACTACTGCTTGCCTGACCCTTCAATGATGGCTGCAGGCAGAAGCTGCTATTGAAGCAGCAGCAAAAGGGATTGAAGGCCATGCACAAGGTAATGGGCAGTCTCAAGCCAGGCCGTGTAACAGACATGCTGAAACCTAGCTACGTAAGGTGCTGTGCACTGCAGGCACTCAAACGGGCACGTCAGTTTGAGACTCGAAAGCTCCTGAGGCGCCTGAAGGCTGCTCAGGGTGAGCACGCTCTCTGCGGCATCCTCGTTGGGCACTGCAGCCAGCCCAGCTGATATGTAGCTGGCTCCTGCAGAGAGCACAGGCGGCGACAACAGCAATGCGGTGGCCAAGCTGCAAGCGCAGCTACAGAGCGTCAAACATGCAGACTTGCAGCAGCTCACACTGAAGGTGAGCCTGCTCAGCACGGCACATAGGCAGGGGAAGACTAGTAAGTGCCTGGGGTGCTGGCAGAGCTGGATGTACTCCAACAACACACCACAAGACGCAGGGATTTGCATGCAGCACCTCCACCTGCAGTAGCAGGTGAGCATGCTGAACTCAGCATACACAACTTGGGCCCCTTAACAAAGAGATATCCACCATGCAAGCAAGTGGGCCAGGCATGGCAGCTTTGCAACGCGAAGTCTTGCACTGACATGCTGCACCTTGCCGGGTTGATGATGATGGCAGACGTTGGCTACTTCCATCAGTCACATCACACAGGAATCATGAGCAATGCAGGGTGTTGATGTTCTCGTTTTGACTGATGATGAGGATGAGGAGTGTCCAAGAACATTCTGTAGGGTTTGAGCTGTTCCAAAGGTGTTTATGGCCACAGTCTGCCTGCAGGGGGCAGCCAGTGCCGGCGTGCACCCAGATGAAGACACCATTGCACGGGTGCTTCCGAGACAGCCCCAAGCAGAGGCTGTGCAGATTGTGCCGGGGGCTGCAGCTGCAGGTCCAGCAGCAGCAGCTGCCACCGCTCGCATGCTGGCAGCCAAATGTGTGCAAGCTGAGGTTGCTGCCCTGAGGAGGGAGATAGAGAAGCTGAATCAGCAGGCAGAGAGATCTACAGCAGCTGCTGCTCGGGCTGTGGATACTGTAAGCGGTGAGTTAGCCGTGATGCTAGGGCTGACTGAGACTGGAGGCGTGGTCTGCCTGAACTAGCTGTCCTGGAACGGCTTTTGCAGATGACTGCAGCCAGAGAGCATGCAAGGGTGTGACAGCCTAACTGCTGGGCTGCCTGAGATTGGAGCTGTGGGCTTGCTCCAAACAGCTGGCGTGAGGCATCAGCGGCAGCAGGGGAGGCCGCAAAGGGTGCCTCCACCTTGCTGTAGGGGCTGAATGAGGCTGAAGCTGTGTACTTGGGCCCTGAGCTGGCCTTGGAGCAGCTGCTGCAATTGACAGTGGCTGCCTGCCTGTGCTGTGGGGCCAAACAATTGCCTGTTTTGTTGCCGGGGGTGTCTGAGACTTGAGCTGAGGGCTTCAAAAGAGCCTGGCATGGACTGGCTGCTGGGAATGAAAGTGGGGTGGGCCGTATGAGGTGAGACAGCTTTGTATCAATGTGCTGCAGGATTGGCTGGCTTCATACAGTGCAAGAGCACAGCATCTACACAAGTGCAGGAATTTCAGGCCCCTGCTGCAGAATCTCAACTTTTGTCACTACATTCCTTGGACGCTGCGGATCCTGCTGCCAATGCCTCCTAGCTGTCCATGCAGAAGCTGGGTCCCCTGAGCTGCTACAGAGCCCTGCAAAATCTGCCGAAAAAGCCCTCTTGTAATGCATGCAGGTGTTGGCTTTCCTGTTGTGCCAGAAGACGCTGAGCAGCTCAAAGTCGGTGATGGCAAGCAAACTGGCAAGCCTGCTCATGGAGGCGGTGGGCAAAATGACAAGGCTGAGAGTCCATCCCCTGAGAGTGACCCAGAACAGGCAGAATTGGCGCAAGCAGCTCTTGCGAAGTTGCTGGGCTCCATGAGGAGGTAAAGTCTGAGACGGCTGCTCAAACGCTGTCTGCCTTGTGAGGTGCTCAGGTTGCATGTTTCTCACTGCTGTCCTGGGAGGTCACCAGCTTGGCCTTGTTTTAGCCAAAACAGCTGTGCCTGCATTCCCCTGCATGTAATAGCCAGTGCCCTCTCTGGCTTCCGCAGAAGTGCTCCTCTGTGAATTTGTTGCCTCTCAGGTCTGTTGCAAGCATGGCCTGCTGTACGTTTTGCGACCCATGCATCATTCTGCTCCAGTATTCTGATTTGTGACCTCGAGTATGGCGGCTGCCCGTCAGTGCCGCCCTCAGGTGTTCTTGGCCCTGCTGCAGGTCCAGCGTGTCTGGGAGTCTCTCAGACACCACAATGTCAGCAAGCGAAGACTTAGCCAGCGAAGGTGAGGCTTCAGAGCGGGCAGAGCGGCCGCTGTCTGCTGTCCACGCGCCTGCAACTAGTAAGCGGAAACGTGGGGAGGGTGCAGCCAGCCAGCAACCCAAAGGCAGTGCAGGCGTTGCTCCTCAGAAGCAGGGGCCTGAGGCAAAAGTCAAGAAGAAGAAAAACCGTCCAGGCCAGAGGGCACGGCGTCAGCACGGGGCCCTGGCACAGCAGGGGCGGGGGCAGGTGCAGAGTGGGCTCTGGCGATTCCAGCAGGTGACTTCAGCAGCGTCATGAGAATGAGTCTTACTGTGCTGCAACGATACCCAAGCCTACTTGGCACCCACCTTACTGCTTTCAAGGCGTTTGTCAGGTTGCTGAACACCTATGAGAGCTCTAATGCTTCCAATTTGCATAGTGACGTGCAAGTGCTGCCTACCTTTCTGTGAGCGCCTTCTAACTTTGCGCATTTCACAGCTCTCTCGAGGCTGAGGTTGCCACCCCTCTGGTGTGCCTGGCTTGCAGGCAGGCGCCCCGCAGGAGAACAATCACAGCAGACCAGCCCCCAGCTTCAAAGCTGATGTCAGAGCCCCAAGGCAGGGGGCAGGAGCTGGGCAGAGTCAGTCACAGCCTCAGCTGCACCCCTCATGGGCAGCCAAGCAGAAGGAGAAGCAAGGGCTGCTGTCAGCCACTCCTGCTGGTAGCAAAACAGTGTTTGACGATGACGCAAAGCCACTTGATGTCCAGCCCAAGCATGCTGCTGCCCCTCCAGCAGCGCCATCCCAGAAGCTGCACCCCAGCTGGGAGGCGAAGCAGAAGCTGGCAGAGAGAATGAAGCAGCTGCCATCACCCACTGGCACTAAGGTCATGTTTGATGACGACTAAAAGTGAGTTCATCGCATTACTTTTTGGAAGTGGCCTGAAACAAGAACATATCATCTCTGATTATTGAATCTCAGGGTCACGACTGCTGAGCTCAAAGTGAGGTGCTGGTCTCATGAAGCTTCATGCCTTAAGGCAGCGGCAGTATGATTTTGCACCGCTGAATTGACAACATCAAAGGCTTTCAACCTATTGACTGCTCTAGCGCCCCCTCAAGTTTTGTGCTGGCATTGTCAGCCAGTCATCTCCAGCTTAAGTCTCTGGCCATGGCAGGCTGGGCAGAGACAAATGGAACATATTCTTGCTTGATGCCAGCCATGCACTTGATGACTTGCATGCTGTCATTTGTTGTCCCTTTGGATTCTTCCCGCCTACCACCACACAAGAGGCCTCTACATCCTGGTTTGTGCACAGCAGCATGCTATGGCAAGGCAAGATCTGCAGCAGCATGCCTCAGGGCATTGGGAGCAGAAGGGCTGCTTCTCCAGAGTGCTCACTGTTTACCCAGAAATTGCAGCGCAAGCCGTTCAGTAGATCCACGCAAGCACCATGTTTGTGCACAGTAGCATGCCGCCGCCCTCCAATGCTGTGATGGGGCAGGAGCTGCAAAAGCATGGACCATGACATCAAAAGAAATGGGCTGCATGTACAGAGTGCTGCAGTCAGGGCAAAGTGTCTTGAGGCAAGCATTCAATGTCAGAGGCTGACATCTCAGCTTCACCCTCCTCAGCTGGTGCCTCAACAAGGACAGCCTGCTGCTTGGCCAGTAGGTGCTGCCTCCAGGTCTGCATGGCATCCACAGCTGCCTGGGCCTCCCTGACATCAAAGTGCAGGTCATAGTCCTTGCTCCAAGCCTGGGTGCTGTTGCCCATGACCTGGGCGGCAGCTGCATCATCTGGCCCCTCCACCCTCTGCTTGCTCCTCCTCTCATCCACAAAGATGTGCCTCAGCAGTGAGGGAGGGATCCTGGAAAGCTGGGGTCCATCCTGTTGAGCATGCTGTGAAAGTAGCTGGACACGCTGGTCTTGGTCAAGGGACGCCCGCCCAGGTCCACATAGGCAAAGGAGCTGTCTGTCAGCTGGGCCCTGCCCATGGTGAAGTAGGGTTTAGGGTTTAGGTTTTAGGGTTTAGGGTTTAGGGTTTAGGGTTTAGGGTTTAGGGTTTAGGGGTTTAGGGTTTAGGGTTTAGGGTTTTAGGGTTTAGGGTTTAGGGTTTAGGGTTTAGGGTTTAGGG